>JAJHZJ010000257.1:7123741-7608741 GCA_023548195.1 Bettongia penicillata ogilbyi
CAACCATAAAGTTTAGATGGTTATGAAGGACAAAGTATCCTGGTGAAAAGTCAGCTGGTGATTCTGGAACATGTGAAATATCAACACAGGAAGATAATGCACTCTATCCATGTAGGTTAATCCTTTAATATTCAGACACTCCCTCTGCTGAGCACTCATTTTCTTTCTGTTGATTTTATGAATAAAACTGAGTGGATTCTTTAGAAAGGATCCGGAAAGGATCACAGAATAACTATTTTGTGACCTAAATGTAACAACTCATTTTCATTCTCTGCTGAGAAGTCAGTTTCCTTTGCTACATGTCTGTTCCCCATTGCATTTCATCATTCTTTGAATTCTTCCCTCCAAACAGCACCAATATTAAGATAACAAGCTTTAGAAATGGAGGAAGAAAGCCTGTGGATTACTTCTATTTTCCCTACATTTCAAAATATTTGGCATATTTAAAAATTAGCAAATCAAATCTCACTGCTTAGACAGATTTGGACATCCTTATCAGGCGTCAGAATCCCAACACTTACAATTAATTGAGATTTGAAGACAACAGAGGAATCTGACTTCCTCCTATTACTCTGTTATTTTTCCTGGGTGTTAGAACCAGGTGCCTGAATTATTATTTATCATTTATTAATATTGTTTGAACCTACTTCATGTGACTAGAGATTATTTGAACACAGATTTGTGCACTGACCTCAGAAATTCTGTAGAGAGAGCTGACTACAAGGAATTCTGGGGTACCTCAGATCCCAGATCAACCCAAAATGTCCTTGATTTGGGTCTTCACACCAAGTCTTGTTTTGGGTGCACCCAAACCTGTGTTTGGGTTTCCCCTTCTATTGTTGCTTCACCCAAATTTTATTCAATGTTTACATCTATTCATTTCCATCTCAACCTTGTTTTCAAGTTGCTCTCTCAGTGAAATTGCTTAACTGTGTACGTGTGGCTTGTGAGTAGATACCCTTATCTATATCCTATGTAATACAAACCTTGCCGAGCCTGGAGGACAAGGAGCCACACCTGCTCTCTGGCTTTGTCTCTCCACCAAATGACCTAATAAATTTATTTCTGAAGTGTTTTTCAGATTTGTTTACTGTTTCTCATAAACAACATGACTAAGGACAATAATTAGGGTAGCATAGATACTACACTTAAACTTCAGATGATGTGCTCGATTTTCACATAAAAGAATGATTCATTAAGACAAGAAAACATAAATGAGCTATTTGCTTAACATAAGAAGATGGAACACTCATGCTCCTTCAACTACAACAATAGCAAAAATGCCTGAGTAGATTGGGGTCCTTCCTTCTCTAAAGTAACAGTAATCTGATCTCAGTTGTTGGAGGATGATTCATTCATATATTCTCCCCAAAGGAATATCTTAGAGCTCTCATGGCCATTTCCCCAGCCCTTTGTTTATCAGTCTATCTTCTATCGATACTTTGGGGATCATAATAGCATCTGCCTCCCAGGGGGAATCATAAAATGTGATCATATTTGGAAAACTCTTTGAAAACCTTAAAGCACTATGGAAAGACTAGGTGTTGTTAGCACTGCTGCTATCATCACTGCTGTAGTTATAGCCACAGGTTCCTGATTGTCAATTCTTTCTCTTAGGATGAAAATCTCCAACTGTTTTGAAATTCTCCGAGTTGTTTTTCTAGAACACCCAGTTCTTACTTGCGTGCCTTTTCTTTCCTTATTCTCCTCCCTCTTCTCTTAGTCTCCGAGTATCTATGAATGACTCCTTAAAGGGCACACACGTGTCATAATTGCCCGAGCCCCCAGCTGTTTCTAATTTGCTCACTCAGACTCCTATTTCCATGTGAATAAACTCTCTTCGTCAGACTTCCAATTTCTTAAGTATCCCATACCTAATGAGCATTTTAAGTAACACAAATCAAAATATAGACTAAAGCCAAAGAGGCTGTTTCATGCCAGGAAACACCATAGTTTTAAAAAAATAATAAAACCAAATCCATCATTACTTCCTGATTTATTTGATTCTATTCATGTTTCTATAATTCCCCCAACTGCTCCAGTTCAAAACCACATAGTTCTCTTTGACCCCTCCTTCTCCCTGGCAACCCACATCCAATCAGGTTACTGAGCCATGTCTTCCTTTAGAGTCACCATCAGATTTTTCCTTTCAATTCCCCATGGTATCACCCAAATTTATTAATTTCTGCACTATGACATTAACCAAGAGACTTGTTCTCCCCACACCCCACCAAGCCAATGCATCACTGTCAAATTAATCTCAAAAAATAATGTATTGATCATATTATATTCCTACTCAGAATCTTCATTGGCTACCCATTACTTACCCCACACAAATCTTCTCCTCCAGACAGTGTTCTGCTTCCCTTCCTTAATGCAGTTATATTTTCTTGCTTCTAACAACTGGCTTATGCCAACTTCCTCTTGTATCCCCTCCTTGAGTTCTTCCTAGATATATTCATCTTTCAAAGTTCCATTCAAAAGTCACCTATTAATTTGAAACCTTCTTATGGCCCAAATATTAACAATCTCTCCATCCTCCAAACAACATGAACACGATGTCACTCATGTGGCATATACCTACTACCTTGAATTATTATTATTTGCTTATGTCTTCCTCTACTCCCAGAGGCAGGACTTGAACACAGGTTGTCCTGATGCTCAGGGCCAACTCCCATCATGCTCTGCCATGCTGATTCTGTAGTAGTTCCTATGGAAAAAGATCTAGGGGTTTTAGGGAAATGCAAAGTAAATATGAATCAACAGTGTGATATGATAGTCAAGAAAAGAGAGCTAATACATACTTAAGCTATATTAAAAAGAGCATAAAATCCACAGAAAAGCAACAGCATGAACAGTGCTAGCACACAGAGTTAGTTAGCCTTAGAATCAGGATTTCTTTCTCTCTCTCTCTCTCTCCTCTCTCTCTCTCTCTCTCTCTCTCTCTCTCTCTCTCTCTCTCTCTCTCTCTCTCTCTCTCTCTCTCTCTCTCTCTCTCTCTCTCTCTCTCTCTCTCTCTCTCTCTCTCTCTCTCTCTCTCTCTCTCTCTCTCTCTCTCTCTCCTCTCCTCTCTCCCTCCCTCCCTCCCTCTCCCTCCTCTCCCTCTCCCTCTCCCTCTCCCTCTCCTTCTCCCTCTCCCTCACCCTCTCTCTCTCTCTCTCTCAGACACACACACACACACACACTTGTGTGGGTGATTCTGATTCTGGTAAAGATAAACATTCAGAGCCTGTAGGCAACTTTAAAAGAGTAAGTTGCAAAGCAAATGCTTAATCATTATTGTGAAGCAGGAATTTACTCATCCAGACAGAGTTCTCTATGCCAAAGAAATCATAAATATGGTCCAAAATACAATCAGGTAATATACATTTCATCTTCCATATTGCAGGAAGCTAGGTGGCACAGTGATGACAGCCCTGAACTTAGAATCAGGAAAACTCATTTTCATGATTTCAAATCCAGCCTCAAACACTTACTAGATGTGTGACCTTGAGCAAGTCACTTAACCTTGTTTGCTTCAGAGTCATGGAGAGTGAGACACAACTGAAAACAACTGAACACAATATCCAAATCAAGTTGCATGCCTCCCTGGGCATACTGCACATGGTGCTTTGTGTTCAGGGCTGGGAACTGATAAGCTGGACAAGACCAGAGAAGAGTAACCAAGGACCATGTCACATGAGGGTAAGAGAAAAGCTCTGAAGGAATTAATTCTGGGGAGGAAACTTGAGGGGAGGGAATGGTGGCTATGTTGAAGTACTTAAGGACCATCACATGGAAGAGAGATTCATTTGATTTGATCAGTCTCCAAGGGAGAGCAAAGTAGAATTTGTAGTCAGAGTGAGAGGATACGAGGAAAAACTTCCTAAGAATTAAAATATCCAATGGTGAAAGAAATACCCAGAACTCGGAGTGCAATTAATCACTCTAGGGTTGAATGATTATTTTTCAAAGACTAAATAACCACTAAGGTCCTTCCTTTTCAACTCTAAAAATATATATTACTGTTGTGTGGTCATTTTAATCTCACACTTTAATCTAAACCCCATTTGGGGTTTTCTTGGCCAAGACACAGGAGTGTTTTGCCATTTCTTTCTCCAGCTTATTTTACAGATGAGGAAACTGAGGTAAACAGGGTTAAGGGAGTTGCCCAGGGCCATAAAGCTAGCAAGGGTTTGAGGACAAATTTGAAGGTGAGAAGATGAGTCTTCCTGACTTCAGCCTGGCACTCCACCTCATAGGTACACATAATACATACATATAAGGTGTGTGGCAGAGAGTAACAAGCAGTGTAGTTCAGACCATTTGAGTTCCTCAGGAAACAGTGACAATGAATAATTGCATTCCTAGTTTTTAAAGGATGTGAACCTAGGAGTGGCCCATTCCTAACTTGAAAAAAAAATCCACAGAAAAGTTTCTGCTTCTTTTCTCCTTGAGAAGATATGAGAGTCTTCAATAAAACTTGATGGTATTATAGGGCCAATCTACACAAGCTTGTTGAAATATCAGTTATGCCCACAGTGACTATTAAACAGCAAGCCAGTCAGCTCTACAGTAATTGAAAGGAGTCATCCCTGCAGACAAGAAGAGAGGAGCCATGGAGGAATAACCCAACCATTGAGATGGATTTGCTATTTACCTGTTTCTCTGTAGAATTTTTAAATTGCAATTAGCAGAGAGGATTTGTCTCCCCTTTTCCCACTGAAGGCAACTTATGGTAGAGGCACTGATCTAGTAGGTGACATGGCATCCAATAAAGAGCATGTGGCAAGAGTCTAGGATCTAGACTCTATCACCTTAGTAAAATGATTTGTTCTGGGAAGTTTGGATTCAGTCAAAGGGCCACACGTTAGGACCAAGAGGGCTACATGTGGCATCAAGGCCTCAGGTTCCCCATTCCTGGTCTAGGCTATCGAGTCAAGAGATAGTTATTCCTGGAAATTGGGCAGCATCCCTCAGGAACCCAGCTGAGCAACTTGCCCAGCAGATATTTTACTTAGGGAGATCAATATAAGGACACCTTAAGAAGAAAAAGGATGCAGTGGCCACAAAAGGCCAAAGGTATAAATCATAATGACCATGTATGCACACGTATTCCATATCAGTGTACTCTACATGCGTCCCTTACATGTTTGACCATTTTCACTATAATAGTATGTCTACTACATACAGTACTTTGTAAACCTTAAAAGTACCATATAAATGCTAGTTGTTGTCAGTGGGAATGTATGTCCCAGGTTTATAGGAGGCAAGGATTTGTCATTGCTAGTAATGCAATGTTATTTCAGTAAAAGCAGAAAAAACACATTATTAGCACTTTATCTTGTCAAGGCACCCCTGACCCTATTCTATCTATCCCTTCTCTTTCAAATTACCCACTCTATCATTTCCACATTCTCAGCAAAATTGAATTTCTCCTTATCAACTGGTCCCTTTCCTGCTGCCTAAAAACACAGAAATGTTTTCCCCTATGTTTAAAAAGCCCCATTTGCTCCAACCATACCTGATAGCTATCATTCCATACCTTTTCTCAATTCCATGACTAAACTCTTTGAGAAAACATACACCTCTGCTTCTGCTCTACCTATTAAAACCTTTACAATCTGCTTTCTGAGCTTACCAATGAACTGAAAGTACTAACGCAAAACTTACCAATGATCTTTAATTGCCAGATCTAATTTCTCAGTCTTACCTTCTTTGTCTTTCCTTCCATTCTTTATCACTCTTATTCACTGTCTTCTCCTGGACACCCTCGCCTTTCTAGGATTTGGTAACATTCATGTCTCCTGGCCCTCTTCCCTGGCAGGTCAAAGTCCTGTATTTCTGGCCACTGCTTTCTACTGAATCCTCATCCAGATCATGACAACTAACTGATTAGCTCCTTCCCTGACTGTTCTTCTCTTCTCCTTTTATAACTATCTCACTTGATGATTTCATCGATTTTCATTGGTGCAATTATCATCTCTATGAAGAGGATTACGATATTGCTTATCCAGCCCTAAGCTCTCCCCTGACTTCTAGCCTCAAATCACCAAATGACCACAAGATGTCTTGAAGTGTTGTGTCCTTTAGAGAGCTCAAACCCAACATGTTGAAAATGGAACTCATCTTTGACTCAGAACCTTGACTACCTCCTTATCACTTCTGAAAGCATAAATATCCTCATAATCACCCAGGCTTGTGGACTCAGGGCTCTCCTCATCTCCTCACCAATACTTACCCAAAGAACCTCTCTCAAACATGTCACCTTGTCTTCACTCTCATATCACCCAGATGCTGAGCTTTATCACCTCCTACCTGGACAACTGACAAAGCCTCCCAGGTCATCTCCAGTCTCACCATCCTGTTCTATCCCCTATTCAGCTGCCAAAGCGAGCTTCCCAAGCACAGATCTGAACATATCACTAGCCTCTCTAAATGAATGTCACTGCTTATTTTACAGCTATGTCTGACTCTTTGTGAGTCATTTGGAGTTTTCTTAGCATGGATATTGGAGATGTTTGCGATTTCCTTTTCCATATCATTTTACAGATGAGGAAACAGAAGCAAACACAGTTAAGTGGCTTGTACTGGGTCATACGGTGTGTTTGAAGCCAAATTTAAACTCAGAAAGATGATTCTTCTTATTACCTCCTGAAGTTATACTGTTTGGCATGTAAAGCCTTTCATATCCTGACTTCTTCTTTCCCTCTTAGTCTCTGAATATTTTGACACCCCCTCTCGCTTCTACATATCTTATGATCTAGCAACACTAGACATATTGCTATATTTTTTTTCACAGTTTACTACATCAGCTATCTCTGTGCTTCATCACTGGCTATCAATCCCATGGGATGATCCTCACCTACAATCTCTTACTTTCCTGGTACCATAGAGTTCCATGAAGACTTAGTTCTGACCTTCCTTAGTCTTCCCTCTAACCCTATTTGTGGCCTTTTTTCCACTGATGGTCATTTCTGTTTTTCCTGTACGCATCTTGCTTGTACATAGTTGTTTGTATGCTACCTACCCTCTTCAGACTGAGCTCCTTGAGATCAGGGACTGTGTTTTTGCCTTTCTTTACATCCCCAGTGATTAGCACAGTACCTAGCACTTGGTGGACATACAACAGATGTTTATTTTGGCTCATGATGATGGGAATTTTGAATGGAGTTTCTTCTCCTTGACACAGCATGCCCTGAATTCCCTAAGAGCTATTAGAAGTTAAAACTTCTTTCTATCCCTTCCTTCTATGACAGCATTCTTCAGGTGGACGATTGCCATCATTTTATTAGAGTTGAAATTTCTCATGCAAAGAAGAATGGATGGTTTCATTTAGCTTTGTCTTCATTTAATATCGCTAATGCTGACCAACTAAATTTTAAATCTATGCATTCACTCAATACACACTCCTAGTTTCAGTGGTAAACCTGTCTATAACATACACTAGCTATAATCTGTGAAGACACACCAAAGTTAGAGAGAAAAAAGAGAAGTTTCAAAGAGCTCCACATACCATACATATATGAAAATATGCATAAGACTACAACTCACAACTTCATGAGAGAAAGAAGGGGTTTAGAAAGGAAGATTCTCCTGGAGTCTTCAAAAGAACAGCTGTTGCTCGGGGCAATTTTGAGTATACTTTAAGATCTGCCACACAACAATGAAGCACTGGGTAGACTAAGCACAGATTAAGAATGATCTAGAATACCATCAGTACTGAATAAGAAGGGACAGCGGAGATTAAAGAAAGGAGCAAGTTAGTAATTCAGAAAAAGCCTAAAAAGCATTTAAAAGGTCTCTTTTTCTGTCTATTTTATGCATACATGTACAGAATACACACACACACACGCGCGCGCGCACGCGCGTGTGTACGGATAATGTGTACTGTTGTTATTGTCACTGAGTTCTCATCTTACTCTCCATGACACCACATGGCATTTTCTTGTCAATGACACTGGAGTAGTTTGATTGTCTTTTATGATTAATGTTAATGAAATACAATGATAGTGAAATGGATTGTGTTCATTGGAAATTTGTTTCTTGGTTCATATCATCTCTCATTCCTGATAGGGAAAATCATACTCAAATTGTGCTCTGTGGACCTTACACTTTCTGTCTCCATACTAATTTAAATGTTATTTATGATAGTACATTTGTCACTTCTTGTACTGTTTATATGCTTGTAGCAGTTACATGCTAATCATCTAGCCAATCTTAACTGGGTTAATCAAATGAAACCCTTCCACTCTTACTAGAAAAGTTAGAGTTTGGTGTTTGTTTTGGTTTTGGTAAAAGCTATTCTATAACATTTCAATTAGGTGCACTTTGGGATTCTCCAAACTATTAGAGTTAAATTGATCAGTTGAAGTACGTTTCACTGAATTCAGCATGTATTTAGTGTCTCTAGGTTGTACAGTTCTATAAAAGATCCTGGGGAAAGATCAAGTTTACAAGGTTTATATTAGAAGGATTCGAATAGATGTGATTTCTGCCTTCTTGGGGCTTATGGTCTATTGGTGCAATCTGACCTACCTCCCCTTGCAAAAATTAACACAAAAGGATGTGTTAAATGAATAAGCATCCATTAAAACCCTACATTTTAGCCTGGATGTTGGTGAGTCAGTGTTCTCAAAAAAGCAGTCCAAATTAATACAAATTTTATCAATTATCCCCAAATGAAAACAAAAAAGCTGGCACAGTGGATAGAACAAAGCTAAAGATAAATGTCTCATATAAAACCTGGCTTAACTCAACCCAGAGAAAAGATTGCATGCTAGATTTTGTTTTTCGGTGGGCAGTTGGCAGTGGGGAAGAGAACTGGAACTCAGGACTGGAAAACCTGAACCAACAGACAATAAATACTTGCAGGTCCCACTGAACCAGAAAGGCATCAATATCTGGTCCAATGACAGAAAGTTAACTACAAGGTGCTGTTTTACTTTTTCAACCAGAGCAACTGAACAAATCTATGAATTCCCAAGGGGTTGCATCACTGGAAGAAGCAGCTCCTCCACCAACTGAAATAACAGACTTTTGAATATTTTAGCAAGTTTGAGAACAAAAGAATAAATATACTGGAACTACTGGTTAGGCATATTTATTTGTGCAGCTAGAATGATTTAGTTAATTCTGAAATTTCTTGCTCCATTTTCTTATGCAAATATGGCTTTTTCCTTTTAGTTTATATACCTTCAATTATATTTTTCTTTAGACCTCAGACTGTTGCTAGTATTGAAAAGGTTTATTTTACCAGAATATGTTGTAAACTGGCTCATGAATATTAAATAGGATGTATCTGTTTATGATGATTTCACGTAGGGAAACAGTAAATTGCCAACACACAGAGAAGAGGAACATAAAGGAAATCATTCAGCACATGTATGCATACCTCTCTACTACACACACACATACACATACATACATACACACACATACACATACATGCACACACACATACATACACACACAGCATTCGCACATGCACAAACACTTTTCCTGTTGGTCAGGAGAAATTAGAAGTTCTATCCAGTAGTTAAAGAACAAAGGAATAACAGCAGAGTGAATATTAATTATGTCAGATGATATCCTTCCTGTAGGGAAGAAAGGGTTACTACTGCAATATTGTCCTGAGAGGGGGTAGCTAGGTGGTGCTGTGGAAAGAGCACCAGTGCAGGAGTCAGGAGGACCTGAGTTCAAATGTCACCTCAGACACTTGACATTCACTAATTGTGTGACCTTGGGCAATTCACTTAACCCCAACTGCCTCATCCTGGGTCACTGGATTCAGGTGGCTCTGGAGGAGAACTGAGGCTGATGACCTGCACAGCCCTCCCTCACTCAAAACAATGTCAAGTGCAAGTCATGTCATTATTTCTCTGATGGCATGGTCTTCTTTGGAAACCAAGGATAAACATACACAATGTCCTGAGAAACATGCAAGAAAACTATCCAGTAATAAGGTAGAACAGACATAAATTTCCATGTAAAATTCATTCATGGATGCATCAACTTTTGAAATAATGTGAACAAACTTTAATAGTACTTTTCTTTTGTAGTGTGATTATCAAAAAGCCAATTATCTTCCTAATGCTAACCTAATTCACAGGAGAGGTTTAGCTAAGTAAGCCTCTATTTTACTGATAAGAAATAGGATACATGGTGTGTGTATCAGGTCACCATGTGAGACATTAACAGACACACTTTAAAAATCAGAAGTTCCAATGTTTCCTTTTATGTCTATGTCATCAAATAATCTTATTAATATTATCCCTTCATGAAAAAGGATGCTGAAGTTGTAGTCAGGAAAATACAAGGTTTGCATTTTACCCCTCCCAAGCATCACACAGACTCTGGTTAAGACATTTAATTTTTGTGAGACAGTTTTCTCTCTCTAAAATGGGAATAATCACAAACATAGTGCCTGCTTCAGAGAACTGATCCTAAAAAGTATAATTAATATAAATGAAAGAATAATTTTATAAAATAAAATCTTTTTAAATATATTATAATTATGTTGCATGTCCACTTTCCCTTTTGAAAAGAAGAAATTAAAATATATTTGTAGCAAGATAATGGCAAATTCGTGTCAAAAACAAACCTAACAGCCAGGCTCTGACTCCAAGGGAAAGGTTACGGGCTGCCCTACTGAACCATTCCTTAAAGAAAGGGAGAATTTTCTTCTTAGATTGAGTAATTAGGACAAGGATACAATGGTAGGTTCATTATTAACTAAGGGCTAAATCCAGCTTGCTTTGTGGAAAGGCAAAGAAGCTATGATATCAATACATATACACTGTACATGTACAAAGAAAAATAATTAAAACAATTAAATGAAAACGGTACTCTAAAAATCAGCCCCATTCACAATTGGCTTACCAATTTCTTGGCTCTCATTAACAAACTAGCATTTGCTGTATTCATTACTTACACAGAGCTAATGTTTCCTTAATCACATTAATCAGCAATTTTCTTGCAAAATATAAGAGCAAGTACATATAGAAATCAGGTAAGGAAAAATGATTACTAAGTAGAAAGTCAAGTTGATATGGTAGAAATGCCATAAGAAATACCCATTTAGTCCTAGAACTGTGATCACTGAAATGGGGCTACAAAGCAAGACAGGGATGAATCAAGAAACTTGACCAGTTTATCCCAAGTGCAAAGTGTAAGTATGCTTGGTTCTCTTTGGGAGATTACATAAGGTAATATGAGCTGATCTCATTGGACCATTCTCCAATTTTCATTTAGTATATGACTTTATATTGTAGACATTTAATATTCAGTAAACAGCAAATGGAATTTTGTTTACTTATATATTCTTCCACTATTTCATTATATTGTATTGATTTCATGAATATAAGCTTGCGGGCTTTTTTTCCTTTTTTAATTTTATTTTTAATTTATGGGATAAAGCAAGCATTTCTATAACATAATACAACAAAAGGATAATTACATATGAAACTGTAATTCTGCTATACATTTTGCTATTTCTTTCAAATATGCAACACAATTATTGTGTACATTTCTTATGTTTTTTCTTTATTGATTCTTTTGTATTTCCCCTTTATTTGAAGTGAGTTTCTTACTCCTACAATTCCTATGTCTTACACAATTCTTACTCCATTCAAACCTGCAAGCTCTCCATCTGCTCCTACTCCCTCACCTTGAGTTCCATGGCTGTTGTGATTGTCATTGTTGGAGGTGTTGATTCATGTCCAATTCTTCATGACCTCATTTACGTTTTGTTTTTTCACCTTAGTTGAAATGTTCATTTTTTTTGTCATTTATTTCTTTCTCTTTTAACTTCATTTCCCACAGAGATTTGGTTGCTAAGCTCCACAGTTTTGCCATAATTCCAACTTCTTAGCTGTAACTAATAATTTCTAAAGGAATCTTTTCTAAGACAGTATCTTTGCTTTAGCCCTCCATCTCCCTTTTTCTTTTCACTTTTCCTTCTTGTCTCTCAGCCAAAACAAGTTCCCCAAAGAATACTCCCTAAGGCAATCTTTCCTTTCTCCTTCCAGGTGAAGAGATCCCTTCTGCTACCTCATTGGTTTACCTCCCCGCTATTTCTTTGATCCCATTTTCCCAGAGTCCTACTTCTCTTGAGCGATTAACAATATTCTTCTCTTATCTCTTCACTTGTGGGGTAGAGAAAAGTATACTGTTAAGTCTTTCTATCTATCACAATTTCTCACCTAGGCAGCTAAACATGATAGTGGAGAAAATGCTAGACTTGGAGAAAGAGAGACAAATTTTAATATAGTCTTAGACACTTACTAGATGTGCAGCTTTGGGTAAGCGAATTAACTTCTGTTTGCCTCAGTTTCCTCAAGTACAAAATATAAATGATTGTGAGGGTCAAATGCAATAATTTTTATAAATTATTTAGCATAGGGCCCAGAATATTGACTACGCTCTCTAAATGGCATTATTCTTCTTAGTACTGATTTTTAATATTTTGTATTTATATATAACCATATTGTACTTACTACTATTAATTATCTAATTATGAATAATTCATAATAATGTGTGTGAATATATTCACTTATCTGCAATTCATAGAATTTAGTCTATAGAGTATTAACTCAGTTTTCTTCTTTCCCTTTAAATATTTTTAGTTCCACTTAAATATTTATTTCCTTAGGTATATTTGCCCTTCTATGATCACTATTTGCTCTTGCTTATCCCTCAATTCAACTGTGCATTCCTTGTTCATTCTTCTCTCTCTCTCTCACTCTCTCTCTCTTTCTCTTTCTCTCTCCTCCCCGCATTCTCAATGAACTAAAATATTTAATTATGTAATGTTTAAAGTATAAATAAATATATATTTGGTTTTAATTTTCATTTTTCTTGTTTGGAGAGCTTGCACATCAGCATTTTTGTTCATTCTTGGATTTTTGTGCAGGATTTATTTTATTTATTAATAAGCCATTTTTTAAATTATTGATTACTCGGCTCAGCATTGAAGGATATATTATTTGGTTGGCAGCAGGTTAAGCTCCGTTGCTTTTTGCCATGTCATATTTCATTCTCTTCTCCAGCTCATAAAGACAGTAGAGTAATCCTGGATAATTCAAATTGGTATTTCTTCATAGCTGAAGGTCTTTCTCTTGGCAGCTTACAAAACCAGTTGTGTTCTTGACATTGAGAGATTTAATCACTATGTGCTTTTAACTGTGACTTTCTCTCTTCACTGTGGTCTGTGGATTTTATCAATCATTTATGTACATATATATATTTACATACACACATCCTACCTCTTTGGAAGCCTCTCAACCTACCATTTATTTTGCATTGCCAACAGAACAGTCACCAACAAACACAAACTATTTAGTATACAAAGAAGAACAAAATGCAAATTATTTAAGAAACTGTGATAATTTGCCACAGACAGATTTTAAAAGATTCTGCAAATATAAGTGGTTTGTATTAGTATTTTTTGTAGATTCTGAATCATAGTAAATAGGCCTCTAAATATCTTATATACTTTGAAGTTTTTTTTCATATGATTGCTTCATTTTTAGTTATAACAATCATTTGCATAGTGATTTAAAGTTTGCTAAGAGTTTTGCAAATATTATTTCATTTCATCCTCACAACTCTGAAAAGCAGATGCTATTATCATCCCAATTTCACAAGTGAGGAAACTGGGGTAGAAAGTCGTTAAGTGATTTGCCCAGGGTCATACACCTGCTATCTGAATCATGATTTGAATTCAGGACTTCCTGATTCCAGGTATAGTTCTCCATCCATTCTTTCACTTACTAATGATATCTATAACTTAGTGACTTCTTCAACATAATTACAACCTGTTTTCTAGAATGATGGAACCAATGACCAACTCTACCAATAGTAAATTAGATACATGAATCTCTATAAACATTAGAGCCATTTCTATTACACTATTTGATCATGTTTTGACAATCTGATGGATGTGATATGAAACATCAGAGTTGCCTAAATATGCCATTTCATATTTGGTGATTTGGAGCACTTTTAAATATGCTGCTGATAAATGAGGTGTCTTCATTTAAGAAGTTTAAGTTTATATAGTTGATATATGGTATTTACTTATCAGATAATGGCTAATATTATATGTTTGTATCAATTCTTAATAAATGGTAGAAGTTTTTCAGAGAAATTATGAAAGATATTTTTCATAGTTTTATTCCTTCTAATATGAATTACAATATTGTACTTATGCAAAAACTTCTTGATTTTATATAATGAAAGTTGATCACTTTGTTTGGCGGGTTGTTTTGTTTTTCTACAAACTTTGTTCCAATATCAATGACTGGCAAAATTATAGCTATCCATTCTCTAACTGGCTTGGTTGCTGATTTGTCTGTTTACAGTGAATAATGAGGCTACTCATACCCCAAACCAGCTACAGATTGGCAAGAGAGCTTTATCCTCCTCCATTTCTGTCCTCAGCTAGCTTACTCCTGCTTAACCAATCAAGGACGCTGTATAACCTTCCCTCTTGGGGGCTCACCCTATTGATGGCTGATTTCAAGTAGTTATCTCTTTAATGCTAGCTCACTATGGCTCAGAAGCTCTGAGGTCGAGATCCATCAGCCTCAGACATCACAGAAGCAGTTATGACAAATATATGTGACCACGTTTTTCCCTCTAATTGCTTTATGAAATGTTCCTAAAATGTGGCCTTGTGTGTATTTCAATTTATTGTATGCTATGATATAAGTTATTAGTCTAAACCCAAGGTCTAGTTTAGCAGTTTATGGAATTACTCCAGTAGTTTGGGTCTTTAGGCTTCTTAAACAGAGCTATTATGAGTGATTACAGACTTATTTCCCCAAACTATTAAAATTTAAGCTTTTCTATTTTTTATACCAGTACAAGTTTTAATTATTGTTCCTTTGTGGTTTAGCTTGAGATCTGCTACTGCTAACGAAAAAGAGGTGGAAGGCTACACTCATTTTTTTTCATTATTTTCCTTGATTTTCTGGATCTTTGAATCCCTTAGATGAATTCTGTTATTTAGCTAATGCTATAAACTAGGCATAAGTAGCTTCATTGATATGGTAATGAATTTTTAATTTAATTAGGTAACATTATTTGAACATATTGGCATGAGCCAATGATGAATGATTGACCTCCAAATATTTGTTTTCCCTATTTACGTAAAGATCATATAGATTCCCATATGATTTATCCATCCTGTAGATATTTTAATAGATTTTTATTATTTCCTACAATAGATACATTAAAAAGGCTGGTGACTTCTGGGTTACTATATATCTTCGCTGCTTTACAAGCCAATAATCTTTACTATTTATTTAGCTTAACAACTAGGTTCACTAAGTAAACAATTATATCACCTACAAATAATAATTTTGTTTCCTTTGTCTACATTTATTCCTTTAATTTCTTTTTTCTTCTTTTACTGCCTTAGTTAAAATTCATGGAATTATTTAAAATAGTAATGGTCACAAGGGACTCCCTTACATTACACCTGATATTATTGGAAAGGCCTCTAGAATTTCTCCACTATGAAGAATGTTAGTTTTTATTCTGATCTAGTATTTATTATATTAAGTTCCACTTATTACTTTCCTTTCTAGCTATTATTTTTTTAACACAAAATGCTTTATTCTGCCAAAAGCTTTTTTTAATGTATTATTAAAATCTTGTAATTTTAAAAATGGTTTTGTTATAGCCTTTAAAAATTTCCAATATTAAACCTATCACATATTTCTAATAGTGATATTTATGGCCATAATGAATAATATTTTGCATATGTTGCATTTTAATAGTTTAATATATTTAATATCAATTTCTCTCTGCTTTTCTCCTCTCTCAAAACCATATTTGTTTCGCTGAATAAGTTTGCTAGATTGTTTTCTTTATAAATTTTCCCCAAAAAATTTATGCATTAAAATAAATTACTCTCTGACTGTTTGAGAGAATTCATTTTTAAATGCATTTGGCCTTTTTAAGGGAAAGTAATCATTTATACTTTTTTTTCTATTTTTCTGAGATGAATTCGTTAAATAATCTAGTTCTTGTTCTGCTGACCTGTGTATTTTCTGTTTTCCATAAGTATTCATCTATTTAAGTTTGCAGTTTTGCTAACATACACTCGGACAAAATAGCTTTTAATAATTTTCCTTTATTTCATCTTCATGTTGATTTTTCCCCCTTTTTCATTGCTGTATCATATAAATTGTGTATTTTTTCTTTTTAAAATTCTATACTATAGTACTATAACTTCAGATCTAACATCATTAAATCTTTTCTGATTTCTCACAATTTGCAGTATGTACCCTTCCTCTTAAAATAATTTATTGTTACTTTGTATTTATTTTAATTTATTATTTTCATATTTATACTGTAATGAATAGATCACTGGACACGGAATCAGTGCTGTTCAGTCATTTTCAGTTGTGTCCAGTTCTTCATGACTCTACTTGGAGTTTTCTGGGAGAAGATACTAGAATGGCTTGCCATTTCCTTCTCCAGCTCATTTTACACAGATGGGAAAACTGAGGCAAACAGGAAAAGCAAGTTAGCATCTTGCTAAAGGAGAACCAAAAAATGTAGAGGAAAATAACACCTTTAAAAAGAGGCTAACTCAATTGGAAAAAGAGGTGCAAAAAATCAATGAGGAGAAGGAGGCATTAAAAAGCAGAATTAGCCAAATGGAGAAGTTTCAAAAGCTCACTGAACAAAATAGTTCTCTGAAAGAGAGAATTGAGTTCCCAGAAATGAATGACTATGAGATAACCAAGCAGTTAGAAAACAAAACCAAAAGTCTGAAAAAATAGGAGATGATGTGAAACATCTCATTGGAAAAACAACTGACCTGGAAAATAGATCCAGGAGAGACAATTTAAAAATTATGGGACTACCTGAAAGTCATGATCAAAAAAAGAACCTAGACATTATCTTCCATGAAATTATCGAGGAAAACTGTCCTGATACTCTAGAACCAGAGGGCAAAATAAACATCGAAAGAATCCACCAATCACCTCCTGAAAGAGACCTGAAAAGAGAAACTCCTAGGGATATTGTAGCCAAATTTCAGAGTTCCAAGGTCAAGGACAAAATACTGCAAAGGAAAGAAACAATGCAAGTATTGTGGAAATACAATCAGGATAACACAGGATCTGGCAGCTTCAACATTAAAGGATCAAAGGTCTTGAAATAGGATATTCCAGAAGTCAAAGGAACTGGGATTAAAACCAAGAATCACCTACACAGCAAAACTGAGCATAATACTTCAAGGGAATAAATGGTCATTCGGTGATATAGAGGATTATCAAGCATTCATGTTGAAAAGACCAGACCTGTATGGAAAATTTGACTTTCAAACACAAGAATCAAGAGAAGCTTGAAAAGATAATTAGGAAAGAAAAATCATAAAAGACTTTCTAAGGCTGAACTGTTTACATTCCTACATGGAAAGAAAATACTTATAAGTCTTGAGACTTTTCTCAGTATTGGGGTAGGTGGAGGGATTGTACATACACACACACATACATATAGACAGAGTACAGATTGTGTTGAATCAGAAGAGATGATATAAAGTAAAAATTAAAGGGAGAGGGATGAAAATACTGGGAGGAATAAGGGAGAAAGAAAAATCTTGTTCAATGGAGGAGAAAAGGGAGAAGAGAAGAGGGGAAAAGTGAAGCTACTCGCTCCACATATGGCTTAAGGAGGGAATAACATGCTCACTAAATTTGGCATGAAAATCTATCTTATACTACAAGAAAGTAGGGGAGGAGGCAACAAGTGGGGTGAGGGGAATGATAGAAGGGAGGGCAAATGGGAGCAGGGAGTAACTAGAAATAAACACTTTTGGGAAAGGACAAGGTCAAATGAGGGAATAAAAAAATAATAAGGGACAGAGTAGGATAGAGGGCAATAGAGTTAGTATTACACAACACGATTATTGTTGAAGTCTTTTGCAAAATGACACATATATAGCCTGTATTGAATTGCTTGCCTTCTCAGTGGGGATAGGTAGGGAAGGAGGGAGGAAAAGAAGGTGGAATTAAAAGTATTAGAAATGAATGTTGAGAATTATTATTGCATATAACTAAGAAATAAGAAACACAGGTAATGTAGTATAGAAATTTATCTTGCCCTACAAGAAAAGAGAGAAGATGGGGATAAGGGAAGTGTGGGGTGTGATAGAAGGGAGGGTTCATTGAGGGATGGGGTAATCAGAATGTAAGGTATTAGGGTGTGGTGGGGAGAGACAGAAAAAAATGGGACATGTTATAAAGTAATGTAAAAGCAATTAGTATTAAAACAATTGACTGAATTAATTACTGAGACTAAATCAGAGACATCTTTAGTTTGGGGAAATGAATTTTAATCTAAGTCTCCTAGAGGTAGATAACTTCAGGTAAAATTTGGCATTGATGGAAAAGTTAAGGTTTTAATGGTAAATTTGATTTTATGAAAATTATTTAAGCAGGAACTAGAACAGGCATAGAAAGGCATGTAAGCCACTTAAAACTTGCCTCAAAAGATGTTTAGCCAATGTGAAATTATAGTCATATCTGAAACCTGGTTATCGGAACTTGCTATTTTAAGATGCTATGGGACTATTAAGTGACTGTTCTTCTGAGTTTAACTCCAGGTATGGATAGCAACAAAAGCAGTCTGAGCCTCCAATCCATGATGCCAGTAAGCCTGTGAGATGCTAGTATGAACTGAAAAAGGTGACCTCATGGGAAGGGTTCAGACTGGGCTGAGGTAGGATTCTCCTGACTCAATTTCTCCACTGACACCTGGCAGACTCTAAACCTCACTGAATGCAAGTTGACAATCTACTCCTGCCTGGAACTGACATGAAGATGGGGAGATATTGTTTCCCTGCAATGCCCCTACTCTTAGTGGCAATTTCCTATAGTCAAAATGTTTGTAAGCTTAATACCAGATCTATTAAATTATAGATTGTTGGTAGGGGAACATCCAAGGTCAAGTCTAAAATTAAGTCATTAGGCTTAGGACTTTAGACCAACAGCAATAAGTTAGGGTCCTTTAATTCTTAGTAATAGTGTGGAGACAATTAGGTCAAGGGCTTATGAAGTTAGCATACACAGTTATTATTTGTGTCTCAGTTGGAAAATGTTTTTAAAAAATCCATTTGTGGTCTATATTGTAAATGCTTTAAAAGAAATATCACCTGACCAAAAGTTGGAATTGTGTTATGTGATATGAACTGTGTTAAAAATGAAAAATAAACTAAAAAAAGAACATGGATAACATGGAAATATTTTTTCATGAATTCATATTTATAATGGACTTTGCATTTCTTGCCTTCTCAGTGGGTGAGAGAAGGGTCAAGGGAGGATGAGAATTTGGAACTGAAAATAAAATTAAATTAAAGGAAAAAGAAATGAAATTGTGTGATTCAGTTTATAGTTTCTTACTATATGACCTGCATCCTCCTGGATATTTGCATGACTCTTTTTAACTTAATATTAAAACTCTTGACTTCCAGTTTTCAAAACTGTGCTTCAACTGATTTCATCCTGAAATGTCCTTGAATGCCTGGTCCTTTCTCACTCTGAAACATCCCATAACCACTGTGGTCTTCTCATGCTGGGACAGACCTTTGCCAGACTGTCACCTCTTCTACTACTGATGAGTTCCTCATAGGGTGTCCATTTTGTGGAATGGCCCTGTAAAGTCTTATGGGCTACCTGAGTAAAATACTTTTATTTCCCTTTTGTGTGTAGTCTAGATCCTTAAAATGTAAGTTCTTTGGGGGCAAAACTGCCTTCTTTTCTTGTATTTGTATCCCCAATATTTAGCACAATGCCTGGCATGCCTTATATACTTTACAAATCCTTTCTTCTTTCTTTTCTTCCTTTCCTCTCTCCTTCCTTCTTTTTTCTAAATATTACTGACTATATTTCTTACTAAAGTCAAAATAGGGCTCTTCTCTGATAATAAGCTGATGTTATCTATCAGTTTTCACCACACCCTCTGAGTTTAATACTTTAATGAAGTTTTCATTTTAATTTTCTGCCATGTGTCTCATTGTTTCCTCATGGTTTTCTGGAAAGTTAATCATTCTCAACTTGTCTCAGCCAATTCTGATACTAAGGTTGATTGCTTTGGTCTTTAGAAATGTCAAGTGCTGCTACAATTCTCTTATTTGTCTTTTCAAAAAACTTTTGAGAGCTCTCATTTTCCTTCTTATATTTATCTTTGATTCTACGATGAGCATACTCTAGTACCACTCTCTCCAGGCCAGGCCTATTAAATCTTCCCTTTTTAAGTTCTCAGGTACCCTGAATATTTGCAGATGTCTCTTTTCTCTGTTATTGATGGAAGGGCCTAGCAGCTGTATTCTGCCAGTTTCCAGGGTTCAATGACTACCATCTAATCACTTAACAACAGAGACCATTTTCAAAGGGATATTTACTTTACAGACATTGCAACAACCAATATATAAACATTTTCCCCAGTATCCCAGAGGCATAATTCCCCATATAACATCTCATTCACATGTGGGAGAAAAGGAAAGCCTCAAAATTTAGCTCAGTTTCTACACAGGATTCTAAGATCAGTCCCTCTATAGGATTAGTCCTACCAAGCTCATGTTCAGTGGAGGTATTGTTATCTAATACATCCTTCCTAGGACCTGGGAATCACTAGTAAAGATTGCTCCTTGCTCTTTGGCAACATTGATACTGTACTGACTGAAAAACTTGACCTGGATTCCAACTTCCAGATTGCAGTCTATCAACTTTTGAAATTCCTAAAGTCTGGGCCTCTACTTTCTGGTCTTAGAACAAAACATACATATGCACATATGCACACACACACTCACATGACTAAGGAGGTCCCCTTTCTTGGGGACCTCAGTGGCATCAGAAGAAGAAGGTTCCATGTTCCATGGCCCAATTGCTTAAAACAAGGAATCATTAGAAACCTTCATCCAACTGGAACTGAAGACTGGTGTGAAGTGAGATGAATTGGCAAAAAAGAGAAGCCCTGAGCTGACTCAGGTTTTTTTGAAGACAGGAGAAGGCCTAGTTAAAAGTCAATGGACAGAGCTCCTCCAAAACACCAAGAAGGCAAACCAGTTACAGAAGTTTGAATATGTTCTAGTCTCTCCAAGGCACTATTACACATCATCATATTTCTTCTCAAAGTAGCTCCCTAGCATCCTCCATAAAAAGAATCCATCTAAGGAAGTTCATAAGGTCTCCACATATGGCAAACCTTCCAGTCTAATATTTTCATATTTTTTCTAAACAATTCTGAAGTATTTACAGTTCACATGCTTACATCTGAGAGTCTGTAATTATTTTGGTATTTTTGGTCTGAAAAAGTCTTCACACATAGTTGTTATTATAACTAGTGTTTATGGATTATATGGAGGTCCACTTTTTACCTACTCAGTTTTTCATCCTCAAATCTCTCTGATGACTTTTATGGAAGTTGTCCTCTTTGTGGTTGCTGAGGTTTTACTTAATTTGACACATTTCTTACAGTTTTGAGGTGAAATGAATGGAGAGATGGGGTTAGAGAGGATCAGTTACATCCATTGTACCCTTCCAATTTTGCAGACTCTCAGTATGAATTTTTTATGTATAGAAATAAAATTCTGATTTTCTATCAGTCTAAGAATAGTGTCAGTGTTCACTGAGGTAGCAAGTTCTTTTGAAGCACTTCTCTAAATCCATCTGGAAAGGGCTAGAGGACATCAGGGCATAGTCCAAGTCTAGCTCTGTCACCCACAAGTCTATCATCATTGATAACAATTGCCAGGCTTTTCTCAGAGCCAAGGTCCCAGGGCTTCATCCCTATTCATCAACATATGAAGACAATGGATTTGGGGCCGAGCCCAGCTGTCCCATGAGGACAGCTCACACAGTACAACGGGTCCACAACATGCAATTTGGGTCTAACCATTGTTTAATCTTTCTTAGCCAGACACATGGAAGAAATTTTATCTAGAATTCAAAAAAAATAGATTATGCCAGGTATACAAAAGAATAGTTTAAATAAAAAGAGTATGAAAAGAATTCAGAAGGGCAGAAATTTGGTCTGTGGTGTTCCATTTGCACAGTACCTTAAGCAATTAAATTATTAGTAACTGTTGCTTTATCACGATGAAACATTAAAACAATGTAGCATCAATGCTAACTGGTAGGAAGAAGAAATACTGAACATTTCCCAGCATGGGAAATGTGTAATTACACACGGAATGTGTTGCTTTGAACAGACAGCACACAACCATGAATGAAGGAGGGTGAGCCAGGAAAAGCTACAGATTATGAAAATAGGGGTTGCTAATGCTAATTACATATGTAATCAATGTAAAGAGAACAGCAAGTCACTCATCTGTATTTCGTCATGCAGACCAGACAGTCCCATATGATTAGTAACAAAATCTTATAATTTCACAGACAACACTGTCTATACTAAGAACCAGAGAAACTTCAAAAAATCCATTCTTGGTCCAGTTCATATCAACAGTGAAATTAACAGTTCAAATGGATCCAAGGCATTCCCTCCCATTCATAGGCCATTGTACTCAACGACAGCGTGAAATACAAAGGTTAACTATTATTATTCCTGTATAAGAACGAGGACTCAACTTCAGGGAAGGTCCCACGTCCTCCACAGTTTGTAGAGGACAGCATCCTGAACAGTCTGTGGAGGGTCAGGATCTTTAATAAAGTTCTGGCATCTCCAAATCCTGTGCTCTTCCCAACACCTGACAGCACAGTCAAGGAGTTGGGGGGCCCTGGCTTCATTAAATATTCTAATTGACAAGATCCAGAGGTCCAGAACTGCGGATTCTTGAAGAAACCCAAAGGAAAGGACCACTATGCCTGTATACACTGCCACCACAGAGGAGTTCACATTCCTCTGACCCTTCCTGCTTAACAATTCACATCAACAGGCACATTTCTTTTCCAATTCCTATCTGGCTTCATCATGATTTGGACAATGGTCCCTTCAGTTGCCATTTTCCCCTTTCTTCTCTTTTGTATGACTTGATCATCTCTTCTCACACTTCACTTTGTAATATGAGAGCAAAACAAACAATGATCCCTACTTCAGCGTCACCTCAGATCTGACTTCAATTTCCTGCCTTCCCTCCTGCCCCAAACAAGGTCATGTTGATGGACACTGGTGATTGGCTCTCAAGAGGCTGTACTCTATTCATATTGTCTCCCTTCTCCACTGAGAAAGACAACAATCTCTGTACTTACTGAAAGTCACAACAGCAGAGATGATAATGGTTATAGTGCTCTTGGAAACCTTCATGGACCACACAGAAGGGATTTCTTATCATCAACTCTTCCATGTAATGAGAGAGACAGAATATAGATTTTATGCAGGTGTCATCTCTTTTCCCATGAGTTTTGGACTTCTTTGTTTTTTCCAATACGGCTTCAAGATAGGCTCCTTCCTTGACACTATTCCACTTTAGATTGTAAGCAGCATGAGGTCAGGGACAACCTTTTTTCATCTTTACATCCCTAGTGCTTAGCATGGTGCCTGGTACGTAATAGGCACTTAATAAATGCTAAGTTCCACTTTTCCAGTGCTCCTGACTGAAGACATTCTTATTAGGTACATGCTAGAGCACTGGCAAAGTAGGATTCAATGAGAAAAATAATCAAGTCAGTAGTTAAAAAATGGGCAACTAGGTGGTGCAGTGGATAGAGCACCAGGGTGACAGTCAGGAAGACTCATGATATTCATTAAGTAAGTAACCCTGTTTGCCTCAGTCTCCTCCTCTGTAAAATGAGCTGGAAAAGGAAATGGCAAACTTGCCACGAAAACTCCGTATGGGGTTATGAGGAGTCAGACATGACTGAAAAGTGACTAAAAAACAACATAAAGTCAATAAGCATTTTAAGTGCCTATTTTGTGACAGGCACAAGTTAAGTATTGAAGACACAGAGAAGACCACAAAACTAGTCCCTTCTCTCAGGAAACTCACATGTCATAAGAGGATTAACAGTTTTCAAAGATGTAGAATATCACGAAATAATACACACCTTGAACTAAAGCTAAACTGAACATTATATTTTGATGATTCAGGTCCTTCAATATATTACGTTAGTCATCGTAAGCACCAATTTTCACTATACTATAGACATACGTACATTTACAAATACATACGTATGAGTAAAAAATCTCTGGAGATTGAAAAAAACCATATTTCTAGAAAACTAGACCAAAAGTTTCACTTTATAGAGACATATATGCAAATACATAAACATGAATGTGTATATGTGTTTACACATACTTATGTAGAGAAATATGTGGCTTATAGGCACATACATAAAAACACATTCATTACTTTTTCAGGAAAACTTCATGATTTTTGCTAAACCCATAGTATATGAGGTTTTCCAAATTAATTCCGAAATAATATATTAACTATTAATGACAAAAGGTGATACTGCCCTAATTTGTTATCAAGTCAAACAGAAGCTTCCAGTTACAACTATTAATTATGCAAGAGTATCAAACAAAATCAACACAGCAACAGCCTATGTCTGAACAGAAAAGAATACATATGAAATTATTAGTCTCCCATTTTGTAGAGTTTCAATAACTGTAGAGTGACAAACAAATTCAGGCAATAAATGTACCTCAGTGTGATAATATATTTTCATGAAAATAAGCTACAGGTTTCTATGACACTCTTCCCATGGGTCTTCACAAACTTGCTCTTAATTGCTTTCAAAACATCAATAATATTCAGGCACTCTAGGCTTACTTAGGAAACATAACCATACTAAAAATATCTAAAACATTCTATCCAAGATAGTCATTTAATCTTCTTACCAAGGCAAATATAATTATATCATTTTGCCTGTTACGTTAGGTGGTTTTGTTGTGATCCAAAGACACCCAAATCATTGAAACCAATAGCTGCCACTTATTTTGCAAAGGTCTGAAGTTATTTCATTGCAATAAGGCTTATAAATTACATTTCTTAATAAAAATTTTGCTTACTGACTGATAAAATCCATTAATATTCTCATATGAAACTACAATAATATAGATTTCAATTTTTTCATACAGATTTATTTTCAGTTTTTAAGATTCACATCCACAAAATTTTGAATTTAAAATTTTCTTTCCATTCCCCCCCAACCCTACCACAAGACACCATGTATTCCAATTGCCCTTTCCTCCAATCTGCCCTCTCTTCTATCAACACCCTTCCTATTCCTTTCCCTTCTATTTTCCTATAGGGTAACACAGATTACTATACCTCATTGCTGTTATATCTCATTTCCTAGCTGCATGTAAAAACAACCTCTACCATTCATTTTTACAGCTTTGAGTTCTGCATTCTCTCTCTTCCCCTCTCCCCACCCACCCTCATTGAGAAGGCAAGCAATTTGATAAAGGCTATACATGTGTCATCATGCAAAACACTTCTATAACAGTCATGTTTTGAAAGACTAACTATATTTCCCTCTATCCTGCCCCACACTCCATTTTGTCAAGTCTCTCCTCTGACCTGTCCCTCTTACCAAAGTATTTCCTTCTGATTACCCCTTGCCCCAATCTGCCATCCTTTATATTATCTCCCCTCTCTTACTCCTCCCCCCACTTTCCTATACGATAAGATAAACTTCCATACCAAAATGAGTGTGTATGTTATTCTCTCCTGAAGTTAAATCTGATTAAAAGAAGACTCATTTATTCCTTTTCATCATTCCCATTTTCCCCTCCATTTTAAAAGTTGTTTCTTACTTCTTTTATGTGAGATGATTTACTACATTCTACCTCTCCTTTTATCTTTCTTGGTACATTCCTCTCAACTTTTAATTTTCTTTTTTAGATATCATCCCATATCATAGAGAGAGAGAGAGAGAGAGAGAGAGAGAGAGAGAGAGAGAGAGAGAGAGAGAGAGAGAGAATATATATATATATTCCCTCCAACTATCCTAATGTGGAGAAAGGTCTCATGAGCTCATGAGTTATAAATATCATCTTTCCATGTAAGAATGTAAACAGTTCAACTTTAATAAGTCCCTTAAGGTATCTCATTCCTGTTTACTTTTTCATGATTCTCTCAATTCTTGTATTTGACAGTCAAATTTTCTATTCATCTTTGGTCTTTTCAACAAGAATGCTTGGAAATCATCTATTTCATTTAAGTTCTGTTTTGTTTTTCCCTGAAATATAATACTCAGTTTTGCTGAGTAGGTGATTCTTCGTTTTAATCCTATCTCCTTTGACCTCTGGAATATCATTATTCCCAGCTCTCCAATCCCAAATTGCTAAATCCTGTGTGTTAACCTGATTGTGTTTCCACAATACTTGAACTGGTTCTTTCTGGCTGCTTTAATATTTCTTCTTTGGCCTGGTAACTCTTGAATTTCGCTACAATATTCCTAGGAGTTTTCCTTTTGGCATCTCTTTTAGGAGGTAATCACTGGATTCTTTCCATTTCTAGTTTACCCTCTGGTTCTAGAGTGTCAGGGCAGTGCTCCTTGATAATTTCTTGAAAGATGATGTCTCGGGTATTTTTTTGATCATGGCTTTCAGGTATTCCAATAATTTTTAAAGTATCTCTCCTGGATCCATCTTCCAGGTCAGCTGTTTTTCAAATGAGATATTGCATACTGTCTTCTCTTTTTTTCCATTCTTTTTGTTTTGTTTTAAAACTTCTTGATTTCTCATAAAGACATTAACTTTCATTGGTTCCACCAAAATTTTTTAAAAATAATTTTCTTTGGTGAGCTTTTGGATCTCTTTTTTTCATTTGACTCACTGCTTTTTAAGGTATTTGTCTCCTTATTGACTTTTTGAACCTCATTTGCCTTTTGGGTTAGTCTAATATTGAAGGTGTTATTTTCTTCAGCATTGGGGGGGAGGCGGTTCTTTAGCAAGCTGTTGACTTGTTTTTCATGATTTTCTTGCATTACTCTCATTTCTCTTCCCATTTTTCTTCTACTTCTCTCACTTGATTTTCAAAATACATTTTGAGTTCTTCCAATGGCCTGAGACAATTTCATGTTTTTCTTAGAGACTTTGGATGCAGGATCTTCGGCTTTGTTATCTTTTTCTAGCTGTATATTATGATCTTCCTTGTCACCAACAGCACAAGAAAATACCTCTTCACTGAGAAAGTAAGAATTTAGTCTGTTTCATTCTCCCCTGTTTGCTCATCTTCCCAGCAAATTATTTGACTTTTGAGCTCTGTTAAATGGAGGGCTCCAGAAACAGCCTCTGCTTCAGTCATGGCTGCAGCCATCCTACAGTTGGGGCTGGGGACTGGGCCAGGTCTGGAGTCTGACCACACTCCCCTCTCAGCCAGGTGAGACCCTTCCCACTGACTTTGGAAGCTGATTTAGCATTTGTGGATTGAGAAGCCAGGAATCACAGCAACTGCCATCAGATTCATTCCCTTAAGTTCAGCTCCAGGTCAGTCAGCACCTATGTGGCCCACAATGAACTATGCTCCACTCTCAGCCTGGTGAAACTGACCCTTCCGATTGACCTCTGATTGCCTTCGGTTGAAAATTTGCTTCAGTCTGTCATTTTGTGGCTTCTGCTTCTCTAGAATTTGTTTAGAGTCATTTTTACAAGTTTTTTTGAGGGGTTTGGGGAGAAAGCTATAGTAGGTCTCTGCTTCTACTCTGCTATCTTGGCTCCACAACCATTCCCAGATCTGTTTTTAGCCCCAAATCCCAAGTAAACTTGTAAAACATTAAAAAAAAATTAAAATTAAAATTAAAAAAAAATGAGAAAACAAAACAAAACAAAAAAAGAATCTCTGGTACAATATTCATTATATTTGACCTCTGATTCAAATCTACTAAATCCATTTTTACTTATGGAAAATTATGTAGGGGGCGGAGTAGAAAGACGCACGTTTACAAGCTCCAAACCCACAGCCCATAGAATTAATGTAAAAAGAGATCCCCATAAGTTCTGGATCACTATAAGGTGTGCAGAAACAGAGTGGAAGAGATTTCCGTTCCAGAGAGCCCTGGAGAGCCGTCCACAGGGTCCGTCGTGTCCCGGAAAGCAGACCCCACCCCAGCGCTGCCCTGGCCGCGGCCCCAGAGAAGCTGATCCGAGCAGGCTTCAGGGACGGAAGCTCCAGAGGCCGGGAAAGTCCCTCCGCCCACAGAAGCTACAGGTCAGTGAGAGAGACAGCTGGGCTGGAAGAGGGGAGCGGAGCGTCTCCGTGACTCGGGCCCCCTCGGGAGGAAGCGGGGGCGGCAG
Organism: Bettongia penicillata ogilbyi; assembly: GCA_023548195.1. Taxonomy (NCBI): domain Eukaryota; kingdom Metazoa; phylum Chordata; class Mammalia; order Diprotodontia; family Potoroidae; genus Bettongia; species Bettongia penicillata. The sequence continues at coordinate 7,151,942 of JAJHZJ010000257.1, forward strand.
AGACGGGGGGGCAGGAAGCAGCGGAGGCAGAGGCGGGGGCAGCGGCAGAGGCAGCAGGTGTCGCAGCGGCCCGGGACTCCCCCAGCAGCAGGCAGGATCTTCATTACTGAAAGTCTCTGCATAAATCCCCTGAGGGAGCTGAGCCTGGGAGACGGCCCTGCCCCACCCCGCTCCATTACTGAAGGTCTCTGCATAAAGCCCCTGAGGGAACTGAGCCTGGGAGGTGGCCCTGCCCTGACCCCAGCGCCAGAACTAAAGCTCACATTGATTAGCAGCCGCTTGCTGAGGAAAGCCCATTTCAATCTCAGACCCCAAGCACTAGCTGGGCGGATCTAGGCGGGAGTGGACAGGAATCTCAGAAGTCAAGTAACTGGCTGGGAAAATGCCTAGAAAAGGGAAGAAAAATAAGACTATAGAGAGTTTTTTCAAACAGATGCAAATGATCCCGACATTCGGATCTGATGACAAGGACGTATTCTTGCCATCAGGGAAAGAGTGGAGGGCAGGGCCTCGGTACCCCAGACATCCCAGGGGGATGTCGGGTGGACTCAAGCCTTGGAAGAGCTCAAAAAGGATTTTGAAAAGCAAGTTAGACAGGTGGAGGAAAAACTGGGAAGAGAAATGAGAGAGATGCAAGAAAAGTATGAAAAACGGGTCAATACCTTGGTAAAGGAGACCCAAAAAAAATGCTGAAGAAAATATCACCTTGAAAAATAGGCTCACTCAATTGGCAAAAGAGGATCAAAAAGCCAATGAGGAGAAGAATGCTTTCAAAAGCAAAATTAGCCAAATGGAAAAAGAGGTTCAAAAGCTCACTGAAGATAATAGTTCTCTCAAAATTAGAATGGAACAACAGATGGAGTCTAATGACTTTACGAGAAACCAAGAAATCACCAAACAAAACCAAAAGAATGAAAAAATGGAAGAGAACATGAAATATCTCATGGGAAAAACAACTGACCTGGAAAATAGATCCAGGAGAGACAATTTAAAAAGTATGGGACTACCTGAAAGTCATGATCAAAAAAAGAGCCTACATATCCTCCTTCATGAAATTATCGAGGAAAACTGCCCTGACATTCTAGAACCAGAGGGCAAAATATGTATTGAAAGAATCCATCGATCACCACCTGAAAGACATCCAAAAAGAGAAACTCCTAGGAATATTGTGGCCAAATTACAGAATTCCCAGCTGAAGGAGAAAATCTTGCAAGCAGCTAGAAAGAAACAATTCCAGTACTGTGGAAATACAATCAGGATAACTCAAGATCTAGCAGCTTCTACATTAAGGGATCGAAGGGCATGGAATAGGATATTCCAGAAGTCAAAGGAACTAGGACTCAAACCAAGAATCACCTACCCAGCAAAACTGAGTATAATACTTCAGGGGAAAATATGGTCTTTCAATGAAATAGAGGACTTTCAAGCATTCTTGATGAAAAGACCAGAGCTGAAAAGAAAACTTGACTTTCAAACACAAGAATGAGAAGAAGCATGAAAAAGTAAACAGCAAAGAGAAGTCTTAAGGGACTTACCAGAAGTGAACTGTTTACATTCCTACATGGAAAGACCATATTTGTAACTCTTAAAACTTTTCAGTATCTGGGTAGTTGGTGGGTCCATACACACACATGTACACGCATGCACGCACACACACATACACACATGCACACACATACAGAGACAGAAAGCACAGATTGAACTGAATAGGATGGGACCATATCTTAAAAGAAATTAAGGTAAATGGCAAGAGGGAAACGTAGTGGGAGGAAAGAGGGTGAAAAGCAATGGGGTAATTATATGTCATTTAAGAGGCAAGTAGGAGACTTTTTAGTAGAGGGATAAAGAGGAGAGCTGAGAAAAAAAAACAAAAAAAAAAAAACAAGAAGTTTACCCTCATCACATTTGACTAAAGAAAGGAATAAAATGCACACTCATTTTGGTATGAAAACCTATCTTACAGTATAGGAAAGTGGGGGAGGAGATAAGCAAGGGGGGGGATGATGGAAGGGAGGGCAAAGGGAGGAGGGAGCAATTTGAAGTCAACACTTGGGGAGGGACAGAATTCAAAAGACAGAAGAAAAACAATGAGGGGCAGGTTAGGATGGAGGGTAATTCAGTTAGTCTTACACAACACGACTATCAGGGAAGTCATCTGCAAAACTACACAGATAGGGCCTGTATTGAATTGCCTGCCTTCCCAAAGGGAATGGGTGGGGAGGGAGGGATGGGGAGAATTTGGAACTCAAAGTTTTAGGAGCAACTGTTTAGTATTGTTGTTGCTACTAGGAAAGAAGACATACAGTTAATGAGGAATAGAAAGTCATCTGGCCCTACAGGACATAAGAGAAGATGGGGACAAGAGAAGGGAGGGATGACAGAAGAGAGGGTAGATTGGAGATAGGGAAAATTAGATTGCTTGGGGTATTGGGGTGGGGGGAGGGGATAAAAGGGGAGAAAATTTGGAACCCAAAATTTTGTGAAAATGAATGTAAAAAATTAAATAAATAAATAAAGATGATGATGATGATACACAACTTGCTATTCCTTTTAAATATACAATAAAGTTATCATGTAAAAAAAATTATGTAAATGCAATTAAAATTGAGCAGAAATAAATCCACGCTTATGAAGACAGAAAATTGTTTAAAATGTTTAAAACCTTCTAATTTCACTTTATTGTACCATATTTGGCATATCTAGGAGCTACTTGATCTACCCAGAAAAAGTCACTTCCCTTTTGTGTGTTTTAAAATTCAACTCGTCTACACTATGATTGGGAAAATGATTGATGAATGGTTGTGGGCTTAAATAGGACAGCATGAACAAACAGACATGCCCAACTGAATCAACCTAGAAGATTCCAAACTGATGTCTACTAATAATTCTAATTTAATTTAGAAATTATCAGAAATTCACTTGTTTCTCTAGTCATTCAGTGGATACTTGCATTGTTAAATTGACACTAATTCCTTTTAGGACATAAGAATACTTAATTGGCTAAATGTGCATAATAAACATAAAGATCACTTAAGAAGCAATTAAAGTATAAATGTAGTTGTTCTAATCTTCAAATATTATGGAATAATTATTTTAGGCGATTTATACTCCAAAGCCTAAGGAAACTGATGGTACAATTCAAAACCAAACTCCCAACTAAGCAGCAGTGAAAGGGGTCATAAGCCATCAAGTATATCTTTATGCAATAAACTGAGAACTTAATTTCAGGTCTAGTATCACATAATTTTAAGAACAATCTATACAAGCTACAGAATATATGACATGGAATTTCGCGTTTCCATTTGCACTGTCAGCTTCATTAATTTTTAGGTTCCTAGAGAAAAATGACAGTATTGATCACTTCTATTCTAATGTCATTTTGTACAATGCTTGCTCTGTGTACTGGGGATGCTTTGTTAATGTTATTGAGTGCCTCGACTCTCCCCTGCATTCCTTAGGCTTTCCTGTGCATGCGGAAACATCACCCATTCTGTACACTCACTGTGTCCTTCTCTTCCTCCTTTGAATCTTCCTGAACTTTGACCTGTGGGACTTGATGGTGTCACTTCTCTACAGTCTGCCAATTTACCAAGATCCTGTGCATTCTAACCTGATTCCCTAGTGTGCTGCTGACCATTCCCTTCTTCCAGCTTGGTAAGAAATCTACAAGTTAAATAAATACGCTCATTATAAAATTATCTGGGTCATGGAAGAAGTTTTGAAGCAGTAGAGTTTATAGAAGAAAGATGAATGCTGATCACTTGTTATTACAAGTCTGTGCCCACAAGATACTGCGGGAAGAGGTTTAAATTAATCAATCAAAAGTTCATCGTCAAATTGCCACTATATACTTGAAAATGTGCTAGAATTCATGGAACAAAAGATGAAATCAGTCTTTGTTATAGGAAGTTTAAAATATATAGGTATAGAAAACTAATTATCAGGAAAATAAAGTTTAGTTATGAGCTGTTGAGTGAAATTGTTTACTACTGGTTCCTGGAAAGCATTAAAGAAAAGGAAATACAAGAATAGGCAACCATCTGTCCTAGAGAATACAGATTTAAATTTGAGAAAAGGCAATAAGGAGGGTCCCATGTCTCTCTATAATATAGATAAAAGATAATAAAACAGCTCCATACTTTTAATTCCAGGCCTGTCTGCGAAAAGAACATTTATCTGCAGAAAATAAGTATAATTTTAAAGGAGATTATTTTCACTTGATTTTACACTGTACACTCTCCTCAAAAAATTATAAATGTCAATAATAAAAGTAATAATCATTCACACAGAAGAAAATGATTTTTAATACAGCTACAAGTGAAGATATAGAATAAAATTCTCGAAGTAGAAAAAGTGCTTATACTGTGAAAAAATGATGCACAATAATTTCAATTAATTGTGTGCAAGGAGATATTACCACACTCCCACCCCCACTGGAGGTAGAATCCTACATTGACAAAGAGTTTGAAAGTCAAGTATTTTACTGGGAAGATGAGCAAACAGCATAAAACACTCAGACTGTAAAATCTTACTTTGATGACAAAGAAGGTCAAAACACACAACCAGTATAAAACAAAGTAAAAGCTCCTACGTCCGAAGGCTCCAAGAATAATATGAACTGGTCCTAGGTCATGAAAGAACTCAAAAAAGATTTTGAAAATCAAGTAGGAGACGTAGAGGAAAAAATGGGAAGAAAAATGAGAGTGATGTAAAAAAATCATGAAAAATGAGTCAATAGTTTACTAAAGGAGAACCCCCCACAAAAAAAAAAAAACTGAAGAAAAAAATGCATTAAAAATAGACTAACTCAAATGGCAAAAGAGGTCCAAAAAGTCAATGAGGAGAAGAATGCCTTAAACAGCATAATTGACCAAATGGAAAAGGAGGTCCAAAAGCTCACTGAAGAAAATGATTGAAATTAATGATTTTATGAGAAATTAAGAAATCATAAAACAAAATCAAAAGAATGAAAAAAAAAGAAGACAATGTGGAATATTTCATTAGAAAAACCACTGATGCGGAAAATAGATCCAGGAGAGATAATTTTAAAATTATTGGACTACTTGAAAGCCATGAGCAAAAAAAAAAAAAAGAGCTTAGACATCATCTTTCAGGAAATTATCAAGAAAAACTGCCCTGACATTCTAGAACTAGAGAGTAAAATAGAAACTGAAAGAATGTCCCAATTGCCTCTTGAAAGAGATCTCAAAAAAAAAAAAAAAACTCCTAAGAATAGTGAAGGCAAATCCCCGAGTTCCCAGATCAAGGAGAAAATATTGCAAGTAGTCAGAAAGAAACAATTTGAGTATTGTGGATATACAATCAGGATAACACAAGATATAGCACCTTCTACATTAAAGGGGGAAAATTCACATTCAATGAAGTAGAGAACTTTCAAGTATTCATGCTGAAAAGACCTGAGCTGAATGGAAAATCTGACTTTCAAACACAAGGTAAACAGAAAAGAGATACCATAAGAGACTTATTAAAGTTGAACTGTTTACATTCTACAAAGAAAGATGATATATGTAACTCATAAGACCTTTTTCATTATTAGGGTAGTTGGAGGAGACAGACAGATGGATAGATAGATAGATAGATAGATAGATAGATAGATAGATAGATAGATAGATAGATAGATAGATAGATGGATGAAACAGGGTGATTTGAATATGAAGGGATAATATCTAAAAAATAAAATTAAGGGGTAAAAGAGGAATATACTGGAAGAAGGAGAAAGGGAGAGATAGAATGGGGTAAATTATCTCCAATAAAAGAACCAAGCAAAAAAATTTCACAACTGAGGGGAAGGGGGGGAGGTGAGAGGGAATGAGTGAACCCTACTCTCATCGAATTTGACTTAAGGAGGGAAAAACATGCACATTCAATTGGGCATATTACCTTATAGGAAAGTAAGTGGGAAGGGAAGAGATAAGAGAGGGGAGTGCAGATTGGGGGAAGGGGGTAGTCAGAAGGAAACATTTTAGAAAAAGGACAAGGGTAAAGGAGAAAATAGAATAAACGGGGAGCTGAATAGGAGAGAGGGAAATATAGTTAGTCTTTCGCAATATAACTATTATGTAAGTGTTTTGCATAACTACACATTATAACCTATATTGAATTGCTTGTTTTCTCCATGATGGTGGAGAGGGAAGAAGGGAGAGAATGTGGCACTCAAAGTTTTAAAAACAAATGTTAAAAATTGTTTTAAATGCAACTGGGAAAAAAGATATGTAGGCAATGGAGTATGGAAATCTACCTTGCTCTACAAGAAAGTAAGGGGGAAGGAGGGGTAATAGAAGGGAGGGCACACTAGGAGAGGGGGTATTCAGAATGCCTGACATCTCAGGGTGGGGGAAGGGGAGAGATGAGGAGGAAATTTGTAACTCAAAATTTTGTGGAAATGAATTTTAAAAACTAAAAATATATTAATAAACAAAAAAGTAAAAAACATTCCATTTACAAAATTCCTAATGTTAGTTATCTTAGGTTTGTTTTGAGATCTCCACCACTCTCTGGAGATATCTCATTCTCCTTTTTTTTATTGTTTGTTTTGACATATCAGTTGTTTACTACTCACTGTGACCCCATTTGTGGTATTCTTAGCAAAAATAGGGGAGTGGTTTGCCATTTCCTTCTCCAGTTCATTTTACAGATGAGGAAACTGAGGCCAAAAGTTAAGTCAATTATCCTGGGTCACACAGCTAGTAAGTATCTGAGACCAAATTTGTAGTCAGGTCATATAGACTCCAGGTCTGGCACTCTATCAACTGTGCCACCCAGCCTGCCCGGACTCTACTTCTAGATGGCTCTCATGGCTCCCATTATTTGCCCCCTTCTTTAATATTTAAATTTACCTGCTTGTAACTTAGCCTATCATTACTAGTTCTGTCCTTGTAAGATAAAGAGAACAAGTTCTATCCATTTCCTTGTTATAGTCTTTCATATAAATAATTAAATGACTGCTACACTTTTCTAAGTCTTGTCTCCTCCAAGAAAAAGACCTTCAGTGGCTTCAAGGCACTGCAGTATGGAAAGAACTTGAGGTCCTTCACCATCCTTCTTGCCCTCCCCTCTGACTTATCAATATCCTTCCTAAAATGTGCTGCTCAGAATGAAACTCAATGCTGTATAATCAGGACAGAGGAAAGCAAGATGATTACCTCCTTAGCCCTGGAAGTCACATGTCTCTTACTGCAGCCTCAGATTATATTAATTCTCATTTAACTTCCACATCATAATATTTTATTTTCCTATTGGCCTTCTAATTTCTTAAAATTCCTCCATCCTTAAAAACTGCTACTGTCCATGCATGAATTCTCAGAATGTCAGAAAGAGAAGCAACCACCCATCCAAGGGTGGGGAACCTGTGGCCTCGAGGTCACATGTGGCCTTCTATGTCCTTGGGTTCAGCCTTTAGACTGAGCCCAAGTTTTACAGAACAAATCCTTTTATAAAGGGAATCTGCTCTGTGAAGTTTGGATTCAATCAAAGGGATGTGGCCTTGAGGCCACAGGTTCCCCAGCCCCGACCTAGTCCTCACACATTTTCATGGATAAGAAAATCACATAAGGTTTTTTATTTGTTTATTTTGGAGGGTTTTTTTAACTTTATATTTGTACTATTTGTGGCTCAAAAAATTATCAATCAAATTGATGGGGTGCTAGGCTGCATGTACTTGGGCCCCAATTCTAAAATCACATTTCTCCCTAGCCTCACAATACTATCTCAGGCAGCTTCCCTCCAACCCAAGGACACAGGCCCTTATCTCCCTTCCTACAACAGCAGCCAGCTGCACCTATAGAACTCATTAGTTTGAACAAGCCGTGTACTGGTTTAATGGGCTGTGAAGTGGATCATAATGATATTTACTACTCACTGACCAATCATATGTGTTCTAGACTTAGACATATCTATGCTCCCTTACATTAATGCTGTCTAACAAGACACTGATGAGAGAAGACTGATTTCTCCTGGTCAGCCCTGACTGTTGGTTGACTTAGTGATGTTTCAGGCTTAAAACCACACCTCCAGGTAGCCTCCCCTCCCTGCCTTGGGCTATTTCTTGATTAATTTTGAGTAAAATTACCTGCACAGTGATACCAAAAGTGCATATTCCTTTAAGAACTGACCATTCTTCAACCACTTCCTAATCCTACCCCAAAACACCTAGTTAGCATATTTGGCACAAGTGATACTATAGAATATCCTATATAAACTTTCCCTGTACCCCTTTAAGGTTGCAGGTTCCCTAAGAACTCTTGCCAGCTAAAAAGTGTAATGAATCTTTACCCTGACTTCAACAAAGTCCATGAATTCTTCTCCAGATGACCTGCCCTTGGTACCCTGGTTTTTGTGGGGTTCTCACACCACTCTTCCAGCCCTCATCAAAATTATTTATAATGCTGCTGGCTGAGAAAACTGTATAGTACGGTGTATTTGGGGGGGAGCATCTTTTTAAGTTTATATAGGTACTGCATGTCAACCACAAGTTTGTGACTCAGGAAATTATCAAAGCACATTACATATTCCAGCTGCTGTCATAGTCACTGTAGATATAAAGATAAAAATGAATGATAAAAAGGCCCTCCAAGAGTATATGTTTTATTAGAGAACCTTTGTAAAACATTCCTACTTATGGATATCAATATTAATCAAAAACTGAAAACTATGCCCATAAAAATGTCTCAAAAGTGATGTATTGCAAAGCAAAAGGGAAACATGATTTCATTAGTGAACTTAAAATCAAATATACTTTGGGATCAAGTTCCACTGTCTGTGTAAGAGAAGACCAAATGATTTCTGTTGAAAACATGGAAATTTAATTTGAGAAAACCAACATATAAGAATGAAGACTTGGAGTAGGAAGGGATTTATATATAAAGTTCATGAAACCATTTTGCAGATAACGAAACTGAGGCTTTGAGAGGACTAAATTACATGTCCAAAATCATCAAAAAGGTAGTGAGTATAAGTAGCAAAGTTGAAATTTGAACTGTCTTCTGACTCCCATAATGATACTTTCTATGATACCACAATGCTTCACTATTTCATTATAACACAATCTAGTTATAGTCTCAAGTGATGACACTCTTCAAACCTAATTATTAATAGTACCTGAGACCTACAGCAGACACAAAATCTGAATGTTTATTCAGATTAATCTGAATGTTTAAACAATCCATCAAAAAGTATTTATCAGCTGTTTGAAATGTTCTAGACAAACAGTCTCTTCCCCACTTATCAGTTGTATTTTTATCAATCAATGAACATCAGATAGCAAGGGAGGATTCCCAATGCGGAGAGAGCACATGGTGATATGTGGTGAATAAAATGCAATAAAGGGAAACTGAGGGAGTTCTCAGGGCAAGATCATTTATTGGTAGTGATATATATGTAACTGGATAACATATATGTGCATTTGTATAGTTATTTATACACACACACACACACATATATATATATATATGTATGTATGTATGTATGTATGTAAATGGATAAGACTAATGCCCTTAGTAAGACCAGCAACCACCATGAGGAGGGAAAGACCTCCTCAATTGACAATAGGAAAGGAGCAGGTTTGGGTTGTTGGGGAACTTTTACATTGACTACAGATGAGAAAAGTGGGTGGGCATTGAAATTTGGCCGATCATGCCCCTCTCTAACAATTAAGGGATATTCATTGTTTGAGCACCTCCTTGGTGAGGAGATCAGAACCAAGTGGTTTGATCTCTACAAAGAGGAGGGGATCAAACCTCCCCTAAAAGGACAGGCAAGGCCTTGGGGGGATGGATCAGGTTTAATGGGTCATCATTTACAGACAACAAACAGATGTCCCAGGCTCAACTGATTGAGGCTACAGAAAACAAGCAAATATCTCAGGGGCTAATTCTACGGATAGGTTCCTTTCTACCCATGCCTTTAATCCAAGTCTTACTAGGAAGGGGCACATTCTTGCTTGAGCTTAACTGGGAAATGGGATTTGGCAAAATGGGATATAGAGCTGATTATGGGATGGAATCAATTATTAAATGAAAGAGCATAATTTTAATTTTCTCAGAGGCTGGTCCCATGTGTGACATGAGGAAATCACAACAATGATGAAATAAATAGATATCATTTTGACATATTAAATTAATTTTAGCTAGGATTCCTTTGGGGTGTTGAGAAAAATAGGAAAAGACAAATTAAATTTCACAAAGCTATTAAACCGAGAACATCAAAAAAGAGAGAATATATGAAGTTCATCAGACAGAAAAAGGTCACATGGAAGTTATAACCACAAATAAAAAAAATGATCTTTCTGTGTAGTTGTAACAATGAAGATAATATGATTTAGGGAATTAAATAAAAGCCCAGGCCTCTCAAGGGCTAAGATTTAATTTCATGTTAATTGTGTTATCACACTATCTTGAGGAAATTTATTTCCCTTTGATGTCTTCTTAAAGTCATATATTATGCTTTATTTAAATGTTTGGCATACATATGCCAGGACACATTTGTTGGATTTTCTATCTGGTTCATTTACATTCCTACCAATGTTAAAATCTGACATTCTGCCACGTGTCTTACTCATTAGTAAAAATCAGAAAGATGCTATTTATGGGTCTAATAATAAATTTCCGCTAAAAGTATAACTACAGAAAGACTGTTTATAGAAATAGCTAAAAAACAAGAATCAGTTACCATGTACAGTAGAACTTAAAATGTTATTTCATGTTATCACCATAACGAGCTAGGGATTATATAACCTGAGCACAAAATTGCAATTGCTTTGTTTGGGGAGTGAAGGTGAATGGGAGTTTCAAAAAATATTACTGGAACCAAATTTAAAGGAAACACCATTTTCCTGGACTTTTTCGCCAGATGTTCACATTTCTGATTAATTTATGAGAGAGACATTATCCACACATATAATCACACATACTTCCAATTAATCTCTGCTTCTGCATTTTTGCAGATGATAATAAGCAAAATGAGACAATTTAAACATTTCAGCTATTTTATCCCTTCTAAAGCAATGCATACCAAATTATGCCTTCCAGAAGAAGCTGGTCGGTGCCCACAAAAATAAATAAAGATGTGAATTACTTTGGTTGAGAACATTATGGTCTCTCAACTTCTCTTTGAAATCATACTGATATGTTAAAAAGACTACTGTTTCTTCTGGTTTCTACATTTGATTTAAAAAGATTGAAAGACATATTTGTTCCATCTACTTTCTTACCCAATGGTGGAGGGTCCATATATTTAAGCTCATAAGAGGTATAAAAGAACAGCACTGTGAATATTTGATTCTGTGTTTTCATATTATCATTGCTGTCATCATGAACCAGGTGTTGTAGTGATATTTCACAGAGGCCCAGTAGAAACTGGTTTTTCTTATGGGTTTCATCATTTAAGCAGATTTGGTAAGATCCAACTCATATACTGAGCGTATTACTATCAGCTGAAATAATGAATGTACCGGATACTTAAATAGATCAGAAGTTTTTGGCATCAGATGTCCAGATTCCAGGGATGAGGAAAAACAAAAAGGCATTTTGATAGTTCCCAGTTCTTTCCCACAGCTTCATGCAATGAAAAGTGCAGGATGACGTTAAAAACCAGTTGCTGTATCTTACAACAGAAGGGCAATGTCTGTGCCTATTTCACTTTGCCCCTAGGAAATCTCAGAATGTACTAATAGATTCTGGGAAAAAATGTGGGAGAATCAAACTCTCTCCATTTTAAAAAAGTTAGTTACAATCTAATGAAGCCATCTTAACAAATAGTTTATTCAATATAGCTCTTTTCACACGGAACATATACATCACTCTAAGTATTGGTGTCTAGATCTATATTCATACTCAGATTTAGGTAGATACAGATATCTAAATATAGACAGGTAGAAAGCAATGTAGACACAGAATTGATATATAGATATATGTATATATGTAAACACAGATGTGAAAAAGAAAGCGAGAAGGAGGGAGGGAGAAAGAGAGGGGGGGGAGAGAGAGACAGAGAGAGAGAGAGAGAGAGACAAAGAGAGAGAGAGAGTCTATGTCACCACCATTAGCTCCACTGTGTCACTTCCTACTGTACCACACTAATATACGTGAAACACGATTGTATTTCCCAAAGTAACCAACCCCATATATCACATGACGATAGTTTGTCTTTTTCACAACTGACATTTAATTCTGAAAGTGTTTCACAGAACTGTCCAACTTCACTTTTGTGACACGTCTGTGAACTAGCTACTAGACACATATTATTCCCATTTCAAAGGGTGAGAAAACTGAGGCTCAGTGTGATTACACCTTTGACCATGATTGCACAGGCAGTAAATGTCAGAGGAGGGATAGAAACCAAAACCATCCCACGTCCTCGGCACTTGCTGAGTATACCGTACTGACTAACATTTCAAAGCAAATATAACTTATTATTATGAATAAAGTATTGATGAGATTAATTGGTGGGTTCTTTGATGGTTTTAAAGAGTGAAAGAGAAAAGGATATAAAGGCTTTGAATTCCATTTTCTCCCGCTCTGCAGTCTAGCATTTCTGCTTTTAGCTACATTGCATCGGAGCCCGATGAAGGCAGAAATTTTAGCCATTTCAATCCAGCCTCCTGCACATCTTGAGAACCTCATCTAAGTCTGACACGGTGCTAGGCACAGGAGAAATGAAAACAAATACAAAGTGGCACTTGCCCTCCAGGAATTTATATTCTACTGGACCAATACAGGGTTTGCAGAGATAAAGACAGATTGATAGATATAGATATAGGGGTGTGTGTGTGTGTGTGTGTGTGTGTGCATGTGTGTGGGTAATTAATGAAAATTTCGGAACAGTGACTGAGCACTGTGTAAACTAGAAAAAGCCTGTTCCAGAAGGGAGATTTGACCTGAGCCTGGAGAAAACTAAAGCTCATAGGAAGCACAAGTGAAGATAGAGAGAATTCCAGGCATGGGGGAGAGAGCTTGTGCAAAGGTTCAAAGGCAGGATATGGACTGTCAGCTGCTAAAGACAAAGGCAAGAACAACAATGTGAATGATGCGCAGAGTTTGGGGTGGGTCAGAAGATTTGAGAAGGTCATGTCCAGTGTTCAGTCATGTACAATCCTCATGGCCTTATTTGGGCTTTTCTTGGCAAAGATATTAGAGTCATTTGTCTTTTCTTTTCTAGTTCATTTCACAGATGAAGAAACTGAGTCAAACAAGGTCAATTGGCTTGCCCATAGTCATATGACTTGCAAGTGTCTGAGGCCAGATTTGGGCTCAGCCTTTCCTGACTCTTGGCCAGGTGCTCTATCCACTGTGCCAGTAGCTGTCTTTCATAAAGGACTATCTCAAAGTCAAAGGACCAGAGTCATTCTAGAGAAGAAGTCTGGCTATTGCCGATCTTGTATTGCTGTGGAGGGCACCAAACTGAGGTGAAGACTGAATTCAGTGTATTTGCTGAGCTAGCTCCCAAAGTGTCTGCCTTCTGGAAGTATCTACTGAACAAGAGAGGCTCACCACCTCATTCCCCTCTACCTACACATCCAATCAGTTGCCAAATCTTGTCAGTTCCTCATGGACAACATCTCTTATCCATAAGCTGGAGACAGAGAGATCAATTAGGGTCTAGACTTCAGTAAAAGGTCAATGAGACAGAGTGGTGGTCTATACTAATGTGGCTGTGAGTAGAGAGGGGGAAATGGAGTTCATCATCCTAGAAAGTCATGCTGTGCTAGACTTGCCATAGAGGGTCTTTGGGATGGGGAAAAGTATACTCTCTCTTTCCCCATTCTCACTCAGTGAATCACTTTGCAGACATGAGGACTATCCCTGCTATCCCCAAAGTAAGAATCACCCTGCCATCCTTCATAATTTTTTAGTGTAGATTATTTTAAAATAAGTAAAACATAAACTACCCTCATTCCATTTCACTTGTTTTCTTGTTTTCTAATTATTCTTCAGTTATATCTGACTCTTCATGGCCCCATTTGGGATTTTCTTGGCAAAGATACTGAAGTATTTTGTCATTTCCTTGTCCAGATCATTTTACATATGAGGAACCTGAGGCAAGCAGGGTAAAGTAATTTGCCTAGGGGTAACACAGCTAGTAAGTATCTGAGACCAGATTTGAATTTAGGTCCTCTTGCCTCCAGGCACAATGCCCTACCCACTGTCTCATCACTTAAGTCTATGAAAAATGGCCATGACATACCACCATCATCCTCCAGCACATCTTTTCATGCAAAAACAAAAAGCAGTAATCTTCCAAGGGAGGGTAATCTTTGCCTCTTGATTCCATAAGCAATAGAGAGATCACATGATGACCAAAGGAGATACTATAATTTGGAATTTCTTTTTGGATACTGATTAGGAGAGGCAGCATGACATGGTTGATAACCAATTCAAAAAGGCCTGGATTCAAATACTGCCATAGGAGAGGGAATTTGCACACTTGGAAGTTCCTTATACCAATGAATCACAAATCCAATCCCCCTCCCTATTGAGAAAAAAATACAAACAAATCAAATTTCATGAAGTTGTTAAAAAGGTAACAGTAATATTAGATAAAATCCATTAGTGTAATGATAATTTAAATGGGGAGATGTTTCCCATTCATTAATAGGCCCATGTGACCTGCCTGAAGTGGAAGTCTGAATCAAATGGAGCCTGTGATGGGAGGAGTTTGCTGAATGGGTGGAACAGGAAGAGGCGGAGCTAGAGCAGAGCTGAGAGGAAATTAGTGAGAGAGCAGTTGGAAGTAAAGGATGCAGGCAAGCCCATAGCTGGCTGTGAGTGAGAGAAGGGCATTTTGTTTAAGGGAATTCTGTTTATAATTTGTTTAAGGGACCTGGTTTGTGGGAAGACTAGCAGGGCAAGGCTTGGGAATGGTGTTGTCCTCAGCACTGTTATTGTGTATAGATTTGGCTTTGATGGGTTTGGCTTTCTGGTGTCTGAATAAATGTTTTGATTCTGTCTTCCATGTGGAGAGTCTGTTGTATTTCATGATTCAGAATTGTGCTGTGAATGGCACTGTGGGTACTATGAATATAGCATTGGCGCTACAATTAGGTAAAAATAAGCAACGCCACATATAGTTATAAATTACACATATGTACACATTCATGTATACATACACATACATATATACATAGTTACAGCCACAAAGAAAAGAATGATCATTCTCTTTACTCATATGTAGGAAGGAAGCATAACTTGGTGGACTCAATTATTAGTGAGTGAGCTCCAACCTAGTTTTAGGCTAGTTGATTTAGTACATTTAGCACATTATCTTGAATAAATCTATTTCCTTCTAATGCCTTACTTATAAATTCCAGATTCCAGTTAGTTTCAAGTTTTAACACACATGAACTAACACACTTGGTTGGATTCTAAATGTTATGTTCATTTACCTTCTTGCCAATTCTAAACATCTGATATATTCCTAGGAGTCTTAATGATCAGTGAAAGCCAGTAAGATGCTCTTTTTGGCCACTTCTATATTTCACAGGCAAGAAAAAGGCATACTCTGAAAGAGATGTAATTGGGCTAAAACTGAGACTTCTCTCACTGGGTAAGCAGTAGACTTCAGTTCAAATCACCTCTGATATTTACTGTCTTTGTGATCTTGGGAAAGTCACTTGATCTCCCTTGCCTCAGTTTCCCATAAAACATGGGACTGGCCTAGGTAGCCTCTGAGTTCTGTCCTTAATTCTCAATCTAGAATCCAATGATTTTAAAGACAATTGGCAAAATGACAATAGAAGAGTAAATTTGTCATTTTTCTATATCAATTTTCTATACCATATCACTGACTGATGAACCTCACATCTCTGCTTGGAGTTTAACTAGGTAGGATTCACATTAGTGAACTCACTTATTCCTGAATTCAAATCCAGCCTCAGACACTTACTAGCTCTGTGACTTTGGGTCACCTAACTCTGTTTGCCTCAGGTTCCTCATCTATAAAATGAACTAGAGAAGGACATGCCAAGCCACTTTAGTATCTTTGACACAAAAACCCCAACAGGTGACATAAAGAATTGTATTGTGTATGCACACAGAAACTTGCATATACCTATGTAAACACATATATGTATATATAAATATATGTATACACAGGTACATTTACATGTCGTTGTCTCTTTTCCCTCACTTTAGTAGTTAACACCTAAACAAATATTCACTTTAGTTCTAAAGAAACAAAAATACATTACTCAGATAAAAACCCAGTAAAGACCAACAATTACTCACAAAATTGTATAGTGAATAATAAAAGCAGAGACTACACAGCTATATTCTTCAAATAAAAAATAAGGGAGAGAAGAAAGAAAAATAGCACCATAATAGTCATTCTCCCAAATGCAATCCCAAGAGAATGTTCCCCACCTGATCACTATGTCAACTCGATCTGCATTTGAGTTTAATTGGACTGAATGTTCTACACTGAGAAGAAAAATAATAAAATTGATTGCTTTAACTTCATTTCTTATCAGTCACATTAGAATCTTGGAAAACAGCAAAGTTTTATAAAAATAAATTTCATTAGAATCATGACACAAAAGAATTGATGCTTTAGCTTCAGTCAAGACCATGTAATTTTTGACTTGCAAATATCTAGGGCTAAGAGACCACCACTGACCATAAGTAAGCAGACTACAAAATGCTAGGCTTACCTAAGAAGCAAAATTACTTTTTCATTTGATTCACTTATTTCCACATGACAAAATTATCTTGCCTCCATCCTTGAAATTACTTGTGATATGATATATTTTATCAAGTTGTGCTTTCTCAATCTCATAAATATATCAAGCTGGTATACTGAACAAGTGCCTCTGCCCCACAATATGTGTAAATAAACATGCATACATTTTGAGACCCACTGAAATATGTCCAAAAATTTTCCACACAGTACAGTTAAAAAAAGGATCCCAAGGATACTATTAATTAAAATCTAGAAAAATCACCATATAATATTCAAATCTTAGAAGTGTTTTTCCTACTTATCTATCTCTCCTCCCACCCATTTTTCAACCAAACATTGCAATTAAATATGGGAAGAAGAGATGATCAAGACACAGCAGATCAGCTGAATTCCACCCTCCCCCCACAATCCAATTTATTGTATTGTGACACTTAAAAAGTCCAAAAGGACAATTTCTGGATAATTTAATCATTTTTTAATAAGGCCATCATGTTTATTAATAAAAGGGTAGTCTTTTGGCTGTCTCTCTTAGACCAAAAATCCCTAATGGCAGTGTACTTACAGTTTATATGCCCTTGGAAGAAGTGTTCCTCAGGGTGGCAATCAACACTGATTGGTTAAAAATTAATGAGAAAATGAATATTACAATGAGAGGCTGCAAAATATTACAATGAGCGTTTGGGATACAGGACTTGGCTCACCCAAATCTCCAACTTGTAAATTTCCATATCACCTGTCTGACAAAGGAGAGAATCAAGACTTTCCAGAACTTTCTAAGCAAGTACAATGAGCAGGGATACACCCATCAGATCAAACTTAGAATTTCTTTTGCTTTCTGATTAGAGAGAAAAGTTGGGAAACCTTGATCCTACTAATAATATTAAATAAAAAAGAGAGGAATAATAATCACTGACATCAGGGAAAAGAGACAGCAACATGTTAATGTATGTGTGCGTACACATATACATAGACATATATATATGTATACATGTGTATACAGACATTCCTGTGTCCACACACACTTACAGTGTTACATTTTTTGTGAAGTGTGAAGTTCTTCCGACTAGATTAACTGACCAAAACTAGACTGACCATACCCTAGTGGCTTGTCAAACCAACAAACACTCTGTCAGGTCTGGGAGTTCTTCATATAAGAGCTATGAATTATTCTCCCTGGCATAAAAAAAGACAGCTACCTGCAAAGGAAGACATTACTCTTCACCTTCTCCTTTGTATTTCAAGCAGACGGCAGCAAGGAGGGGAGAGGATTACTCTCCCCTTTTCCCATCAGCTACTGCATCTTGTTTTGGTGCTATCTGCCATAGGACCCAGTAGGGGCAGCTCTGAGATTTGTGACCTCTGGCTGAAGCTTAGAAAAGAGTCAGTTATTGATTCATGTGAATTAGCCCTGGCAGTCAAGAGTAGAGCAAAGGGTTGAAGGCCCCAGTTACCAAATTTAGCAATATACCTCCTAGCAAGGCCTCAGTAATAAAAGCTGATTGTCGAGAAATCCCAAGTTTATACTCCCTGTCTTCTCTATCACCATATAAACCAGCCTCTACACTACTGTAAAATTCATCTTCCTAAATTGTTGTCCTGGCCACATTATCCCCTTGATCAAGAAGCTTCATGCACATCACTACCTCTGGGATAAAAGAGAAACTAGGGTCTTTTTCATTTAAATCTCTTTACAATCCAATTCCAACCCCAGTTTGTAGTTCGACTTCACTTCACTTCCTGTGACATCTACTCTAATCCCAACTACACTGGCCCTTTTCCTATTCCTCATTCATTTTCCTTTTCTGTTCCTCTATATAGGCTGGAATGTTCTTCCTCCTAATCTCCATATCACATAATCCCCAAACTTCTTTAAAAAACAGTGTCACCTCCTACAGGAGATGCATCTTGATTGCCTATATTTAAGAGTTTTCAATCTTCCCTCCAAAAAAAAAAATCAGCTTGTATTTACTCAGCATGCATTCTGTATAAGCTTTTTTTTTAATATGTCTGTTCCTTTATACTAATGGAATGTGAAAGACTTGGGGGCAGGAACTCCTTCATTTTTTTTTTTTGCCTATATAACACTTACAAAGAACCTGGCACAGAGTTCATTTTCAATACATAGCTGCTGAATTGAACTGAATTTTAAAGAATCAGAAATACATAAATAGGAATTAGTAGCATCATATTCTAAGTCTCTGAAGATTTTAAGTCTAATATTCTAATAGCATTCTAAGTCTAAAGCCAATATTCTTTCAACTCCATCTGTCATGGCTTGCTCCTGGTTTTCTTTTGTGGTCTGAGGAAGTCCAGTAAGATTCCCAGACCATTATACTTTGATAAGGCCAATTAGAGTATAGTGGAGGATACCTCAGAAGAGCCTTTTTTCTCAGTATCAGGTACGTGAATGAGGTTGCATATTCATTCGACTATGATCCCCAAACCACTTTTAGTCAGGCATACTCAGGAATGCAGCAAGGAACTTGGATTTAAATTTTAGAATAAGCTTCTGCTCCCTTCATTTCAATAAATGCTGTCATCTAAATTTCTGGAGTCATTCTAAAACCGTTATATGCTAATTACTGTACTCAGGAGTGAAGCACATGTACATGTACCAAAGATCATGGGCAGCTTTGCACAGTCAGCAGTGTGCCACCAACTGGGAATCATCCTTGGAAACAATAAAACCATATCCAAACTTCACCATGGAAAACTGCCCATAGCTAGAGATCTAAACCTACGAAAATAAAACTGTTACCAGATTATGTTATCACAGAGTAGGGCAGCGAGGTGGAGCAGAGGATAGAACACAGGGCTCAGAATCAGGGGTTACTTGGCAAGTCACTTGACCCAGCTTGACTCAGTTTCTCCACCTGTAAAATAAGCTGGAGAAAGGAATGGTAAGCCCTTCCAGTATTTTGCCAAGAAAATCCCAAGTGGGGTCTCAAAGTGTCTGTGAGAAACAAATGAAGGAATTGTGTTTCCACAGAATTAAAAATTACTCTCAACTTTTCAGGAGTGATAACAGGATATAAGTCAGAGGTGACCGGTTCTAATCAGACCTGTGACTTGGCAGCACCACGCTTCTGGTCAAGTAAAAGGTCAAAAGTTTAAACGCATGCTTAATGAGGTGTTTGAGGGGGAACATATCAAGAAGAAGAACATGGAAGAGGTGGTTCAAGAAGTTGCATCGAGCCAATGGAGAACAAGGGGGAAATTTGATTCAGGAACAGTAAATAAAAAGCGTTGCATTTGTCTGAGCAAATGTGCTCCATTAGAGAGTTACCCATTCACAAGGAAAGTAAAACAAATGTAAAATAAAATATGAGCTTTCCTGCCTTCACAACAAAAGTTGTTCTTTCTAGAATGAGTGTGCTTCTCACATGTTGAACCTGAATGAAATGACTAAACAACAAAAATTACAACAACACATGACAGAACGCCATGCAGCCGCAGAGAAATCCTCTGCAAAAGGGGATGCCCCTACTGATCAGACAGCTACATGGTACCTGTGGCACTGGAATGAGCCAGCACTGGAATTCTCAGCAATGCCAATACACATGGCTTATTCACTACAAATAATGCTGTCTTTGAAGGTCCAAGAAAAACAATTGTAGGAGTTAAAGCATTTCCCAAAGTGTCCAACTTCAGTCACTTATACCCAGAAAGAAACTGACTCCATATTTGTATATCTGAATGCAAATGAAGTCATTCAAAAGTCAAAGAGTTTAAAACTAAATGGGCACTTACCAAACAGGTCCTTTTTATAAACAGAAGCGGAGAGGGAGAAGGGAAATGTAGTGAATGGTGTTTGTCATTTTCAAATGCAAAATACCACTTGGGACTTTTACCCCAGGGCTTTAACTTCTTCCACATTCAGAGTTTACTCATCACATTCTGTTCCCAGATTTTGAAACAATGAGTTTTTCAAGGATAATCACCCAGGGCAGAATGTAGAAAGAAAATGATTGCATAAGTTAAAGAAATAGCTCTATCCTGATGCCCTAAATCGCCTTTAAGGGTAGTGACATTAGAATTGGGAAGAGAAGGTCCCAAGGTAAGGAGTAACTATGTTCTCATTTATGTATGAGGAGATATCAGAATTATTAGCATAAATGTGACCTGATCTTCATTTCCATGGAAGAGAAAGCAAGAGGAAATGAGCTTAAATGGCAGTAATAGAGATTTGGGCTAGATATAAGGACTGTAAGAGTTGTCAAAGCTAGCAAGGGGCTGCCAGTGGAGCTTGTAGAATTTCCTTCCCTGGAGATCTAAAAGAATAGGCCAGACACCAATGCTTCTCCAATGACAACCTGGTACTGTTCAGAAAGACAGAGATGAATTCAAATGCTCTTTGAGCTCCCTCCCAATTTGATTCCATCATAGGTCACTAATAAGGGTGTTAGCATTGGCTTTGCAAGTGAAACTGAGGATCCCAATCTCAGTTTGTCAATGAGGAAAAATTATATCTTATGGACCTTCATCCTCTCAACAAGCACTTGACAAAGTAGTGAATTTATACCTCAAGTGGCAGGGACCTGAGAGCCAATGAAGACATTTATATATGGGATAACAAAATCAGAATAGATTTGCAAATAACACTATTGATTCATGTTGAGCTTGTAGACTGCTAAGATAACCAGGTATCTTCTCAGATAAACTATTATTTATTCAGTTTCTTAACTACACAAACACACATATACACATATGCATGTTTATATTTGTATATGCATGTATATGTATATATACATGTGTGTATGTGTGTATGTATGTACATATACATACACACATATAGACAACTAGGTGGTACCACAGAGAGAGTGCCAGGCCTGGAGTCAAGGAGACAACCTCCTGAGTTCAAATCTGTCCTAAGACACTTACTAGCTGAGTGACCTTGGGCAAGTCATTTAACCCTGTTTGGCTTAGTTTTGTCATCTATAAAATGAGCCGGAGAAGAAAATGGCAAATCATTCCACAGTCGTTGCAAAGAAAATCTCAAATGGGGTCACAACGAGTCAGACAATACTCAAAACGAGTGAATGACAGTACACATATGCGTCTAGGCATATTCATGTGTATATTCATATATGTATGTAATCCAATTAGACTTGGCCCAACGGTGCAACTGGTGAAGAGCTTTCTGAATAATAACTTTGTAATTCAGTCTGTTAGCAATCTATCCCAGCTTTGAATTACCGGAGCTCAATCTAAAAGAATATCCTTATGGTGTCTTTATCTAAGTCAACAATGGGATAATGTAACTGTACAAAACCAAATTCAGATTCCTGAGGCACTTCAGTGTATTCCCCACTTCACATCTCTTGCTCTGTCTGGTTTCAGCTCCAGTGAACAGGATGCCCCTCCCAGGTTAAGCTCATCAGCAGCTGCTTACTTGATTTGACAGCCTCCTTCAGCCTCTTCTCCCCTCTGACAGGAAGGCTGGAAGTGGAGCACCAAATTCCTCCTTTTACACAGGGCAGAAACTGGATGTTTCTTCAGCTCATTCTATATCTGCTGCCTTTCAACTCCTTGAGAACAACTCTCTGCGGAGTATTTAGTCTCCACCTTCTTGCCTCCTTTTATGCGCAGTCTCCTCCCATTAGATTATAAATTCTTTATGGACAAAGAAGGTCTTTCTTTTCATTAATTGCAGTCCCACACTTAGCAAGTGCTCAATAACAGTTTATTGGATTGATTGGAAGATAACAGGGAATTCTCCATAAGAACTTTTGGGGTCTGGCCATTTCATGAGTTCTGAGTCCCTGAGAATACTACAATCTAGCCAATGTTTCCTCCTCTTTTCTAGAAAAGCAGCAGGAGAGATGGTTCAAATGCTTTATGACACTCTAGGGAAACAACACATACAATAGCTCCCTGACACAGGTAATAGCTTAGGAGGTCAAGGTGGCTTTTTGGTGGTGTTATTTGGGTGTTTTTCATGTGGTTCTGTTTTGTTTTTTTTTTGGTAAGGGAACTCTCTTCTCCAAAGGAGATCAAAAATGTTCAGTAGTTAAGTCTTTGAATGTTGTATAAGGATCAGCCAAAGAAATTTAATTACTTAGTCACAGTCATACATTTAGACTCCAAATCCAGTACCATAATGCCTCTCTACCAACTTACAGTAACACTGTCAAAACAAACACAAACAAATTAGTATATTATGAATTGTTCTTAATGAAAGTCATTAGGAATGATAAAATTATAATAAAGTATATGATGATGATGGCAATGATGATAGCTAGCATTTATATAGTGCTCTAAGGTTTACAAAATGCTTTACAAATATTTTCTCATGCTATCTTCACAACATTCCTGGGAAGTAGGTGCTGTGTTATTATCCACACTTCACAGAAAAGGGAACTGGGGCTGAGGGAGATTAAGTGACTTGCCCAGGGCCACATATTTAGTAAATACCAGGCCGCATTGCCTATAGCCACTGCCACTTGTGAGACCTAGCTGCCTCCTTACCTATGTGTGACTGAATATTTCACTATTTTCCTACTTCAGGAGTGCAAGCTCCAAATGAAAGTTTCAATCCATTGTCTTTCAGAAGAACAAGTTATTTTTTCTATTATTTTCTCAGCAGCTTCAGAGGATGCATAAGAATTATAAAAGGTTATGCTATTTCCTCACTTTTTACCAATTCTACTCTTGAAATAATGTGCCACATTTCACTTCACAGATACTAAAATGTAAACTCATGTATTATGCGATATAATAAATGGAAAATCCAACTAGGAGATGGAAGATTTGGATTCTAGCTCCTGCTCAGCTACACTTAGCTGTAGTATGTGGAGTGTTAGATTTGAAGATTGGTAATTCCAAGCT
Organism: Bettongia penicillata ogilbyi; assembly: GCA_023548195.1. Taxonomy (NCBI): domain Eukaryota; kingdom Metazoa; phylum Chordata; class Mammalia; order Diprotodontia; family Potoroidae; genus Bettongia; species Bettongia penicillata. The sequence continues at coordinate 7,175,459 of JAJHZJ010000257.1, forward strand.
CTGTTCCTTAATAGCTAAGGGAAGTCACTAACCCAGAGTCTGCCCTCCATTATAAGATTAGTTAGCCATCCTCCAGCGGCCTGCCTCTTGGAGCTGTTATGTAGAAATAGACTTTGTGATCCTTCAAGTTCTACAAACTTGAGTTATTGTCCCAGAAAATTTGCTAAAGGGCCCAGTGTTTTCTTTCAGTGCAAGGTTGGTCCAAAAGTCATTAGATGCCCTGAGTCCGTGCCTTTGCCCGTGCAGCTGTCCCCACTCACTCCTCTCGCACCGTGCAGAGGATACTCTGACCCTTCACCTGTTTCTTGGTTTGCACCGCTTTCTTCAGGACTCCAGCTCAGACCACAGCTTCTGCAGGAGGCCCATGCTGTTCCTGCAGCCGGGCTCTTGCATTCCCTCTGAGCTTACCTTCCCTCCACCTGCACAGATCACGCATGTACCGTTCTCTTCCCAATTACAGCGAGAGAGCCTCGAGACCTGAGACCATGGTTGGTTGTTGCCGTTGTGCCTCTGGGCTTAAGGGGAGTGCCTGCACCATGGCAGGCATTTAAAAACACTTCTCAATGCGCTGATGGGTTCTTATGGCACACTCCGAGGCTGAGTCAGAACCATGTTCTTGGATTTTTAGGAGCATGTCTTGATTCCATTTGAAGGAAAGGGAACTTAGACATTATCCCCAGACTAATATAAAAAGTTGTTTGTAACATAGGATAGAAGTAAAATCTGAGGAAAAAGGAGCAAATATCATCAAGATATTTTATTGACAAGTGAATTTTCACTGGCCCTTTCCATCTTATTTATCCTAAATATGCTCTAGGAGATTTTTCCATCTATCACACAACATAGAGTTCAAAGATTTCTTCAGATGGTGTTCCCAGTCTTAGCAACCTCTTACTCTTCACCGTCTAGGAAGTCGCCATTGTGTGTGTGTGTGTGTGTGTGTGTGTGTGTGTGTGTGCGTGTGTGTTTACACGGTGCTTTGCAGAACTACAAGTTGATTCTCATTTCCTACTATATAGCATCATTCAGTCATTTCAGCCATGTCTGACTCTTTGCAAGTCCATTTGGGGTTTTCTTGGCAAAGATAACTACAGTGGTTTACCAATTTCTTCTCCAGCTCATTTTACAAATGAAGAAACTGAGGCAAACAGGGTGAAGTGACTTGCCCAGGGTCACACAGCTAGTAAATGTCTGGGACCCCACTTATTACATTTGAACTTAGACCTTCCTGACCATCTAGCCACCCTCTAAAGGAAAGGGAAGGGAATATCTGGCTTTGTAGCAATGACCCTGTGTGGTTTGCAACCATTATATAACTTGGCCCTTCCTCTGAAAATCTGCAACATTTTAATCTGAGCATAAAATAAACTTTTGCATCAGTTTCTGTCTCTTATAAGGGAGTGCTACAAAATTAATCTTAACCAATCTTTCTGAATAGGATAAAAAATTTGGAGTTGGAAGGTCAGCTCTAATTCCTCATTTAAGAGAGGAGGAAAATTGAGGTCTGAAGTGACTTGGCCAAGGTCAAACAGAGACAAGAATCAAATGAAGTATCTTTCCCCAGAACTCCTCTGCCTCTCACAGAATAATTCTACAAAATTATAGAGACAGATGTTAAAACAGCCCCAAACAAATACAGCCATAATAACAAGATACAGACCTATTCTTGATTCCTAAAACAATTATAATTCCAATTTCATATTTCCTCGATTGCTTCAGTCTAACAGGGTACCAAGGCTCCAAGTTCCTCAGTATTTTTTCAACTCTTATAGTTTAAGACAATCAACAGTGGTCAAATTTCCCTACATAAATTCTAGTGCTAAACTGTCATGGGAATGCATAGAGGATTGTTGTTTCTGCCACTGACCACCTAACACCTCCAGGCCCTAACCTCCATCCAATGTATCTCAAAAAGGGGGCTACAGAGGGACATTCACAAGAACTGAAACCAGCTGATCCTGACAGTCCTCAAAACTCAAGATAAGAGGATATGGTAGGTGGCAGGAGAGGACAGAAGTGTACAGGGAGAAACTTACTATTATACTTTAACGGGAGTTTTTGATAAATTACCAAGGAGAAAGATTAGATGTTACACTCTAAATATTAGCACCATATTGACCATATTACATTTAAATATGTCTTTAATTATTCATTTTCCAGATATATCAAAATGGAACCTATTCTTGTGAACACCACCAGCAACAAAACCACCTTCAGATGACCAGCTCATTTTTTCCAAATATCAAAACCCCTTTTGTTCATATCTAGGGTTTTACAAATAGAGGATCTTCAGTCTCAGTTGACACTTTCAAGTAATATAAAAGCACAAAAGAAAATCATTGTATATGAAGGGGATATGGATGTAATTTTGAGTATTCTTTACGGTTGGGGTCAACTGGGCAGAGGGATGTCAGGATGAACAATAGGATGAAATGAGAATTATATATCAGAACCTCAGTGCTATTTCTAATTGCCTATTCATAATCAAATTCTTTCAAACATGAGTCAGGTTAAAGGAAATTTGGCCCAATGCAGTTAAGGGACAAGAAATAATGAATGCTAAATTACACTCAGCTGTTAAATAATTTTTTGATACCTCAGTTTCCTCATCTGAAAAAAATAAGGAATGTAAAGTCTGCAAGTTCTGGGCTCTAGTCCTATACCTATCATACACTGGCTGTGTGACTTCTGATTCTCTAGCCAAATTTCTAAGACTATAAATAGCATAATTTATTATTGAGTTACACAAATTGAGGGATGGGGAGTTTCCTCTTTGGGGAGTTTTCTCTTTGCACCAGTGAAATCGCCAGACCAAAAACAAATGAATAATGATATAAAAATGCTATACCATTTGAATATCAAAGTTGAAGATATTTTTTTAAGCTCAGGGGATCTCAGATTCCCAGAGTGGTTCAGTAAGGATCACCCTTTAAGGAATTAGTCTGCCCCTCTACACCTGACTCCCTAGTTCTATCAGATTGATCAATCCATGCCTCTATCTACTGGTTTTGGCTCATTCACATACTAATATCACCTCTAGGCTATAGCAGGAAGGATAACGGCTATAGCAGGAAGGATAACTTATCCTTGTTCAATATTCATCAAGTCATTGTCCAATGAACAAGCCCACTCCTGCTGCAAGATTAGCTGTATTCTAAGCCCTCCGTATTCCTATTCACTGACCTTGATTTCTGATCAGTCACTGCACAGACTCTGATAATGTCTCTGACGTCTTTACTCTTGGGCCTCCTAACTTGACCTCTTAATCCTTGGTGCTTGATTCCTCAGATTCTGGATCCTGGCTGGGCTTGACACTATTAACCCTGCCTTGGCTGGTCTGTTCCCTGAACTGATGAAACTTCTATCTTCTTCCTTTGACTTCTGACACACTTGACATATAGCACCTGTTAGACCTCTTCTTTCTCACTAAACTAAGCTCTCCCTCTATTCCCACTAGATTTTAAATGTGACAGGACACTGTGCCCTTATTGTGCAATATTTTTAGAGGAATATTGCAGACCTTATCTTGCAGACGCTGTTGTCTCAGCTGTTAGGGGAAGTTGGTGGCACTAGAGTCAAGAAGACACCTCTTCCTGAGTTCAAATCTGGCCTCTTCCTAGACCATCCACCTGTGTGACCCTGGGCAAGTCACTTAAGTCTGTATGCCTCAGTTTCCTCATCTGTAAAATGGGCTGGAGAAGGAAATGGCAAACTGCTCCAACTTTTCTTTGCAAAGAAAATCCCAAATGGGGTCACAAAGAGTTGGATGCAACTGAACAAAAACTAACAGAAGAGAGGCACCACTCTGTCAAAGGCTGACAGTTTTATCTAATGATTCCTTTTACCTTAGATTCTACTACTCACATGTGACATACTCTCTGTCCTTCTGGGATCCCTAGTACCTGGATGCCTACTGAGTGTCCTCTTTCTATTTCATATGAACTTTAAAAATTAATTTTATTTCTGTCACCTGGGTACTGAAAACTCAATTCTCCTAAAACTATATTAGGGATCAGGAAATGTGTTGTTTTCTGTGGTTCTGGGCTTGTATGTGGGGACCCTAGGCCCCTAAGTTCCAAAATTCCTTTCCTTAATCACTGAAACATCACTGAGATAGGTCTATAGGTCTAATGAGTTACCTTCCTCTCTCCTCCTCCTCCTTTCCTCTTCCATTCTCTCTCTCTCTCTCTCTCTCTCTCTCTCTCTCTCTCTCTCTCTCTCTCTCTCTCTCTCTCTCTCTCTCTCTCTCTCTATCATTGGAGTTATCTACTATTGTCCCTTTTAGTTTTACCAGAATAAAAAAAAACTAGCACCTATATCAAAACTATAGTAACTGTCCCAATGTTTGTCAAATTGTGCAAATCTTACTTCTCAGATTCACAAATCGTAGTTTCAATGGGTCCTTTTGATTATCCTGGATTAATTCTTGCTTCTTCTTCTGAACCAAAGTAGGAAGATTTTCAACAGACATCCCTAAACCAGAGAAACTAATTTGCTTGTCTAAGTAATACCAGCCTTGCCCTGAAGTCCAAAAGGTGAGGAACAGGGACAAAATTGACAGAATTCTTTTAACTTGACATCTGGCTTCCCTATCAGTCCACCTCCCCTAGCTGAACAGTGAGTTGTGGTCTTTTTTAGACAGCCCTGTCCTGTTGCCACCAAAGTTCTTTGATCAAAGTTGTCATCTGCTTCTTCAATTTTTAACAAAGGGATCTTTGCCAGAGAGAGTCCTTGCTTTTATTTTTTATTTCTAAACTCATATTAAATTCAAACCTTTAGATGGCTCCTAAGAAATCACATAAACCAAATATCTCATTAGAATCTAATTAAGGAAAACAGAAAACATTTCTATATGGGTATGTACATAGCTGTCAACTGTTCCCTAGCAAACTTCATTAAAGAACCAAGAGATCTTAATTGTTACCTTAAGGAGTTGGTGCCTTGAGGAAAATGACTAAAGAAATGGTTCAGTCAAAAAGGCAGTCAGTCATCATGCATTTATTAGGAATTTACCATGTGCAGCACACTGTACTAAGTACTAGGTATATATAGAAATACTTTTTCAAAAAGGTTTCTGCCCTCAAAGAACTCACAATAAATATGCACACATAAGTATATAAGGTGTAAAAGGGAAGTAACCTTAGAGGGAAGGCACTAGGGAGTAGGAAAAGGGGGTGGACCAGGAACTTTCCCCTACACAATGTAGGATTGGAGCTGAATCTTGAAGGTAAGAGACCTCACCTAACTAGAAGAGCTTACTTCTTTATTTTTAGAATGTAAACAGAATTTAATCTAAGTGAATTCTTGGCCCAAAGTAATAAGCCCATGTCCCTGGATCCATCCATTGGACTTTATTTAGGGTGACCCAGCTCATGAAGGACAAAATCAGTCAGAGTGGTCTGGGGAAAGATGGATTCTTCTGTCCAGAGTGCTGGAGGTGGGTGAGTCTCACAACCAAGTCAAGTTCTCAGCAGGAGGAGCTGAAGACTTCTTCCTCATTAAATGCCCACAAATCAGGGTTGATTTCTCCTCTCAGGGGTATCCCCTTTTATAAAAGTATTTAAAACATTCAGTATCTCCATGGTTTTGTCTTTGGTTACCAACAGAAATCAATTTATTTATTATTAACTAGTAGAATTAAAAAACTGATTATTAATTACCCAGAAACTCTATCTCTCAGGTTTCTGATTCATCACAAAGGAAATCGAAGAACCAAGGTCTACAGAGGCAAATCACCCCAGGCACAGGAGACATCTGGTGAAAAGTCACAGTTAGGAGATAGAACATCATATTCAAGGGACAATAAGAGCAGTGTTGCTAGATCCGAGAGTATAAAGGAGGATGGAAAGTGCAAGAATCCTGGAAAGGTAGAAAGGGCCCAGTTTATAAAAGGCATTAAATGTCAATTTTTCCTTTTGAGGCTAGAGGTAACAGAAAGTCATTTATTGAAGATAACTAGAGAGGGTGACATATTTACTACACGAGGGTGGTTTGGCTCTGTGAGTGGAGAGGAAACATATGTGAGTCAGAGAATATTACATTTATTAAGTTATTACTCTGTACTAGGAACTGTGCTAAGTGCTGGGGATACAAAGAAGGGCCTAGGATCTTTGCCCTCAAGAGCTCATGGTCTAATGGAGGAAACATCATGCAAAAAGAAGCTAAAGGGGGCAGAGGTTACCTAGTTCAAGGGCATGGTGAAGTGTTGCAGGAAGTGGGAAATAATCTGAGCTGTTTGAGCTGATTTCATCTTGCAAAATGATGAGTTTCTGGAGATGATTAAGTCAAGTAAGTAGCCACATGGAAAAAGATGAGAATTCACTGGGCTCTATACTTAAATAGTGAAGCACTGTTCAATGTCCATACTCCACCCTCTCTAATCAGAGAGACAGAGGGGTCCCAGGGTCAAGATAAGAGAAATAATTTGAAGGTAGTAACAAAATATTTGGCAACAGACTGTATTCATGGAATGAAAGGGTTGAGTTGAGAGTTGATGAGAATACCCTGGTTTCAAACCTGAGAGACTGGGAGGATGGTGGTGCCTTTGACAGTCACAAGGAAGTCTGGATGAGGGCTAAAGATAATGAATTCTGCCTTGGACATATTGAGATTGAGATGCTTTGGGGATATGCAGTTATATATTTTCAAAAGACAGTTGATGATGTAAGAGAGTAGCTCTAAAGAGAGAATAAGACTAGAGATATATGTGTATATGTGTATATGTATATATGTGTATATGTATCTACATGTATATAGTGTATATACATATATGTATGTGTATATATGTGTGTAATATCAGGATGGGGTTGATAATTAAACCTGCAGGAGCTGATATGATCATTAAGTGAGATAATATAGAGCAGTAAGAGATGAGTCAAGAAGACAGAGCTTTGAGAGAGACCCATAGTTAAGGCAAAACACTTAAAGGAAGAATGAGAAAAGACGAGAGGATAAAAAGTCAGGAAAAGAACCAGAAAAGAACAGTGTCATGAAAAATTGGAAAAGGAAGAATATATAGAAGATGGTGACCAACAGTAACAAAGCTGACAGAAAGGTTAAGAAGGACTTGTATTGACAGATATAATGGTGCACACATGTAATCCCGGCTTCTGGGGAAGCCGGATCTGGTGGATTGCTTTGGCTTGGGAGTTCTGAACTGCCACAGGGATGAAGTTGATTTGGCATCCATGCTAAATCTGGCACCAATATGGTAACTCCCAGGAAAAGGAGGCTACTAGACTACCTGAAGAGGTACAGAGCAGGAAATGATCTATAGACAGGGAGAAATTCAAAAAACCCCAGAAACAATTTTATCTGTACTACTGAGCCCTAAGAAAGCATTTATTTTAATGGTATTCAAAGCACTGAAGTCCCCCCAGTACTATTACTTCATAGAAAGAATTGTGTGGGGTATGCTGAGGAAAGGAGGCCACCCTTCCCCTAGATTAGACTGCATAAAGATATAGCTTTATGAAAACCTGTTTCTCCATGTATTTTCCATAATCACTGAGGTTATTATGAATATTGAAATGGCCAGGAGAGTGCAATGGAACTAGAACTAGACTCCATTTCTAAACTGCCACTGACTAGTCATAACAATGATAAGTCAATGTTTATCTGTTTAATGAGAAAATAGGACAGAAAGTTTCTAAGCTATCTTTCAATTCTCAAAGCCTTTGACTGCATAATAAGTAATTTCATCTATGTTAAAAAGAAAGAGTATGGTAAGTAATATAAAAATAAATTTGCATTAATATACTTTATATCACCTACATTTTCTCTTGCATCCTTTGCCCATCCCAACCCAGAAAATTTCCCAAATAATAAAGAATTACAAAAAGAGAGGAGAAATAAAAAGTCAAGTGCACCTAACATATATAAAAAAAAAACTGCCTTTAGAGTTCATCTTCCAAACACATAGTTTTTTCAAACCTACAAAGAAGCTGAGAGATATATCTTTTAAGAAAAACATTTCTTTTGAGCCAATTTAGTCATTATAATTTGGGAGCATTAAACTTTGATTATCAAACAATATTTAATAAAGGAACATAGGAAAAACTGAACTCATTTTTGCTATAACACAAAGATGTTTAAAAATCAATTATTGTCTCATAAAATGATAATGCCAAAACAGAGCTCTGGGTATAATTCGGGCTATCTCTTGCATTTTGGCACAAGTTCAATAAACTCATCCAAGTTAAATGAAAATAAATCTTGTTTTCAGCATCTTAGAAAACACTAGCATCCCTTGATAACCCATTTCACTTCGGTGTCACAGTATTTATGCAAAATGTAAGACAATCCTCTGAAAAGTTTGGAATCCAATTAAAATTAAATTACTTTAGGTCATGTAAAGCAAGAAGCCAATTTTTAAAAGGAGTGAAAATTAACTGCAATCATTACAAAAACAGGAAATCCTAAAGACTAATATACCACAAGCTCTGGAGCTACAAAGCCTAGACCGCGTTCACACTGACAAGCTGCATCCCCAGAAAGCAGACACTGCATCATCTCTGAGCGTTAGTTAGTCATGAGGTACGAGGGAAAAAGGCACCTTTTTCAAGTAGCATATCTCACAACCTCCTACCAATATTTTCCCCTTATAATTATCAGTTCATATCTACAGGAAGTCTTCCTCAACATCTCTTAATTCTATTACTTTCCTTCTTGTAAATTATTTCCTATTTATCCTGTAAATGCCTTGCTCTTTTATACATCTGCCTGTATGTTGTCTCTCCCATTAGATTGCAAGCTATTTGAGAAGAGTGTCTGTCTTTTGCCACTTTGTATCCACAGCATTTAGCACAGTGCCTGGCACATAGCAGATGCTTATTAAATGTTTATAGATTGATTCATGTCCATTAGTCAGTCAATTTTAAATAGATTTTTAAAAGGCTATTTATGAAAGTGATATAATAAGAAAAATTGTTGGAAAAACATTCCCTCCTTCAAAAAAATATTTTCTGACACACTCTTGTACAAATACATGTAGAGTCTAGAAGAAAATGGTCTCACATGTTAGAGTGCCTGTGATTATTTGAGTGCATTGCAAAGGGAACAACTGATAGCTATCAGGAATCATCAAGATATTCTATTTAGTAATGCTGTCACTCCTGACAAATTTTGTACAATGCTAAAACCAAACAAACCTCACTGTGTCTAATTTATCTTTGGTATTCAATAAAAACACTGGTTGTTCCAGGGAGGCTTATAGAGTATATATGAAAAATTCAAATTCTTACAGATATTTCAAATTTTACAAGGTCCTCTTCTGGCTAAGCAGGGTAGAAGCAATTCCTTTCCAAGGGGGCTTGACTGGAAGGCTTTTACCACTAAGCAGCTAGAAGCCTGAAGAACCAATTTCAAACTAGCTTGCAAGTTTTACACATATAACCAAGTCTCACCAATCCAAATATACTTTCTATACCATATAGTTCTATATAAATACATTTTTATACAATGACATTCCTGTTCTAGTGGATTTCAACCACTTCCAAATTTATCAAGAAAATTGTGTACCTTGTCTAAAGCCTTCAAAGGATTGATACAGTAGAGATAGTCTCAACTGGATAAGATATCAGAGCATAACATTATGTTAGTTGCTTCAGTAGCAATGGGCTAAGTGTTTGATTTAATAGAAACAGGGTTTGTTGATTGGTTGATTCCAATCTCAAATCGAGAGTGTGGATGACTCTAAACTTTCCATTGAACACAAGTGCTATTTTCTTGTATATTTCTCCCCTTTTGACATCCGATATTGTGGTTAAGAAGCAACTTGGCAGAAGACATAAAAGGGTAGCACTGGGGTCAGGAAGATTTGGGGTAAATTCTTTCATCAGACAACAAAGTTCAATAACTACAAGCAAGTCACAAAATAACAGCCCCTGCCCCAAGAACCCTGTAAGACACAGATAAATTGACAATTTACACTGGTTCAGACCCCAAAATAAAATATTAACCATAAATTTTCTAGGATAGTTCATCTTTTGTCAGTAAGTACTTGCTGACAGGAGTGAGAGAAAAATACATGGTCATTTTTGAAAATGAGGAAAAACAGGGGCACAAAGAAATTATATTAGCAAGATAGAAACTCTTTGGGTCTAAGAACTCTAAGAGCTATCAAACAATACATGCAATTTTCAAACTAAAAGTTTGGTAAAACAGAAAGTATGGCTTCAAAAAAAGGTGCAACAGAGTCATTAGTTTTCCAGAACTATGGAGAGGAATGACCATAAGTTCTGTGGCATAGGTTCCATTCAAAATGATGCAATGAAGAAATACTTATAACTGAAATGCTCCAAGGTATCATTCTGGAAATTCAAAATAAAAGGTACAATATTATATGGCAGATTGAATAATTTACTAAACCATGCTGGTCTATCATACTTCAAGTACACACACACACACACACACACACACACACACACAATCTCTCTCTCTCTCTCTCTCTCTCTCTCTCTCTCTCTCTCTCTCTCTCATTATGCAGCAATTCTCCAGTATCTACTTGTTATAAACTTATAAAGTTGAGCATCTGAAAAAAGAACCATAAATAAATAGTTATAATTTTTAATTTCTAAGCCAAAAAAAATCAAACTCAATTCCTTAGGTTCTTTAATATTCCTTCAATTGAGTACTATAGACAAAGTCAAGGACAGGGCTATAGACTGGTAAAAAGATTTCAGTGGTATAAGGGATTCGTCAGAGGAGCCAACTCCCTCTACCAAGGCAGAGTAGTTCTTCCCTCTAACAAGTGATACACAGACACTCTCCAGATCTCTCTGATAAACTTTGGAATGTCTTTCAAGACATGGGAGATATAGGTACAAGACCTCCCAGCATGGTGTGCCCACATCAAAGAAGTCATTGTACTCTATGAGCAAAGCAGAATTCCAGTGGCTCAAAAGCAATGTGAATTTGGGGACATCTCCACTCCAAACGTTCCTATGAACTATTTGTGGCTGATCTGTGTTAGATCTTTTATTGGTCTGTTCAGTCAGAGTTGGACACACTGTACCTTGACCCCAACACAGCAAAGTCATGTTGATCCTTCTTGAGAACAAAGGACAACCAACTAGTCTTAAGGAATCACCTAGAGCACTAAGAGATTAAGTGATTTACCCAGGGTCTCTCCACCTCTATGTGTAAGAAGAGGGAATTCAACCCAGGTATTTCTGCCTTAACAAAGTCAAAAGTAAGAAAAAACATATTAAAGTTGTACATATATTCTAATAATCAAAGATCTACAAAGAACAAAAAATTCCCAAAGCCAAAAGCTAATAGACTACCAGAGAATTGTAGCTATAGTTGCTAATAGCGAGGCAGGGAAGCTAGACTGACCAATAGAAATTCGTGTAAGTAAAAAGTATATTGCAAATCTTAAAAGGGAAAAAAGCATTAATTGTCAGTTATCATTACAAAGGGATGATGTGGAATAGTGGAAAGAGGATGAGATTGGGAAGGTATGGGTTCAAATTCTGCCTCTGTTAACTACATATTGATTTGACTATGGGCAAGTCACTTTGCTATTCCTGGCCACTGTTTAATTATCTGTAAAATAGACATACAAATACCTTTAGGAGCTATCTCGTAGGGCTATTGTGAGGATTAAATGCAAAGACACATGCAAAAGGATATAAAATGTCACCCATCATAGTTTCCAAAACAGAAAGTTAAAATAAATAATCAAATTGCTAAGAGGAATTTTGAAAGGTTGTCTGGACTAGTCTAATTCTAGGGACTTCATGCTTTTATATTCTTAACAGATGAATATATTTTATATTCATTTTAAACGTTCTTAAAGGATGGAAAGCCACTATCTATTTAGTTACATTTACCTATTTTAAAAATCATCCACAGACAGTTAAAAAAATTAGTGAATATTGTAAGATGTGGTATGAGACAGATATAAAATATACTCCTTGACCATAAAGAGCGTGCCATTTAGTTGTACGGGAAACTAGATGGTACCATGGACAGAAACACTGGGCTTGGAGTCAGAAAGTCTTGAATTTTTATCTGATACTCACTAGTTGCGTGACTGAATCAGTCAATCAACCTGTCTGCCTCAGTTTTCTCAAATGAAAAATAGTGATAACAGCAGCACTTTCCTCCCAAGGTTGTTGAAAGCATCAAATGAGACGATATTTGTTTTGATGTATAGTAGATAATATATTGGGTATATAGTATAGATACAGATATATAGATATCAATTTGGAAGTCTATTTGGAATATATATATATATACTATATGTAGTATATTTGGTGTATAGCATGTATTTGTATATTTGGCATATATATATGTATTATATAGAAATACATAGAGATCAATTTGGAAGTGCATTTGGTATATAATAGACAATAAATGCTTGTTTCCTTCCTTCTTTGAAGAAGGCAATATCTATCTATTAATATACATATATGTGCATATTTAATAAATATTAATAAGCATAACTACATTAAATATTAAAATATAATGTTATAATAAGTGTACAAGATAAGGATTTCATTTGGTATAAGAACTCCTAAAAATGAAACTTTTCTAGTAATAGCATTCTTACTTTCTCTCTGATTTATCACCTTACCAAATTGATTAGAGCATTATCCAAAAAAAGTAATCTAAACTTGGTTGTTTTAAAGGAATTTTAGAAATGAAGGGATTTGCTAAAGATCAGAATATGTCACAGGCTAGACCTGATCCTTGGTCTTCCAGAGGACAAGCCTGAAACCATGTTTTCTTGAGTCGGAATCTGAATGACAAATAGTAACTCACATTTATATAATCATTTAAGACATACAACACACTTTGTTCATAACAATCCTGTCAAGTAGGTAATAAACATATTATTAGTCCCATCATGCAAATGGGGAGAACACGTCTAGAAACAGTAATTTTTATAGTCAAAAGTTGAAAAGTTTCAGAGTTTGGTATTGAGCCCTGGCCTTTTTATGTTTAATTCATTAAATACATTCAACTAGATGGTACAGTAGATAGAGTGCCAGGCCTGGAGTCAAGAAGACTCATCTTCCTGAGTTGAAATCTGGCCTCAGACACCTTGACCCTGGGCAAGTCATTTAACTCTGTTTGGACTCAGTTCTATCTAAAATGATATGGAGAAGGAAACGGGTATCCACTCTAATAGCTTTGCCAAAAAAAAAAAACAAAACTGAGTCACAAACTCCTAATAAGCTTGCAGTCCAAGATAACCCATATCTTCTTCATGAACTGCTGTCTAGCTGTAACTCCTGCACAACTGATTTTCAACCCAGGAGTAGAACTTTATGGGGCATCTAGGTGGTATAGCGAATAGAGTTCTGAGCCTAGATTCAAGAAGACTCATCTTCAAATCTAGCCTCAGATACTTATGAATTATGTGACCCTAGGCAAATTACTTGACCCTGGTTGCCTCAGTTTTCTCATCTGTAAAATGGGCTGGAGAAGGAAATGGTAAATCATTCCAGTATCTTTGCCAAGAAAACTCTAAATAGGATCACAAAGAGTTGAACACATCTGAAAAACAACTGAACAAGGACCGCTGTAACCATTACATTTTATTTTATTAAACTGGATCATATATTCCATCTCTCAAGATCTTTGTAGATCTCGATTTTCTCATCAACTGTAGCTAATACTTTTTAATTCTGAAAGCTGGTAAGAATATCATCTATTACTTTATCTAAGCCAATTGTTGAACAAAATGGGGGCAAAGGCAGAGTTTCAACCCATTCTACTTGAAGACTCACCACCAGCCTAGCAAGACTGACACTGATGGCCATTCTTTGGATCTTATTATTGAGCTGGGTGGATGTGCATTGCTAAGTACAGTGTCATCCTTTCTATATCTCTCCAATTTGTCTACAAGGATACTATGAAAGACAATTTTTAAACTGTTGCAATTCAAATACATCTATTGCCTTCCCCAATGCACAGGTATAGTAATCACATCCAAAAAAATGAAGTTATAACTTAAAATTATAGTTAATTCTAGTTCTATCTTCCATTTTCTAAACAATGTGACCAAACTATATCATCTTATAGTTTAGCAAATTTACTCTTACTTCATTCACTTTCCTTGCTCCCACAATATATACCTTGAAGCTTTTGGATTAATCTTTGGTCATGGACTACCATAGTTATCCTCCTATATCACTGGGATTCAGTCTCTCCTCTTCTTATAAATGAATGAATAAATAAATGAAAATCCTTTTAGAGTCTTTACTATGTGTCATGCACCATGCAAAATACTGGGTATAAAAATACACAAAATAAAATAAGTCCTGCATATTAAGAAGCTAAATTCTACTGGAGGATATAGCTGATGAAGGGGATCTCTGTCAGGGAAAGGCAACTTGTCTAAAATATTACAAGGTGTCACTGGGGAGAAAAGTGATCCATCTCATCCAGGAATATCTTATTGGCCACACACTCATGTTAATTTCTGCAATTTCCCCAAGTGAGACTACAAATTGCAGCTAGACATGTTCATATACCACTCTTTGGTACAACTGAGTTAAAGCTGGTTATATTTTTTAAAATACCAATTTATAATCTTATTACCTAAATATAGCAAAGCACAAATAATATAGAAGATGCACTGACGTAACTGAGATATTATACAAATATCTAAATATCTAAAAATTTAAATTCATTAAAACCAAACAATACATTCTCTCCATGGTATAATGAAAGAAAGTATAAAGTTGACTGAATTTCTGTTTATTCCTAGTCACTGTTTTAAAAAATATTTTATATAACTCTCATATCAAGATAGTCAATTTCATTTCAGGGAAATTTGTATTCTTCCCAAAATTTCCAAATTAGTATTTTACAAGATATATAATAGCATTACTGTGATATTTCAAGAGACTTGGGTTTTCATCGGTGGTATTTTATATACATAACTTTGGGTATATCATTTAAAACCATGCCTTAGATCCCACTTGCAAAATTGGGATAATTCATCCATTCTCTATCTCATATTCCTTTTCTGAGAAAATTTTAGAAAAAAAAAATTAAAACAACTGATGTATTTTTGTTTTTAAATGCTACTGTGGAATCAAGTTATAATGAAAAAAATGAAAAAATTCAATTTGTCCAAACAAATGGACAAATTGTAGGTGGGAGCCAGAGAATGCAAGTATGAATTACTGGCTCAGAGTGCCTAGATCTTCTAGAGGTTGAATGTTTGATTGTAGCCTCCTTCACAATTACTCTTCTTGTCAAATGTATCCCTAGAACGTCAATCCACTATCTTTCCTTCATAAAACATTTGCAAAAAAAGCAATTATGCCATGTACCCAGCAATTATGATTCCTGAATGAATATAACATGAATTCTGTTATAAAGCTTAAAAGCTTCTATTGATGCTGCACATATCTAGATAATAAGCAATTTGTAATCAGAGAAAGTTCATAGAAGTTTAATATGATGTGGAAAAATTTTTAATTGACAAAGTTTATGTAATTCTGACCCCATGGGCCCATTTTTAAATTTTAAAGTCATTTCTATTTTTGCCATGATCTGGTGTCTTCAGACACAGCAACATCCTGTCAACAAAACAACCAGTAGCATATTTCTGCAAAGAGACAGCTAGGTGGTACAGTGGATCAAGTATCACTGCAGGAGTCAGAAGGACCTGAGTTCAAATCTCACCTCTGACACTTGGCACTCACTACTTGTGTGACCTTGGGCAAGTCGCTTAACCCCAATTGCCTCATCCTGGGTCATCTCCAGTCATCTTGATGAATATCTGGTCACTGGATTCAGATGACTCTCAAGGAGAAGTGAAGCTGGTGACCTGCACAGCCCTCCCTCATTCAAAATAAAGTCAAGTGTAAGTCATGTCATCATTTCTCTGATGGCATCGTCTTCTTCAGCAATGAAGGATGAACACACACATTGTATACTTGCTGTATCATCATTCACACATACCAAAATATACAGGGTTTACACCCTGCCAAGTTGCCTTTGGTTACTAAAGATGCTCACTCGTTTATTACATGCAAGAGGTGCATATGGTTCATTCCTAAGTTTTATTCCTCAATGCCGAACTTTAACTGCCAGTACACTGCACAGATAGGAAGAGGAAAGGAATAAGCATGTGGTAAGAACCTACTATGTACAAGCCACCATGCTGAGCACTTTATATATGTGTGTGTATTTGTATACTCTTTGCCACAGAATGCCCTATAGAAATATAAAAGACATAAATTCAGAAGCCATTAGTGCTCTTAACCTGCTTTTGCACAACTCACTTTGCTGACAATATCCTAGATTGGGCTCCTCTGCTCCTCAATGAACTCACCGGAAGACAAGATATAATACAGACTCTCCTTTCTCTTCTTGCTCACTCTTAGGAAATTCCAAAGGTTTTCCTTCTGGCCATGGGAATATATGCTTATCTTTCCTTGTTTAAAATATTTACTATGACTGTATACTCAGCATTAACCACTGTCCCTTTGCTAGTCTGGATATAATAACTAGAAAGAAGAAGACAATAAGGGGAAGAGAAGATCCAGGAAAAAAAAGGAGAGACAAAACCTGTGGTGTTTTGTCTGAGTGCTATCTCTGGCTAGGAGCTCAGCTACAAAAGACAGATTTGATGATCATTTGCTGCAGCTTCCCTGAACAGAGTAGGAATGCTTATACCTGGTAACCAACCTGGAAAATGAGTCAACACTAGTAGGATGGGGAGGACAAATACAAGTGGTTGAAAAAACCTCCTCCTCCCCCATATCATCCCACAACCAACTCTATCCAGCTGTTTTTCTTGGCAGACATTCATTCTCTGCTGGGGAAACGGTATCAAGCAATCTGTAATTCCTTTTATCTTTTGTAGCTCTAAGCCCCAATCAGAGATGTAAAGAGCAACCCAAATGCATATCTCCTCAGAAGATAGATTTCTTTTTGAGACTCTCTCGTGGAAACATATAAACTGACTTTTAAAAGCTACTTGGAAACAAGCCCTATCATTATTAATCCTATGGCATTGTTTTCTTCCTAATTCACTCAAAGGGCTAATTTCCATCTCATAAAAGTATCAATTGGCACTGCCATATTGTCTGGTCTTTTTTTCCCCTGTGATTAGGTCTATGTATTTTGGCAGCAAGACATTTCCAGCATTTTATGAATGAACTGTATAACTCCTTTATATGATCTTTTCTTTTTTTGCAAATACTTATAAGCACTACAACAAAAGATTGTCAGATGTCTCATGAAATGGCATTTCATCTTTCTCTCTGACAAATGATAAAATGGACTTTATTAATTCCTCTATATCCCTTTCCAAGGATCACTTCTAGAGATTTCAAATGTATTTTTTCTCTTTTCTGATTTGATCTACAATGGAAAAAATCTAAATAGATAAAATTTAATTTCTATAGTAATTATGCCCACCTTTTGGTCACTGGACAAGGACCTCAAACATAGAGTACTGATAGTTAAGTGAACATTTTTATATGGTTGAAATAGTATGTACTTTTTAAATATTCCCATTACTTCACAAATGGAAGACCATACATTACTGAGGGCTAGTTCATATTTTTCTCTGTTTCATAGGTTTGTATGGATGAAAAAATCCATCATCCTGTCCAACCAACAAGTGATGAGTTTCTTAATACTTAGCTAAACTATTTGTCAAAAAACAGTCTGTTACTGGGCCTATACTCAGAGCCCTTTCAGTCATAACAGAACTTTGAAGAGCTTAAAATATAAAGGCAAAGTCTTTGAGAAGCTATAGTAACTTCCAGTAATGTAGAACATGCAAGTGCTTGCAATATAGAGACACAACCTTCAAGAACCCATGGTCACTTACACATCATCATAAGGCAACAGAACCAGATGTTGCAGAAGGCTGTATTACAGCCTCAAAAGTAACTTTCTGGATTTCTGTTTTCTGGCTCACACAATACCAAGGTTTTATATCTTGACTCAGCAAAAGCTTTAGGGAATACATTACCTTTCCATTAAATAAAAAGAAATTTCCAAATGTGTAATCTCACATCAGGAAACAAAAAATTTAAAGTTGTTATAGGAAAAGGTCAGAATTAACAATAAGGGTTACAAAATAAGATTTAAAACACCCGTAGCATTATTTAAATTACCCTTTAAAAAGACAGCCTTTATTTTGCTTTAATATCAGCTATTTCTAGTATACTTTATACCCCCATGAGCTTTCCCCTGTATTAAAGAAAAGTAGTTAAGCAAAACTAATCAGACAGTGACGGTGTTTGATGGTGTGGGCCACATTCTGGACCTGTCATCCCCTTGCCTCTCTAGTGAAAAGAAAGAGGTGAATTTCTTCTTCACTTTGCTGGATACAGACAGGATCAGTCATTACCATTACTCACTATTTAGCACTGTTTTATTGTTTCTATCATTTACATTCTATTACTGCATTGCTAGTGTCCATAATGTCCTTATGGTTTTCCTAGCTTCATGCAGCATCAGACAGTACAACTGTCCCTGTGTTTCTCTGTCCATGGTCCTGTGGTGATTAGTAAGAGAGGACAGAAAAGAGGTAAGCTTACCAAATATGCAACTGACATGAGGCTGATAGGAATAGGTAACCAATAATGACAGAGGCAGGAAACAACAAGATTTCTGTGGGCTCAAAGAGCAGGTTGATGCTAATTTGATTACATTTCATAAGAATAAATGGAACCCTACAAATATTGCTCCAAAAATCATCTTTACAAATATAATAAGGAGGATGAAGTACTATATACCAGTTTGAAGATCTTGAGCTTCTAAAGAACTGGAGCTATTTAGTTTAAAGAAGAGATTCCTAGTGAGGGAGGAAGGAGATGATAGATACCTTCAAGAACATGAAAGATCTCACATCAAAAATCGATTAAACTGGCTCTATTGGCACTAGGGCAATATAATTAGGGACAAATGGAGGGAGTAACTTAGTGAGAAATCTTGATCTGGTATAATGAGAAACTTTCCCACAATTAGAGTTTTCCCAATGTGGCACAGGCTGCCTCAGGAATGACTTAGTCCCTCCTCAATGGAAGTTTTCAAGCAGGATGTCTTCTAACCGAAGCACACACAGAAGATATTTTTATTGGTGTATGGGTAATAATTGTAAGTTTTGAAGGCCCTTCCATCTCTAGGTCTGTGATTCTTCAAAAACTATAGAAAACTAGTCAGTCCTAAGGTTCCAAAGAAGTACCAAGCAAAAATAAGGAAGATAAGTCTCTATCAAATCTTGGGGGATTCTTAAATCAAGAAAAAATCAGTGCTAAGATTTTAAAAAAATCAATGAATGAATTCCAAGAGTATATTTTTAGACTTAGGCATACATATAAGAATATTTAATTTAACTATTTCAAACTATTTTGAAATTATTGAATATCCATCACAGAAAATTAGGTATTGAAACAAGGAAAGCAGGAAAGAAGATAAACATTTCACTTCCTTTTTTTGAGGCTCACCTGGTTAACAAAACAAAGTGCTTCATCAAACTGTAGCTGAAATATTTGTCCTACCAGAGTTGAAAAAAGACATGGCAGTCTTACTTCCCATTCAATTTGATAAGCTTTTCTGAAGCCCCCAAATTCCAGACCCTTTGCGAAGTACTGAGAACATAAGGACAAAAACAAAACCATCCTTGAACTCAATCAGCTTCCACTTTGTAAAGGAAACTCTCCATGAAGAGATAAGTAAATACTGAGTTTGCAAGATGTAATTTCAGAGGTAAGAAAGGTCCTAGCATTAAAAGATCAGGACAAGCTTTTGGAGATGAATACTGAAGGAAAATGCAAGCAGGACAGGTGGCCCCCTGTCCCTTTACCCCTAGCTTCCTCACTTGGGTGATCAGACAGAGCCCAACTGGTGGGTCTAGCAGGAAAAGGTAAATAGGGAAGTTCTTTCTCTTCCAACTGTCCTGCCAAGGTTTATCCTTTCCCTTTTCTGGTTGAATACTTAGCACCATCATCCCACGACTGCTTTTGTGGGAGGTGACTATCCTAAAGTTCCCATTCTACTCCAACCACTGGACTTCCTTTTTTTCCTCACAGTTTGAGTGCTAGATCTCTGTAGCCTCCCACTCACCATTGCTGAACAGACATAGTGGATTAAACCATTTAAATAAGCAGGGGACTGCCGGTCACAATCCTTCTAGTAAGGGGAGGACCACTAGACAGTAGCGTCTGCACCACCACTGAATCCTAAAGTTCATCACGATGACATGTATCTATGTCCTCCAGAACCCCAGGAACTAACATATGATCTGTAAATTCATCCAAAGGACTCTTAGATTTCACCATTCCCTAAAGCTGACTAGCCTCTTTATCTTATATCTTGTGTTGCCCGATTACAATGTGACCATTTTGAGAGCAGAGATTTTCTTTTTTTTAATTACATTTCCAGCATTTAGTTCAATCCTTGGCACACAGTAAATAAGTACTTAATTAATGTTTTTTATTCATTTATTCACTCGGGGAACATATATTCTATAAAGCAGAGGTGACATAGGAGTTGATTCCAGGCATGAAGAGCTGAAGGTGCAATACCATATGAGACAGCAAGGAGAATGATCCATATGGGAAATAACAGAAGGTCCCTAGAAAATTTCTAGGTGCCTATAACCTCTTTTTACCATATTCAACTAATACGAAAGAGTAAAAAGAGTTTATCCATTCTCCCTGTCTATTAGAAGCTAAGTGGAACTGAAAGCAGCAAGCTCAGTGCAGCATGTCCTCAAGGACGATGACTAGTCACTTCTTCAAACTGGGAAAATTATTCACAGAAATCACCATCTTTTGCTGAGACAAGTCTCAATGAAACTATATATTCTTGCCAATTATATTATGAATTTGAAAGATTAACACTTAAAAGTCTTTACTAATATAATTTTAGTTCTTTGGAAAGTCAATTTCCAAGTCCAATAACACTCTTGGACACTGGCTCATTTGTCAATATCTACACATGTAGCTATCTTCTGACTCTTGGCCAATGTTCTTGGACGCTGTATTGTGCTTCAATGCTTGTATAAGGGAATTGCACTATAGTTTCTATAGAAATGGAATTTAATTTCCTGTTTAATGTATACAAATTCAAAATTGTCCCATTTCATTAATTGAGGCCTTTTTAAAAGAGAACTGTATTATTCAGACATCAACACTATCTCCATTATATAGTGTTATTCAAAGTGAAAATGATTTGTAGTTCTTTCTCCTTTCTGATTTGCAGCTTTTACCTATCACCTAATACATAAAACAAGAAGGGATTAGAATTAGAGCTTTACAAGTGGCCTTGGAGATGGATCCTCTGGTTCTGATTCTCTCACTTTGAAGATAAAGAAACTGAGGCACTTGCAATGAATGAATGAGTCAGTGAAAAGCAATTATTACTCACTTCCTATGCTCCCAGCATGGAGTTGTACACAAGGGATTGAAGACAAAGTGTGTCCCACCCCCAGCTCTCAAGGAGCTGAGGTTCTCATTAGGGAAGACAAGGCATAAAAGAAAGCTCGGCATCAGGGCAGAGAGAAAACCCCAAAAGGCTCATGTTGCAGCAGTGGTGAGGCGCAGAAATCCTTGGGTTCTGACTCATCTCCATGGACACAAGCAATAGGAGCCTTGGGTCCAATGAATGTGAGAGTCATTGATAGATCCACTGTGCCTGGAGGCAGGAAGACTTGGGTTCAGGGTGGAGCCAAGATGGCGGAGTAGAAGGACGCACGTTTACGAGCTCCGAAACCAAAGCCCATAGAATTAATGTAAAAAGAGTCCCCCATAGCTTCTGGGTGAATACAAGGTGTGCAGAAGCAGAGTGGAAGAGATTTCCGTTCCAGGGAGCCCTGAAGACCCGTCCCCAGGGTCCGGCGCACCCCGGAAAGTAAACCCGACCCCCAGCGCTGCCCTGGCCGAGGCCCCAGAGAAGCTGATCCGAGCAGGCTTCAGAGACGGAAGCTGAAGCAGCTGGGAAAGTCCCTCCGCCCACAGAAGCAGGTCAGTGAGAGAGAGACGCTGGGCTGGACGAGAGGGGGAGCAGAGTGTCTCCGTGACTCAGGCCCCCTTGGGAGGAAGCGGCAGCAGCAGGGACGGGGGCAGGAAGCGGCGGAGGCAGAGGTGTGGGCAGCGGCTGGGGCGGCAGCGGCCCAGGACTCAGGAATCCCCCAGCAGCAGGCAGGATCTTCATTACGGAAGATTCCTGCATAAAACCTGACGGAGCTGAGCCTGGGAGACGGCCCTGCCCCCACCCCGCTCTGTTGCTGAAGGCTTCTGCTCAGGACCCCCAGGGGAGCTGAGATTGGGAGGCGGCCCCCCACCCCGCCCCCACCTGCTCCATTCCTGAAAGTCTCTGCATAAAGCCCCCGAGGGATCAGTCTCGGAGGCAGCCCTGGCCCCACCCCAGCACCTGAACTAAAGCTCACTGACTGACAGCCGGCAGGAGGAAAGCCCATTTAAATCTCAGAGGCCAAGCACTAGCTGGGCGGATCCAGGCGGGGGTGGAAAGGAATCTCAGAAGTCAAGTAACTGGCTGGGAAAATGCCTAGAAAAGGGAAGAAAAATAAGACTTTAGAGAGTTTTTCCAACAAATGCAAATGATCCCGACCTTCGGATCTGACGAAGATGAGGACGTATTCTTGCCATCAGGGAAAGACGTGGAGGGCGGGGCCTCAGTACCCCAGACACCCCAGGGGGGTGGTGGGTGGGCTCAGGCCCTGGAAGAGCTCAAAAAGGATTTTAAAAAGCAAGTTAGACAGGTGGAGGAAAAACTGGGAAGAGAAATGTCAGAGATGCAACAAAAGTATGAAAAACAGGTCAATACCTTGGTAAAGGAGACCCAAAAAAATGCTGAGGAAATTAACACCTTGAAAAATAGGCTCACCCAATTGGCAAAGGAGGCTCAAAAAGCCAATGAGGAGAAGAATGCTTTCAAAAGCAGAATGAGCCAAATGGAAAAAGAGGCTCAAAAGCTCACTGAATTTAATAGCTCTCTCAAAATTAGAATGGAACAGATGGAGTCTAATGACTTTATGAGAAACCAAGAAATCACCAAACAAAACCAAAAGAATGAAAAAATGGAAGAGAATGTGAAATATCTCATGGGAAAAACAACTGACCTGGAAAATAGATCCAGGAGAGACAATTTAAAAATTATGGGACTACCTGAAAGTCATGATCAAAAAAAGAGCCTAGACATCATCTTCCATGAAATTATCAAGGAAAACTGCCCTGACATTCTAGAACCAGAGGACAAAATAAGTATTGAAAGAATCCATTGATCACCACCTGAAAGAGATCCAAAAAGAGAAACTCCTAGGAACATTGTGGCCAAATTCCAGAACTCCCAGCTCAAGGAAAAAATCTTACAAGCAGCTAGAAAGAAACAATTCCAGTACTGTGGAAATACAATCAGGATAACCCAAGATTTAGCAGCTTCTACATTAAGGGATTGAAGGGCGTGGAATAGGATATTCCAGAAGGCAAAGGAACTAGGACTCAAACCAAGAATCACCTACCCAGCTAAACTGAGTATAATACTTCAAGGGAAAATATGGTCTTTCAATGAAACAGAGGACTT
Source organism: Bettongia penicillata ogilbyi (assembly GCA_023548195.1). Taxonomy (NCBI): domain Eukaryota; kingdom Metazoa; phylum Chordata; class Mammalia; order Diprotodontia; family Potoroidae; genus Bettongia; species Bettongia penicillata. The sequence goes on from JAJHZJ010000257.1 coordinate 7,198,991, forward strand.
TCAATCATTCTTGATGAAAAAACCAGAGCTGAAAAGAAAATTTGACTTTCAAACACAAGAATGAGAAGAAGCATGAAAAAGTAAACAGCAAAGAGAAGTCTTAAGGGACTTACCATGAGTGAACTGTTTACATTCCTACATGGAAAGACAATATTTGTAACTCTTAAAACTTTTCAGTATCTGGGTAGTTGGTGGGACCACACATACACATGTACACGCATACACACACATACACACATGCACACACATACAGAGATAGAGAGCACAGATTGAACTGAATAGGATGGGACCATACCTTAAAAGAAACTAGGGTAAATGGTGAGAGAGAAATATAGGGGGAGGGAAAGGGAAGGGGGTAACTATATGTCATTTAAGAGGCAGGTAGGAGTTTTTCTTAGTGGAGGGAAAAAGAGGAGAGCTGAGAAGAGAAAAAAAAAACAAGAAGTTTACCCTCATCACATTTGACTAAACGAAGGAGTGAAATGCACACTCATTTTGGTATGAAAAGCTATCTTACAGTATAAGAAAGTGGGGGAGAAAGAGACATTGCAAGGGGGGGGATGATGGAAGGGAGGGCAAAGGGAGGAGGGAGCAATTTGAAGTCAACACTTGGGGAGGGACAGGATCAAAAGACAGAAGAGAAACAATGAGGGGCAGGTTAGGAAGGATGGTAATCCAGTTAGTCTTACACAACACGACTATCAGGGAGGTCATTGGCAAAACTACACAGATATGGCCTATATTGAATTGCCTGCTGTCCCAAAGGGAATGGGTGGGTAGGGAGGGATGAGGAGAATTTGGAACTCAAAGTTTTAGGAACAACTGTTTAGTATTGTTGTTGCAACTAGGAAAGAAGACATACAGTTAATGAGGAATAGAAAGTCATCTGGCCCTACAGGAGAAAAGAGAAGATGGGGACAAGAGAAGGGAGGGATGACAGAAGAGAGGGCAGATTGGAGATAGGGAAAATTAGATTGCTTGGGGTATTGGGGTGGGGGGAGGGGAGAAAAGGGGAGAAAATTTGGAACCCAAAAATTTGTGAAAATGAATGTAAAAAATTTAAATAAATAAATAAATTTAAAAAAAAAAAAAAGACTTGGGTTCAAATATAGCCTTAGATATTTACTAGCTGTGTGACCTTGTGCAAGTCACTTGACCTCTGTTTGCCTTAATCTGCTGGAGAAGGAAAGGGCAAACCACTCCAGCATCTTTGCTAAGAAAACCTCATACCAGATCACGAAGAGTCTGACATGACTGAACAACAGCCTCTAAATGGAGTTCCAGTACTTTTTTTCCAGGCTTCTTTTCAGACAATTTCTTTCCATTTATTCTACTTAGCATCTCCCAGATACAGGATGTTACCCTGTCACTGTATCTTTACATATGTCATTTCTAATTTCTGATATGTCTTTCCCACTTTCATATTCATGAGCTAAAATCCAAAAGTCCTTTTGAATTCTACATCCTATGCACCTATAAACCTATCTACTCCCCAAGACCCACATTAAATGCCATGTCTACTATAAAGCCTTAACCCCTCATTGGAGAGAACTTTCCACCCTCCAACCTTAACTTACACTATCTCTACCATGAAAGCTACGTTCATATCATGATAAACTCCCAACCCTTAGAGCCGACCCCACTTTGGCCAACTATGGGAAGACACACCAGAAAGGTACAGAATGGGCCAGTATGAATAGATGGCAGTATGTATCACTGGAGAGAGTACATATTTCGATGAGGTCCTAGATCCATTATATGTGTGAATATATAGGAACATATAAATGTGTAAATATACATACACATACATACATTCATATATATTTATGTACATGTGTATGTAGACATTTCTGTCTACTGTTACAAATTTCATTGGGACAGGCACCACTTCTTTTGTTATTGTTATTATTTATATTTTTTTTACCTCACCTAGCTTAATAAGTTACATACAGAAGGCATTTAATGTTTGCTCAGTTGAGTTGACTACTTCCTTGAACAAGACGTACGAAGGCAGGTAAGAAAGCATAATCCTTGTACAGGGGAGACTGAGACTTTTAGATTGCTTTAGCTCAGGAGTTCTGAGCTACAATATGATTAAAGGTGATCAGTTACCTATGCAAAGTCTGAAACCAATATGGTAAAACACCAGGAGCAGGACTCAGGTTGCCCATAGAGGAGGCGACTCAATCCAGCTCGGAAACAGTATAACAAGTCTTCAAAACCAATCAGAGTGAGATCAGGCCCACACAAAGTAGCCACACTTCAGCCTGCTATGAGATAGGCAGACCTGGTTTCAAAATGTAAAAGATAAATCAAAATATTAGTTGGAGACTCCTTTTGAGGTTCAGGATGCATGAGCTACTTATTGCTGTATTCTCTCAGGTCTTGGCATGAAACGGCGCAGAGTGGGTGAGTACTATGACTTAAATTAACAAAAAGATACAGTACAGGGTAACTAGTTTACAAATCAATTTCTTTAAATGGTAAAGCTATATGCAGGAAAAAAGGAAATAAATTAACAGAGGGAAGGCATTGGAATTAAGAGGAGTTGGGAAAGGCTTCCTATAGAAGGGATTTTAGCTGAGACTTCACAGAAGTCAGGGAGATCAGAGGTCACAGCTCCCTAATTAGGGCAACAATGCATCAAATTCCCCTTCCTGATGAAGCACTTCCACTTTTCCAGCTACAAGGTTTTAAAGAAGCACATTGTCCTAGACAGTTTGATAATAATAATATAAAAAGTGAAAAAATTTCAATATTATAATTCTCAGTGACTGCGGAACCTTTGAGAAATAATGACAGAAATAGTAAGTTCTGGTCAAGAAGGCCTGGTAGGGGTTTTGTAAACACTTTTGGATAAAAGAGATATCAGGGTAATACTGCAACAAAATTAAGGAAATAAATGCTATTTTGTCCTCTAAGCAATGCATAAATATTTTTATACAAAAATTTGCCTTAATCAGTGAACCAAAAAATATTGGTAAAGTACCTACTATGTACTAAGCACTGTGCTAAGTGTCAGGGACACAAAAACAGTCAAAAGAAAGTAGTCCCTTGTAGGATGATGTTGCCCTTTAAAGTAACATGGAAATTAGAAGGAAGAGGAGGTTTTGGGAGGAAAGATAATGAATTCTGTTCGCATATTTCCTCTAGCAATGAAGAATGGAATACATTCATGTTTGCCCATTTACTGTGACTATGATCTGTTCCCTCCTCAATTTGCCCCAGGAGTTTTAATCAATGTATGAAGGCCTTCCTTCCTCCTATTCTCTTAACCTCATCTCCCTAAGAAAATGAACCACGGAAACAAATCAGCAATCCTTCTCTATTACCAGATGGTCAAACCATCTTTTTTCCCCCACGTATTTAATATTTTAGAGAGAAAATATCACTAGCACTGATATTTTCTCAAAGAATCCCTATTCATTTTGGGCAGAAACCAGAGCCCCATAGAACATAGTTTGTTAAATGCTAGTCTAAATAATAGACAATACGAGATAATCTAAAACACCTGGCACCAATGTGCCTGAGACTCATGAGGCTCTCTTGAGGCTGGATGTTCCTCTGCTCTGAATGTGAGGTGTGTACTTTCTCTTCCATTTCTGGAAATTTCTATCCTCTTTTGTATTCAATTTTATTCAGTTGGCTAATTGACCAATACCTAGTTTATCTCTCTTTATGATACCAGAGCTAGGAAACCAATGAGCCTTGCGTGAATGGGAACCCATGTCTTCCCCATAACATCTATGAGCATTGATTGACTTTCTTAGTGAACAACTAGGGTTCAAAAGTCATTGCAATCCAGGAATCATATACTGTGTATAAGGACAAGAGACAGAGAGGACTGGTTGTACCCAGTCTAAAAATCCCTCTCCAAAGGATTTGCTCATTCAACAAGCATTTATTACGTCCATTATGGACTAGGACTATGTAAAGTAGATTTAGATAAAGGCAAAAACAAGGCTGCTTCCCTCCATGAGACCACATTCTAATGAGGGAGATGATCTATGAATAACTATGCACATAAAACATAAATACAGAACAAATGGGAGGTCATCCCAGAGAGAAGCCTTGAGCAACATGGGGTGCGTTTTTGGAACAGGGTGAGATCTGAGCTGAATCTTGAAAAAGACTAGGAAAGCTTGGAGACAGAGATAAGGAGGAAAAGGCCTGAAGGCAAAGGGGAGAGCCAGTGAAAAGACGTGAGTCAGGAGATAGAGTGCCTTCTTGGAAGTCTAGCAAGGAGGCCAGTGTCACATGATCAGAATAATTGGAAGGAATTAGGGTGGGAGAAGACATGAAAGGTATGAAGTGAAAAGGTTATGGGAAGATTTAAAAGTGAGACATAGGATTTGGTGTTTGAGGCAGCCAGGTGGTGCAGGGGATAGAGCACTGGGCCTGGAGTCAGGAAGAATTGAGCACAAATCTGACCTGATGACACTAATTACCTTTGTGACCTTGAGAAAGTCACTTAACCTCTTTTGGCCCCAATTTCTCGACTATAAAATGGAAATAACAAAATTTACCTCACAAGGTTGTTGTAAGAATTAAATGGGATAATGTTTGTAAAGCACACAGTGTTTGGCATACTATATAGGAGCTACATAGTAAGTGTCATATTAATACAGCAGTTAGGTGGCACAGTGGGTAGAGTGCCAGGCCTGGGGTCAAGAAGACTCATCCCCCTGAGTTTAAATCTGGTCTCAGACACTTACTCACTGTGTGACTCCAGGCAAGACTCCTAACTCTGTCTCAGTTTCCTCATCTGTAAAATGACCTGAAGAAGGAAATGGCAAACCATTCCAGTATCTGTAACAACAAAACTCCAAGTGGGATCGTGAGGAGTTGGACACAACTGAAATGACTAAACAACACGACAAAATATAAATACTTATTCCTTCTCCCTCCTTCCTAGAACTAACAAGGAGCCACTGCAGTTTATTGATTGGGGAAGGGGGGCATGGTCAAGCCCAGGGGTGGGGAACCTGCATCCTCAAGGCCACATGTGACCCTTGAGGTCCTCAAGTGTATCCCTTTGACTGAATCTAAACTTGGGGCCATAGGTTCCCCACCCATAATCCACCATAATCCACTATACCTGCTAGCTACCTAAAGACAAGGAGAAACAAGGAAGAAGATGAGTTGTTTTGTATCTGGTGACTGCCTTTCCTTCTCATGTTATCTGCTACAACCAGCATACTACAGGTTCCCACAACAATTCTGGTAATTTCCTTGCCTTGTGGGCCCAGGTTCACCGTATCCTTGTCCCAGGAGATTTTACATTAGGCCTTGAATCTTTCCCTTATAGGAATTAAAATGTTCTGGGATAAAGACATGTAGCTTTAGGTGTTACTATTTTGATTAGATATGTTTCTAAGGACTAGGGCAGACAATTCTTCCATGGACAATCTATTGATATATTAAAGTTGAAAAGGTGCTTTGCAAATCCCTACGAATCAAGAAATATTCTTCCACACAGAACATTAGCTTAATTGTAGATTTATTCCTACAACTCCAACATAAAATGTTTAGCTTCAGTTAGTTGTACCTCTGCCTTTCAAAGAATCTCATCCTAACAGCAAACAACACAATCACCTTTTCAAAGGCAGCCAAGCATTGAGGAAAAAAAATGTCATCCGATAACCCGATCTGTCTCCAATTATTCAAGTGAGCTAGGGTTGAAACTATTTACATACTGCTGTCTGATAGATTTTTTTATGATCTATGTGTATATGTGATTCCTTTAGGGGAAAGGAAAATTATTATCATTATGTTTTCTTGTGAACTAGACAGAATGACTCCCTGTGAACATAAAGCTCTTAGAAGATTTTTCACTCATCACTTGCCACAAGCTTAGTGTTCATTTATAATGAACATTTCTCCCCAAATGTATTTTAAATGGTTAAATCATGCCATCTATTAATAACACTTTAATAGAGTTAACAGGCAATTTTTAAGGAGACATTTATTCATGAGACAACAATCCTGATGACCATACACGCATTACAGTCCAGATGGAGTATTACATATTAAAGCTATTAGCCATCTTCTTCACTTTGGGAAATAGTGGGAGATTTCTTCTATCTAAGGCACTTTAAAAAATCATAATCACAGCACATATTCTATATTGCTCATGGCTCAGTGAGAAAGATAGCCTAAATAGTAGTAACCTCATTTTATGGTCAAAGGACCTGAGTAATCGGTTATATTGCTAACCCAAGGATAGACATCTAGTGTCGGGGTCCACGTATACAGGCTTTCAGTCTAAAGCTCTGGTGAGAGCACCCTGATGCCTCTTCTACAGGGAAATGCAGAGACACAGAAAAGAAGCATACAGTGGGAGAAATGGTTTCCCCTGAGCCTAGTGAAAAGAAGCCTCGCTGCCAAAGGAAACACTCTGCATGATCAAAACTAATGATCTTCATGGTCCTAGATTTGTGTAAACAGTAACATATTTCTAGCAAAGCAGACTGAATGAAGGAAGAAAACAGCTACAAGTAAGCTGCAACCAATATGCAAAAGATGGCGAAAAGAGCAATGGCATCTTGTATCCAAAGAAAGAAATTCATTTAAATAATTTTGAAACATTGAATACAGCATGAAAATAGATATCTTCACTATGGGCAGAGATTCATGGAGACACTGGTAACAAAAAGTGCCAGTCAGAGTGCAAAGAGAGTTCATCTTGCAGTCAGGAAGACAAAGGTTCAAATTCCACCTCAACAACTTCCATGGGCAAAGCCCAAACCTTTGGGGCATTTTCAGCCTCAGTTTCCTCATCTTTAAAATGGGGACAATAATCACTACAGCATTTTATCTCACTAGGCTGTTAGGAGAACCAAATGAGAATGTGTAGAAAACACGTAAAGCTGAAACTTCTACCTAAATGTCATTATTATTGTTTGTTGCTGATGATTTATATGAATATAATTAATTTTAAATATGAGCTAATATCATAAAACACATTTTTATGCCCTTTTGATGGCATAAAAATCTTCTAAATCTAAGATCTAAAGAGAAATAATATTACATATATACATATACATATATATGCATATACATTATATATGTATAGTGTAATGATAAGACAAATGTGTGTGCTGATAAGGCAAAGGAGGAGAAGCCAATATATATGCTAAGATGGGCGGAAAGTTTGACTTTGAGTTCATCGTGAACCATGAGATCCATTTCACAAGAAAGGAAAAAATGCTGTGATGTACCGAAACTGGAAGAATGTACCAAGCATTAAGAATGTCATAAGGACACTGAAAATAAGGTGAGCTGTCCCTAGAATTTATTAAATCAGTTATGGGAACTGAAACTTATGCATACCTATATTTAATTTTTTAAAGGGAAGGTGGATAAGGCTTCTAAGATATCTCAGCAAATGAATTAAGAAGCTACACAGTGGTAAGAGCTGTGGATTTGGAATCAGAAGACTTACAATGGAGTTCCACTTTCACACATTATAAGCTGTGACCTCAAGTAACTTAAACTCTCCCAGCCTCTATTTCTTCAGTCACAATCAGGTGTTCACATCTGCTAATACTTGCTCTGTTTACCTAACAAAACTGTCGAGCTTAAACACAGGCAAAAATGTTGGAGGACCAAGCCATGCACACATGAGAATAATAAGCCTGTGGATATAATATTCCTCCCTTTTCACTATAGTTTGCACTTTAATACAAGCAACAGAAAGAAGCTGTGTAAATATGCATAAAGAGCAATGTGCCCAAACATACAGGGCGAGAAGGCATTAGATTTCCTAATTCTTGATCATTTATCTAGCTTAATAACGTCCCCTTGATATTCACCTGGTCTTCTTTAGTCCTCCTGGCTTCTGATCATGTTGGCCTGATCTTTGACATCCATCTTTGCCTCCCTTTTTGTTCATTTTTGTCAGTCACAGTACTGACTCCCTTATGTCCAGACCCTGCATCTGGATTCTGACTGCTCTATTGCTCACCTTTCCTGCCTGACTTCCTGATTTCCCACATCTTAACAATGCAATGATGGCTCTAACATGTGCCCCTGTTCTACCCACGTGCCTTATCTAGCTGCCTGGATTGCTGAAATACACCCTCTATGATTCTGATGGTTGACGCTTGAACATGCAATACATACACTGTTCTTCCAGTTCCAGGCCCTCAGTTCTAGGTTGCCCCCAGCAGTGGTGTCTATCTCTTCTCCTGTTCAGGATGCCTTAACACCCATGGTACCCTGCCTTCCTTAGTATGGCAAGGGGTGGCTGCAGCTCTTACAAGATCGAGTCTACATGTAGACAGGGCTCCAGGAAAAATTGGAAAGCAGGTAAAATTTGTACTTGATTGCTTCCATTAGGACTTCTCTTCAGAATATCTGCAACAAAAAACCAACGAACCCTCAGTCACCAAGTAATACTGTTTGCGGCCTGTTTGTTTTTGGTCTTGCCTCTCTCTGTACTAGTGTTGAATCTGGTGCATGGCACACAGGAATTTTTAATAAATGTTTATTGACTGACTGAATGAATAATCCACTTTCAGAGTAATTCTTTGATGTTCTCCAGGCATCCCTGGACTGCCTGCTGTTCTTTGTTCTCCGCTGAGTGCTTTCCACTCTTCACCTCACAGTCTGGTCACTGTGCTTTCCAAAAAAGTCAATTCACCATCCTCAGCTAAACTATCCATTGCCCATTTCAGAGCAATGGTGTTAATGTCAGGCTGAGCAGGCTAATAAAAACAGGAGACCTTGCCAAAAGTCTTCGGTGATGCCTCAGCATGGTAGGATAATGATTCCAGGCTCTGGGAGACCATGTCATCAAAGCTTGATCTCTGCTAAGTTCTACAGGATGGAAGGTTTCAAGTCCATTCCTGGAATCAGAATACCCTGCTCCCTGAGGAACAGACAACACACAGGGCAGCTAACCACCCAAACGGTGGCTGGCGGGAGGGGATGGGGTGTGAATTTACTGGCCTTGGGAATCCATTAAACCAAGAAAAATGCAAAATATCCTTCTTCTACCTCAGCACTGATGGTGACAGGAGTAGATCTGGAAGCTTAACAAGACAAGAATAGCAAAGTTTGACTGATAAATATCAACTTAATCACTGGGGTGGTCAATGTGATATGCTACAAACACATCAACATACTACTAGAAGAAATGAACAGTTGTCAGCATATATGATTTCCACAAATAAACAAAAATGGCAAGACGGTGAACTGGCTGTAATTAAAGATGCAGCAAATTAAAAGTAAGAGGTTTCATTTTTTACCCAAAGGCAAAATGAAGGCTCATTTCATGAACCATGAATCATGAAGACTATTTATTTGGTTGTCACGATGAACATAAGCAAAAACTCCCCTAGAGGCTTACTGCGGCTCACGGTGTCAAAATGGACAGCCACAAGGGAGATCATCTAGTCTACTGCCTTCTCTTCACAGATGAGGAAACTGTGATGTTTCAAGAAGTCACACAAAATAAGTAATAGAATCTTGATTTAAACGATGTCTTCATAGGATAAATCCTGTGTGATCTTCAACATCTACTATAATGGATGAAGATGTAGAAAAATTCTCTAAAGAACATGCAAGAGTGATATATATATATACTCTGACCTTCAGTGAAATCAGTTGTAAACAGGGCACAGAAGTGCCGGGAGTAGGGAGTCAAGGGGAACTGGAAAATACAGCTCAGAATGAATTAAAACATAATGTACATGCTTGCCTATATGTTAAAATCTTTTCTTAAAGAAGAGTAAGAACATATTTAAACAGCAACAAAATTCAGATCAAATATAAAGAACATTAGTGCTAACATTAAATTTGAGTTTCCTTCTTTTAACACATGACAAACTCCTTAAGTGTAAGGTTGCAATCTACTTTTCAGTTGCAGTCACTCTTTTTTTTCTGTCCTGCTTTGCTGCTTTAGGGATGACACCCTGTGGAAAGATTTACCATTGTCAGAGTAAGTGGTGTGCTATTATTCTGGACCAGTATATGACCGGTCATTGGACTCCTTGAGGTTTATTACTGAGATGCAATGCATTAATAATAATGTTTTAAGGTTTAGAAAGTATTTTACAAATAGCATCTCATTTTATCCTCACAATAAACCTGGAAGGTAGTTGCTATTATTATTTCCATTTTACAGATGAGGAACCTGAGGCTGAGAGCAGGTTAAGTGATCTTCTCAAAGTCACTCAGACATCGTCTGAGGCACGCTGAATCTCAGGTCTTCGTAACTCCAGGCCAGCCATGTGGCACAGTGGATATAGTGTTGGCCCTGGACTTGGGAGGACTGGAATTCATATCTGGATTCAGACGGTAGCAACATGATCCTGGGCATGTCATTTGACCCTGTTTATCTCAGTTCCCTCATCTGTAAAATGAGCTAGACAAGGAAACAGCTAAATCACTACGGTGCCTTTGCCAAGAAAATCCCAAATGAGGTCACAAAGAGTCGAAGAGACTGAAATTACTCAACACCAACTCCCTAATTCCATACCAGTACTATATCTTATGGGTCACTTAGTTACCAGTGCAACTCATGAATAATAATACAATAAAAGCAACTTTCCTTAAAATAACTTACTTTTTAAAAAGTACAATTCTTGGTTAATAAATGAAATTTTACAAAATAGTACTGACCCCTAGTTTATACAAAGAGACTGAGGTAATGCTGAGTTGGGAAGGCATCACCACTGGGGACAGGAATTGTTTAATTTTTCCAACTGCAGTCTGGGCCTTCTATGCCTATAGCCAAGAAGTCCCAGTATATTCACAACAAAAAGCCAAGGATGGTCTTCCTCAGCCCACCTTCGAGCAAAGCCAGCTGAACCACCAGAAAAAGTGGCAACCTCTCCGAGCACATGGATCAAATAAGAGGAATTCATCTTTAAAACAGAAATGTGAAGGTGTTCACTATGTCAAGCATCAAACAGTGTCACAAACACACAAAGAAATTGGTTATATCTTAACAGATAGGAGACACGTGGGTGAGATGGGGAGTCATTTCCAAATTTGCTGTGTGTAGTTGAACCTTCAGCTTATTAAAACAAAATCAACACTAAATTAGAGGGAATGAAGGAGAATATGACACTGCTTTTAATTGCCACAGTTCCAAACTGCCCTATTCAAAGAAGATTTTCATGCTTAAAACTGAGAAATAGATGAAGGTAAAGACACGGACTGTTCGCATTACACACAAAACTTCAACAGATGAAAGAAGGATGTGGAGCATGGAAGTAAATCAGGGTGGGATAGGGTACGATTATCTGGAGAATATTTTAGAGAGAAGTTTGCAAATCTTGAATAATAATAATTATCATTGCTAAAACAAATTTATATAATACCTACTATGGGCTGGACACTGTTCTGAGTGTTTGACAATATTGGCTCATTCGATCCTCACAATGACCCCATGGGACATGAATGCTATGGAAACTGAGGCAAACAGGGTAGAGGTGATTATCCCAGGGCTACATGTCTGATAGGGCAGCGAGGTGGTGCAGTGGATAGAGCATCAGTGCAGGAGTCAGGAGGACCTGAGTTCAAATCTCACCTCAGACACTTGACACTCACTAGGCTGTGTGATCTTGGGCAAGTCACTTAACCTCAGTTGTTTCATCCTGGGTCATCTCCATCTTCTGATGAATATCGGTCACTGGATTCAGATGGCTCTGGAGGAGAAGTCAGGCTGGTGACCTGCATAACCCTCCCTCACTCAAAACAAAGCCAAGTGCAAATCATGTCATTATTTCTCTGATGGTATGGGTCTTCTTTGGCAACAAGGGACAAACATACATGACTGATAAGTTTCTGAGGTCAGATTTTAACCCAGGTCTTCCTGACTCCAAGTCTGGTGTTTTATCTGAAAGAAAGTGTTAAACAGACTGGTGGAGAGGGAAGGGCATTTTAGGAAGGAAGGCAGTAGCAGCAAAGATATGGAGATGAGAATTACCAAGATACAAGTTGGGAGACAGAAAGCAGACTGGTATGCAGGAAACAAGGGAGCCATCCCCATCAATCTTCAACAAAAGTAGGCATTCTCTCCCTCTGCTAGACTCCAGTAGTACTGCTTTTACCTCTCAGAGACCATGTATCCCATTCAGCTTTGTATGACAAACTCACCACCACAACCCTGTCTTCCAGATGACCTTACCTGGCCACTTTACTGAAACAAGTGAAGTTGGCCAAAATAAAGTCCTAGAACTCCCTTCTGCCACCCACAACATCTCACTGTCCTCTCATAGGACTCATTCTCTTTTGTTCTTCTTTCCAGTTTCAAAAGAAGGATCCCACTTTGCCAAAGCTAACCGTCTCTGCCTCCATCCTCAATTCCACCCCACCTTTCTATAGCGTGACTTAGCTCCATCAATCATTCTCCATCTCTTTTACATCTCCATTCTTTTTCTTTCTACTGGCTCTTTCTGCTAAGTCTATAAACATGCTAGTGCCTCCAAACTAAAAATAAACAAAGCATCTTCCTCTGACCTTACTACTTCCTTGAGCTGCCTTCCCATCTCTCCCATTCACTATGAAATCTCAGGATGTCTACATTGCTTACCTCCACTTGCTTGCTACTGAATCATTTCTCAGCCCTTTACAATTGACTTCTATCCCCGAAACTTGAATGAAAGAGTTCTCTCCATGGTGACCAAGAGTACCTGTAGCATCCACCTACCCCACGGGGCTATGTTGTCATTGTTGTTGAGTCTTTTCACTTGTGCCTGACGCTTTATGGCCCCCTCTGAGGGTTTTCTTGGAAGAGATACTGGAGTGGTTTATCATTTCCTTCTTCAGCTCATTTTACAGATGAGGAAACTGAAGCAGAGGTAAGTGACTTACACAAGGTCACACAATTAGAAAATGTCTGAAGGTGGATTTGATCAGGAAGATGAGTCTTCATGACTCCAGGCCCAGCACTCTATCCATGGTGCCACCTAGCTGCCCATAGGGTTATAGTGAGTCTCAAATGAAATTAAGCAAAGCAAAGCAACATATAAATACCAGCATTCAGCTATCACAACTGTCTGTATCTCCATAATAACTCCTGCATTTTTCTCCTCCTTTTAATTCTCAATAATAATAGAATGTATGCAGCACTTCAATCGTCATGAAGCACTTTATATATATGGTCTCGATTTTGATAACCCTACGTAGTAAGATGACATTATTATACTATTTTACACATGAAGAAACTGAGGTTGACAAGAGTTTAGGTAAACAAAGTCTCACAGCTAGTGTCAGAGGCAAGATTCAAGCTTGGGTCTTCCTAACTCCAAGCCTAGAACTCTATATTATATACCACCTAGACCAACCATCTATGGTCTAGCCTTCATAGTTTCTCAACTAGGTTATTGCAAGAGATGCTTTGAAAGTCTTTCTGCCTCAAACTGCCAATCCAAACCATTCTTCATACCATTGTGTAGCCTTAAGGCAAAGATGTAGAATTAAGTCATACTTTTGCTGAGAAAGGGAGACAGAGATGGAGAGAGAAGCCCTCTATTGTCTCCCATGTTACTAGATAAAATACATACCTAGTAAATGACTGAGTCTGAATTTGAACTCAGGTCTTCCTAATTCTAAGACCAGTGCTCAACCACAATACCAACAGCTACCTTATAAATATGGTGTAAATACTAAATTATTAAAGTATGTACACTCTTTGGATCAATAATACTACTACTAATGCTATACCCTTCAAGAGGATAAAAGGAACAATATGTACAAAATATTTATAAATGCTGTTCTGTTAGTTTGGTTTGTTTTTTGTGGTAAAGAACTGAAAATCAGTGGGTTTCCACCAATTGAGGAATGGCCAGACAAATTATGGTATTAAAATATGACATAATATTATTGTACTATAATAAATGATTCACAGTAAAGTAAGAAAAACCAGAAGAATATTTATATAATAACAACACTGTAAAGACAAAAAACTTTGAAAGACTAAGATCTCTGATCAACACAATGACCAACCACGAACCGTGAGGACTCATGACGAAACATGCTACTCACTTCCTGAAAGGGAAGTGGTGATCTCAGGTACAGATTGAGACAGATGCAGAGGCAGAAATAGATAGAAATAGGGCATGGTCAATGCAGGGATTTGTTTTGCTCTACTCCTTATGTTATAATGAACACCCCCTTGATGTCCATCACTTGGGGAATGGCTGAACAAGTTGTTGTATAGAAATGTGATGGAATATTCCTGTGCTATAAAAATGATGAAAGGGATGCTTTCAGAAAAGTCTGGAAGACCTAGATGTAAAGTAAAAGGAGTTGAACCTTGTACATAGTAACAGCAATATTGTAAGGATGATCAATTGTGAAAGACTTCGATACTCTGATCAAGAAAGTGATCCAAGACAATTCCAAAGGGCCCATGATGAAAAAATGCTACCCATCTTCAGAGAGAACTTATGGACTCTTAGTGATGACTGAAGTATATTTTTTCACTTTATGTATGTTTCGTGCTTTTTGTTGTATTATTTTTTCAACACGGCTAAAATGAAAAGGTTTTACATGACTTCACATGTGTAATTGCTATCATATTACTTATCTTCTCAATAAGAAGGATGAGATAAAAATGAGGGAAAGAATTTGGAAATACTTTTAAATAAAGGCTAAAAATATTTTTTTCAACAAAAGAATACCACTACGCTAATGGAGGGGAGTAAGAAAACATGAAAAATAATATTTTTATTGAAAAAATTAATTAAAAAATAAAGAAAAATATTGAACCACTTTTTCTCTGTGAGCATCATATTGTCATTCCTACACCCTGGTCCTTTGCTTGCAACGTAACTGGAATGGCCTCACAGCTTCCATTTTAGGCCCTTCATTTCCATAAAAAAGTCTTTATTTCTCACTCCTAAAATTTCTCATTTTGTTTTACTGGGACTGCAGCAAAACAATTTCCATGTTCAGTTAAATGTCATAATTAGTTGTATGCATATCTTTCTCCCCACCTAGGAATATTGTTGCATAATTTATACATATGAAATACCTAAACCATATATTAAAGATGGAGAAAGAATATTTGGGGAGCATACTTGGTAAAGACCATGATGAAAGGGTATATCTTGGGGGATTTCATACAGTATTAGGAAATCTTAAGCAGCAAGGAGCGCTATTCCTATGGAAAAGGAGAAAGTTGTCAGGACTTGCATATATGAAATAATTTTCTAAATATGGTACATATTCGAAATTGTGTCCTTCATTTGAATAATTAGAATAACAGGCATGAATAAAAGATAAATTGGGAATATCAAATATTGGAGGGGTTACAAAAAGATCCCCAGATCTATGTAACCAGCTCCAGTCTCTTCCTTGAACTTCAGCCCCACATCATCAACTGCCTTTTGGACATTTCAAACTAGCTATATTAAAGATATCTTAAATTTAGCACAATAAACCAGAAGTCCTTGTTTTTTCCTCTACAAAAATGCTCATATCTTCTGACCTCTCCTATCTCTAGTGAGGGCAACAACATTGCCAGTCTCCCACATTCGTAACCTCAGCTCCTCACTTTCACTCATCCAAAATATCCAGTCAACTATACAATTTTGACATCTCTCCATTTATAATATTTTTGGAATCCAACCCCTTCTTTCCACTTACACAGATGCCATCTTTGTTTAAGCCCTAATCACCTCTTTCCTAGATTATTGCAATTGCATTTAAATTGATCTCTGTCTCAAGTCCCCCCAATAATCTAGTTAGTGACTTGTCCAACCTATATGTGTCAGAGTAATTTTCCTTAAGTGTAGATCTGACTATGTTTCTCCCCTATTCAAGCAACTCCAGTGGGTCATAATCACCTCCAGGTAACAGAATATAAATCGGTAGCTAGTTGGCACAGGGATCGAATTCCAGACCTGCAGTCAGGAAGACTCATCTTCCGGGGTTCAAATTCAGCCCCAGATACTTTACTAGCTGTGTGACCCTGGACAAATCATGTTACCTTGTTTGCCTTAATTTCTTCATCTGTAAAATGGGCTGGAGAAGGAAATGGCAAGCCATTCCAGCATCTCTGCTGGAAAATGTAAAATGTAGGTGACGCAAAAACCAAAGATACTTTAAAACCATCAACAATAAATGTATCACATGCAGTTACTCGTAACTAAGATGCCAGTGATACAGTTACATACCTAGTAATATACAGTAGCAGGGGCATTTCAGTCCGCAGGGCGAAGGAGAGATTAGCAACTCCCCACAGATGCTCCTATCGTTACACTCAGAATCTTAGGTAAACACATGGATACTGGCACGTCTCCTTATGTGAAACACATGTCCCTGAAATCATTGGGCAAAAATGATCAAAACATCAAATTCCTCTCTAAGCTTTGCTGTCCTATCAGACTCTACTGAGTAAAACTGTTGGTGCTACTGTTCAGTTATGCCCATAGGCCACACTGTCCACAGGGTTTCTTTGTGAAGGTATTGGAGCGCTGGACAATTTCCTTCTCAAAGGACCAAGGCAAACAGAGGTTAATGACTTGCTCAGGGTCACACAGTTAGTAAGTATTTGAGTCCAGATATGAACTCAGGTCTCCCTGACTCCCAGCCTAGTGGTCTATCCACCAAACCATCTAGTTACCGACTGAGTATAATACTAACAGACAAAATTTTGATAATACATAGCCCAGTGATAAAAATAATTGTTCAAATTTACAAAGGACTTAATAGGTTACAAAGCACTTTTTTTCACAACCCAACTGATGTAAGTATCAAGGAAATGATTATCCCCATTTTTTAGGAAAAGAATCTAAGGAAAATGATGTTAAGTGACTAAGTCCAAGGTAATAGAGTTATGGCAAGTAAAAGAGACAGGAATTCCAATGTCTTTTTCCACTATGCTCCACTGTTCCTGACCCCATATCCAACCATCCACTGGCCTTTCCAATGCAAATATCAGAAAGGACACTTTAGCTTAATACCCACCAGAAAACTGGATCATAGACATTTCAGATATATAACCAAAGAACAAAGGTAGATGTAATTTCTATACTAAGTGAAAATTATAATATTAGTATACTAGGGATTGAGAGTAGACCTGTGATTTCCTTTGCACACACACACACACACACACACACACAATTTATTTTTAGTTTTCAACATTCACTTCCATAAGATTTTGAGTTTTAAATTTTCTCTCCCTTCCTGTCCTCCCCACTCCTCAATATGGCATGCAATCTGATATAGGCTCTGCTTATACATTCATATTAAACATATTTTCACATTAGTCATGATGTAAACAATAAGAACTAATGGGAGGAACCATGAGAAAGAAGACACAAAACCACAAAAGCAAAAGAGAGCAAACAGTATGTGTCCATTTGCAGTCAGACTCCCAAGTGCTTTCTCTGGAAATGCACAGTATTTTCTGTCAGGAGTCTTTTGGAGTTTTCTTAGGTCCTTGCACTGATGAGAAGAGCTATAGACTTGTGATTTCATCAGAATAGGGGAAATCTAGAGGAAGAAACCCCTTCTTCCAATACAGAGCAAAACCTTGGCAACTCATCGAGGTTGTTATTACTTGAATTACCAAGGCCATTGGAAGGTTAGGTAACCTGTCCATGGTCATATACCCAGCAGATGGCAGATGTGGGACTTGAAATCAGTCTTGCTGATTCTGAGATCAATTATCTTGCCTCTCCACCATGGTGCCACTTAAAGAATTTGTTAATGCACTCATTTGATCCAAATTTCTCAGGGATATGCGTGTATGTAAAATATATTTATGTAAGCATATAGGTACATACATATACACAAATACCCATATGCATACATATATGTGTAAATATATGCATATTATTTCATTATCCTGCATGTCATATTATATTATAAACTTATGTATTGGGGCAAATTGTATTCTTTTTAGACACACTTCTGGAGTTTGCCTTATATGAAATTGTAAGAGGCCAAGGAAAGCATAATTGTAACTGCTAAATAAATCATCATCTTACATACTCACCTCCTAGAAACGTAACATTGCTTCATTCAAAGTGAAATCTTTAAAAAGCAAAGGGCACATCAAAAAAGGGAGACTGTGAAAATGCAGTCTATGGTCAGAGCTTTCTGTTCTGGTATTTTTGTAGACTCCCTACCTTCTCCCACTGCTCTGATATTAAAAATCAACGTCAGGTAAAAAATGAAATGAACTGCCACTACAGAGAACACATCCTTTACCATGACTAAAGCAAGGGTTAGATCAGCATGGCAGTACAATTAAACAAAACTCCTAATTGAACTATTATAAATTATTTGCCTCACTAGGTTACACAGAATTAAATCACTTGTCAGGTCTTCCTTGCTTAGTTTTTTCTGTTCAGGCAAAACCACTTATGGGAAATGCATTCATTTGCTTGTTTCCTGTTAGTGAAATTTGTCAATAATTTTTTTTTTTGTAAAAAATTACTTAATATTTCTGGGAATTCGTTGCTATATATAATATGCTGTTTGCAGATTCTACCTTTAATCAAAATACTTCCTTCACAAGTGCTTAGGACTAGGTTATTCTCCAAAAGGCCAGACCAGCTGAATGCATTTTTACCTGACCGTTAGTTAGAGAAGACTGGTAGGTCCGGAATAGGCTTCAAATGTAAGTTCATGTTAGAAACAGAAAGCAAGTTTTCTGCACATGATTCCTTTGGATGCAGCATGAGAAAAGTGCTGTACCTTACCTGAGGGTTTTTCCCTTAAAACACAAAGCAGTCTGACAGTCTCAAATTTGGGCGTGGAAAATATTGCCTTATTTGGCGAGCTGTCAGATTCTGAGATTTAGTTATCTTTGACCAATACAGCCGTTCATTGCTGTCTGGTCATTTCAGACGCGCCCAGCTCTTCGTGATCCCATCGGGGGTTTCTTGGCAAAGACACCAGAGTAGCTTGCCATTACCTTCTCTGGTTCCTTTTGTAGATGATGAAACTGAGGCAAATGAGGCCAGTGTCTTGTTGAGGGTCACACAGGTCACAAGGCTGTGGCTAGGGTTAAATTTGAATTCAGGTCTTCCTGACCCCAGGTCTGGTGCTCTATGTAGTTTCCCACCCAATTGACCCTTACGGCTAAGTAGGAAAGTTTATCCATTCAGGGTTTCTTAAACTTGTTCCACTTGTGACCCCTTCAGCACTTCGTAAACTGTGGGTCATGACCCACAGTTTAAAAAGCGCTGTTGTAGGACCACAGATTTACCTTGGATTGGAATTCAGAGTTCATCTAATCCATAAGTACTTAAACTGGCATTTCTCAATTTTTTTTCAAGTCAGTAAGCATTTATTAAGTGTTTACTACGTTCCAAATACTGAAAATACAAATACAAGCAAAAGCAAGTCCCTGCCCTCAAGCTACTTCCATTTAAATGGGATAAAACAACATCTAAATGTAAATTGAAGCGATGGGGAAGAAGAGGGGCCAAGAGAGAAGTGAAGGAGTAAGAATGGTTGACCTGGTGCTGCCTCAACATGGAGGTCCCTGAAAAAACTCAATAATCCCAGAAGGAGGTCACCTGGTCAAAAAACATATACATGATCAAGGTATAAGAAACCAGCAATAAAGAATATTCTCTTGAAGATCATATTATTATAGTCGTGTAGACTGACAGGTACAGCAACTACAAGATTTTGTTTTCTTTATTGTTTTACTAACTATGAAAAAAAGTATTTGATTCAATGGAGTCAAAAGTTAAATGCTCCCTTAGGGACTCTTTCTTCAGTATGACATCTCCTATGCAGATGTAAAAACAATATGAAGTTCCATGAAAAGTGAACAGAGATAATATTGCTTGATGGTCCTCCGAGCTTCAGTTGTTTTTCCCTAGCTAATAATTTCTCTCTTAACTTTAGGTGCATCGATTTTATTGGTGTGAATGCTTTTCAATTTTACGTAATCAAATTCATTCAATCTCTTGTGATTCCATCTGTTTATTTAGAAAGAACTCTTTATCTACAGTTAAAGACATTTCTTTCCCTCTTACTCTGCCTTTTGAAATGACCTTTTATAACCAGGTCACGTAACCATCAGGCTCTGCATAGTTGGTGTAAATCTAATTTCTCGTTTTTGCCAAGGTATTTACCAATTTTTCAGTAGTTTTTTTTTTTTTTCAAGTACTCAGTCTTTACCAGGACTGAGTATTTGAGAAACAATTTTACTTTTACTTTCTGACTGCTACTAATAGTTTTGATGACAATTTGTTTTCTATTTTGAAGTCTACAAACTATAAGTCTACTGCCTTACCATTTTTTATCTTTTTCCTTACAATTCTTCATCTTTTGTTCCTCCAGGCAAATTTTGTTACTTTTTTTCCCTCTTCTATAGTCTAACATTTTGGCAGCTTAATTGATATAACTCTAAAATAAAATTGGTTTAGGTAATATTTTTTAAAAATAATATTGACATGGCCCAATCATAAGTAAAGAATCTTTCTCTAATTATATGAGTCAGCCTTTGTTTCTGTTAAGAGTATTTTGTAGGCTTGTTCACAGCTTTATATATACTGTGGTAAGGATACTTTTCTAACAATTTATGCTATCTCTAGTAATTTTGAATGGAATTTCTCTTCCAATTTCCACTGGATTTTGTTGGCAATGCACTGAAGAGCTGATTATCTGTGGGGGTTTTAATTTATATTCTGCTGTTTGGATTAAGTTGTTTCAATTTTTAATTAAATAGCAAGAGTTCTCTAAGCAGACCATCATATTATGTGCAACAAAAGCAATAATTCTGTTTCATATTTGCCTACACTATTCCCTTGATATCTTTGTTTTTGTTTTTATTTGTTTTGCTGGGATTCCTATAACTATTCCAAACAACAGTCATTATAGTAGATAACCAAACAATATTCCTAATGTTGCTGTAAAGTCCTTCTAGCATTTCTCCAAAGATAATGCTAGTTCTGGATTTTATAGAGATGTTACATATCATATTAAGGAAAATTGTCTTTATCCTATGGATTTTAAAGATTTTATCAGAAGCAGGTTTTGTAACTGGTCAAAATAATTTTTATCATCTATTGATATAATGTTTTTTATTAATAGGGTACATTAAGTTTGTAGTTTCCTAACACTAAATAATTTTGATTTCTTGTTATATATCCAAACATGTTATAATGAATAATGCTATTAACATTTTACTATATCCTCTGTGCTAATATTTTATTCAACATTTTTATGTTGATATTCATTAGGGGTATTAATCTGTAGTTTACCCTCACTGCTTTGTCTCTTCCGGATTTAAACATATAGACCATATTTGTATCAAAGAAATAATTTCATAGGATCCCTTCCATTAGATAGTGTCCTTCTGAGCTGTCATGTATTCTAGAAACACTGGTCTCAAAATATGCACAAGCCCCTTAATGTGTCAATGATAGAGGTCCTCTCCACCCACTGGACTCCCTATGGGTCCTTAGAAGTGAAAACAGCCATGAGGCAATCTGCACTAGACTGAGAAATTGTCTGTATAGCTGAGACCGTTGCAGATAAGCAGATCATCATATCTTCATAGTCTAACAATTCTCAAGGGAAAAGAATACTGGTTTTGCCATCTTAATTATTCATGATTTCTCTTCCCCTGACACTCCCATTTAAGTAAAGATTTCTGTTTCTCCTCCTCTCCTCATTGGAATTTCATAAATATACAAGTTTCTCTTTGTATTGTGAACACTTTACATATGCTTAGGGTTTCACATCATTTTCATGTCTCTTGTGATAAATTTTGCTAATAAGTTTCATGAAGTTTGCCTGTTGAAACTTGTTCTCTTTTTTGTAAACAATTCTCCAAATAGTGTAATTGTTATTTGAATGTTTCTTAGAAGTCAAGGTAAAACCAAGATGGCAAAGCAGAGAAATACTGAGCTGACCCCTCCCAAATCTGGCCCCCCAAACAACTCTAAAATAATGCCTCTAATCAAATTTTTGAGCAGCAGAACCAATGAAAGTTCAATTGAAACAATTTTCCAGCACAAGACAACTTAGAAGGTGGGCAAAATTCAACGATGGTCAAAACTGGAAAACAAAGCAGACCATGCAATGCAGGCCACAAAAGAGGCACCAGCAGCAGACCCTGGAGGTGACTACACTGGTGGCAGCAGCAGCTTCTAAAGTATCAGTCCATGGATGATGGGAGGATAGAATAACTGGGGAAAGGAGACTGCCATGTAACCATGGCAGACATTAGATTCAGAATCCTCTTGTATTGTTAATGTACAGTTCTGGATTATAGTCCTAGGGTTAAAAGAAATGGAGTAATAGTCACCAAAGGAAAGTCAGGGCCCTGGTTTCTATTCAAGGTAGACAGGAGTGCCTGTGGTCACTCATAGGTCAATAAAGGCCTAATTTAAATTGCAAGACAAAGAAAAGCACTAGTAATTATGGCTCCAGAAAAATGGGGACTCTAGTCCCTAGCTTGACCCTAGCTTCAGGGTCAAGAAGAGTGCTAGCAATGGTAGTTACAGGACAACAAGGTCCATTTCTGGGTAAAGACAAGAATATGGACCAGAAGAGCAGTGGTCACATGTCTCCTCAGATCATACCAGCTGGGAAGCACCCAAAACCTACAGACACTCATTGCTAGCTCTGAAAATAGTAGCAAGAAAGGCCTGAAGCTTGGGACGGTGCCCTCTCCATCCCAGAAGCAGAACCCAATCTTAACAAAAGTGAGAAGTCAAGAAATGGGTTGTAAAATGAGCAAATAACCAAAAACAAACAAAAAAAAGAATCTGGACCATAACAAGTTACTATGATGAGAAGGAAGATCAAGATACAAAATCAGAAGAAGAGGATGTCAAAGAGGCTACATGGAAAGTATAAAAGAAAAATGTGAATTGGGTAAAATTCCAATAAGAATTCCTGGAAGAACTTAAAAAGGATATTAAACATCAAACAAGAAAAGCAGAGGAAAAATTTGGGGAAAGAAATAAGGATGATACAATAAAATTATGAAAGCAGAATCAACAGCCAGGTAAGAGAGGCAAAAAAAAAAAATACTGAAGGAAAAAAATAGAATTGTTCAAATCACAGAAGAGGTACAGAAATCCACTGATGAGAATATCTTTAAAAGTAGAACTAAATAAAGGAACAAAGAAGTACTAAACCTACTAAAGAAAATAATTTGACAAGTGAAAGCTAATGACTCCACGAGACGAAGAAACAAACCAACCAAAAAAAAAAAAAAAATCAAAAGAAAATGTGAGATATTTCATTGGAAAAACAAATGACCTGGAAAATAGATCAGAAAAGGTCATTTAAGAATTATTGGTCTACCAGAGAGCCGTGATCTGAAAAAGAGACTAGACATCACCTTTCATGAAATATCAAGTAAAACTGACCTGGTGTTAGAACCAGAATATATAACTGAAATGAAAGAATCACTTCCTAAAGAAATTCTGATATGAACACTATTATGGTCCTATTTCAAAGCTCCCAGGTCAAGAAGAAAACACTGCTATCATCCAGAAAGAAACAACATAGTCAGGAGAACACAGGACTTACAACCTTCTACAATTAAGGATCAAAGGGTTTGGAACACTATGTTTCAGAAGACAAAGGAGCTAGGGTTATAATCAAGAATAACCTAGTCACCAAAACTGAGAATAATCTTTCAGTGGGAAAAAATGGACATTTATTGAAATAGAGGATTTTCAAGCATGCCCAATGAAAACACCAGAGCTGAATGGGGAAATCTGCCTTTCAATATAAGACTCGAGAAGCATAAAAATGTAAAGAGAAAGAGAAATCATAAGGGAATCAATGTGGTTAAAATATTCACATTTCTATATAGGAAGCTGATGATTATATCTCCTAAGAACTTTCTCCTTATTAGGAAAGTTGAAAGAAATATACATAGACACAGCACACATGTGTGAATTGACTATGATAGGATGATTTGAAAAATAGAAGTATGGGATAAGAAAGAGGGATAAATTAGGATAAGGGGGAAGAGAGAAGAAGGAACAGAAAATTTATCTTAAATAAAAGAAATGTGAAAGGAAGAATTTTAACTGTGGGGAAGAAAACAGAAGTGGTGGTGGCAAGCAATGCTTGAACATTTCTCTCATCAGAATTGGCTGATAGAGGGAATAACATGCAGTCAGTTGGGTATAGAAATCTATCTCACCCTACAGAGAAGTGGCAGGGAGGAGGATAAGAAAAGGGGAGGAAGGCTGATAGAAAGAAGGCATGTTAAGGGAGGTAGTGGTCAGAAGGAAAAAGACGTCTGAGGAAGAACAGGGTAAAAGACAGAAGGATAAGGAAAATATAAAGTTAATAATAATAACTGTGAATGTGAGTAAGATGAATTCATCCATAAAATATAAGTGGACAGCAGAATGGGTTAAAAGCTAGAATCCAACAAAATGCTGTTTACAAGAAACTCACTTGAAACATAGACACAAAGAGAGAGTAAAAAGAAGGTTCTGGAGCAGAACACATTATGTTTCAGCTAAGGCAAAAAAAGCAGGTGTAAGAATCATGATCTCATATAAAGCAAAAGCAAAAATAGACATAAAAAGATAAGCAGGGAAAATATATTTTGATAAAAAGATACAATGGACAATGAATTAAAATCAATACTAAAACATATGCATCAAATTTTATAGTATCCAAATTGTAAAGAAAAAGTTAAATGAGTTATAGGAGGAAAGAGTAAAATTATACTGGTGGTATAACTCAAAACTAAATAAAACTAGCAAAAAATAAACAAGGAAGAAGTTAAGAAGGTAAAGAGAATTTTAGAAAAGTAGAAAGGAGTTTACCATTTTCTCATACATTCACAAAAACTAACCACATATTAGGGCATAAAAATTGACAATGAAATACAGAAAAGCAGAAATAGTAAATGCATCCTTTCCAGACCATAATGGAATAAAATGATATTCAATAAAGGGCTATGGAAATGGAGATTAAAAATTAATTGGAAACTAAATAATCTATTCCTAAAGAATTAGTGGATCTAAGAACAAATCATAGAAACTTTCAATAGTTTCATTAAAGACAATGACAATAATGAGACAACACACCAAAATTTATGGGATGCATCCAAAGCAGTACTTAGGGGAAATTTTGTATCTCTAAATGTTTATGTCAATAAAATAGAGAAAGAGTCAATCAATGAATTGGGCATACAACTAAAAAAAACTAGAAAAATAACAAATTAAAAATTCTTAACTGAACACCAAGCTGGAAATCCTGAAAAATCAAAGTAGAGATTAATAAAATTGAAAGTAACAAAACCATTGAACTAATAAATACAATTAGGTTCTAGTTTTATGGGGGAAAAAATCAATGAAGTAAACTATTGGTTGATTTCATTTTTTAAAAAAAGGAAGAACAAAACCAAATCAGCAGTATTAAAAATGAAAAGGATGAAATTCAACACCTATATAAAAATGAAATTAAAGCAATTATTAGGAACTATTTTGCCCAATTTGATGTCACTATATCTTACTAAGTGAAATGGATGAATATTTATGAAACAATAAATTTTCCAAATTAATAGAAGAGGAAATAGCTATGTAAGTAACCCTATCTTAGAAAAAGAAATTTAACAAGCTATCAATGATCTCAAGAAAACTATAAGATCGATAGAGATACAAGTGAATTCTGCCAAATATTTAAGGAACAATTAATTCCAATACTATATGAACTATTTCAAAAATAAGTATTGAAAGAGTCCTACTAAAGTCTTTTAAAACTCAAATGTACTGCTGAACAGAAAGCAGAATGAACAAAAACAGAGGAATAAAACTACAGACCAATTTCCCTGAGTATTGATGCAAAAATTTTAAATAAAATTCTAGGAAGGAGAACATAGCAATACAGTGCAAAGATCATATAGTATTACCAGGCAGGATTTTTACCAGGAATATAGGTCTGGTTAAATATTAGGAAAACTGTCAGCATAATTGCCCATAACAATAACAAAGCCAATAAAAATAATATGATTACCTCAATAGATGCAGAAAAAAAAACTTTTGACAAAATACAAAGCTCATTCCTACTGACAACACTAAAAAGCATAGGAATAAATGGAGTTTTCCTCAAAACGATAAATAGTTATCTACTGACAAGGCAGCTAGGTGGTACAGTCAGCAAGGTGGCACAGTGGATGGGGTGCCAAGCCTGGAGTCAACAAGAGTATTCCTGAGTTCAAATCTGGCCTTAGACACTAGATATGTTAACCTAGTTTGCCTCCGTTTCCTCATCTGTAAAATGAGCTGGAGAAGGAAATGGGAAACCATAATTGTAACTTTGGCAAGAAAATCCCAAATAGGGTCACAAAGAGTAAGAAATAACTGAAAAACGATTGAATAGCAGCGACAAATCTATCTAAATCCATCAGCAAGCATTATTTGTAAGGGGGATAACCTAGAAGTGAAGCAAGGATGTCCATTACAACCATTATTATACAACATTGTTCCTGCAATAGTAGCTACAGCAATAAGACAAAAAAGAAACTGAAGGAACTAGAGCAGGCAACGAAGAAGCAAAACGATCACTCTGTGTAGACAATATGATGGCATCCTTAGAGAATTCCGGAGAATCAGCTAAAAAAGTAGTTACAATAAACAACATCAGTATATTTGCAGGATATAAAATAAACCCACATAAATCATCCACACTCTTTATTTTACCAGCAAAGTCCAGCAGCAAGAGATAGAAAGAGAAATCCATTTAAACTAAATGTAGACAATATGAAATATTAGGATTCTACCTGTAATAAAAACCCAGGAATTATATAAACACAATTACAAAACACTTTTCACACAAATAAAATTAGATCTAAATAACTAGAGAAATATGAATTGCTTATAGGTAAGCTGAACCCACATGACATAAACGACAACTCTACCTACATTAATTTATTTATTAAATTCCATAGCAATCAAATTGCCAAAAAAACACAGAGTGAAAAAAAAATGACAAAATTCATCTGGAAGAACTGAATGTCAAGGAAATCAAGGGAATTAATGAGAAAAAATGTAAAGGAATGTGGCTTAGCAGTACCAGATCTCAAACTGTACTAGAAATTGGTCATCATCAAAATAACTTGGCACTCACTAAGAAATAGAGTGGTGAATCAGCAGAACAAGTCAGGTACACAATGCACAGCAGCAAACGATCACAGTAATCCAGAGTTTGATAGAGTCCAAAATCCCAGATTTGGGGGCAAGAATTCACTCTTTGACAAAAATTACTGGGAAAACTAGAAAGCAGTTTGGAAGAAACTAGGTATAGATCAACATCTCACACTGTAAACCAAGAAAAGGTCAAAATGGTTATATTATTTAGACATAATGGGTGATATCATAAGCAAATTAAGAACAAATGAAATATTTTACCTGTCAAGAATAAAGGAAGAATTTTTGACAAAGAAAGAAGAATATTAAATGATGCAAAACAGATAATTTTGAATACATAAATGGAAAAGGATTGTACTAACAAAAACAATGCAGCTAAAATTAGAAGAAGGCTGGAAACTGGAAAAAATATTATATCAACCTTTATGGTTTGCTTTTTGGAATGTTGCCAAATCCAAGCAAATATTTGATGTCCAGTCTTTTGCGATCCTGACGGAGGGCCCTTTGGAGCTGAATTCTTCCTTTCTGGGTTCTTGAAGTATTCTTTTCTTTCATCAGGAAGTTTTGAGTTTTGGCTATGACATTCCTGGGAGTTTTCATTTGGTGGCTTCTTTCGAGAGGAAATATTCTCTGGATTTTGTAGTTGGGGGGAAGTATTTCTTCAGGCTTGACGGCAGAGTAGCTAGAACACTGGACTTTGAGTCATAAGGATCTGAGTTCCAATCCAGCCTCACAAAATTATTAGATTGTATAAACCTGGGCAATTCACTTAACTTTTCTTAGCATTAGTTTCCTTATATCTAAAATAGGAACCCACCTTCTGCAGTTAATTCAAATATAAAATGAGACACTTGTAAAACACTTCACAAACCTTAAAGTACTATGTAAATATTAACCATTATTATAACTTCTTTAAATATGGTAGTTACACATTTTTGTCATGATTTTCAGGGAAACCAGTGCTTCTTAAATTATCCCTTGACCTGTTTTACAGAAGAGATTATTTTTTTTTTTGCTAATAGAATACCCATATTGTCCTCTATATTTCAATCCTTTAATTATATCATAAAATTTACTGTTGTCTTGGGGAGTCATTGGATTTTGTTTGGTTTATCTGAATTTTCAGGACATCTATCTCTTTGATGAAGTTTACAAGCTCCATTCTATACTATTGATTTCCTTTGCATTTATTTCCTTGAAAGCTCATATGTGACTTTTAATTCCTTATTTAATCTATTGCTCTACCTGTCACAATATCTCTAGATCTATCCTCTTTCATTCTATTCACACAGCTACCACCTCTATTTCAGACCCTCATCTCCTCCTACCTCAGCTATTGAAATACACTTCTCATTGGTTTTCTTGAATCAAATCTCTCTCCTTACATATCCATCCTATACAAAACTGTCAAAGTGATTTTCCTAAAAACACCAACCGGATCATATAAATCGCCTTCTCAATGAACCAATGGATGCTCAGTGCCTCTAGAAAAGACAATACCTATGTTTAGTTTTTAAAGTTCATCACAGCTTGGACCAACCCCTTCCATATTCCAAAATGAACTTTCACACCCTTCACCTCCACTCTCCATCTCTTTAGACTGACTCTTTCCCATTTCAGAAATACACTCCCAACACATCTCTACCTCTTATAATCCCTGGTCTTCTCAATGGATACTCAGATAATACCTTCTATAAGAAGCTTTTCCTAATCTCCCTGTCATCTTATTTCTAGTGTCTCCTAATAAATTTACTTTGCATATATTCCATACATATCTATTATTTATGGACATTAATATCTTTTCCAAAGAATATAAGTTCCCTGAGGGTAGGGGTTTCTTCTTTTTGTCTTTGTATCTCCATCAACTAACACAGCTCCTGGTAATATGAAGTACTTAATCAATGCTTTTTCATTCACTGATTTATTTTACTAATTAAGAAATACTGAGAAGTAGCATAAAAATTTGTCAGAGAATTGTAAGATCTATAAAAATAAGTATACTACTAACCCATGGATTCAACAACCAATGGCCCAATCCATGGGCTCCATTGGGTCCATTCAAATAATGTTAGAAGTTTTAGATGAGGTGCTCCAATGCAATGAGCAGACTAAGGCTTTATCCAAAAGCACAGAAAAATGCCACAAAGGATAAGGTCTGGACAGGTTCAGAACTGAACCACTGGAAGAAGAGTCTGAATCAATGTCAGCACAGATCCATCAATGGATAAATGCATTAATGTAGTCCTTTTCAATATACTGAAGGTATCATTCATTAATGTCCTTTTCATACATGACTGATGCATGGAAACGATCCTGCCATCTAAAAATGCCATTAGGGCAAAAAGGACCTCAATGTATCTAGCAAACCGCAGAGCAATAGATTTTTATCCATCATTACTTGACAACATCTGAGTAACAGAGGGGTTAAAATCTCTTGCTCAAAAAAAAAAACGTCAACCAATAAGCATTTTTCATATTCTTGCTATGTGCCAGGATGGGAATTAAGTACTGGAGATATAAAGAGGGGCAAAAATAGTCTCTGACCTCAAGAAGTTGAATTCTAAAAGACAAAACATATATAAATAGACATACACAACATACAAAAAAGAAAATAACCCTGGGAGGGCAAGGATCTAGAACAGCCTCCTATAGAAGGTGCCGTTTAAGCTGAGTCTTTAAGAAAGGGAAAGATTTTAAAAGGCTGAAGGGAGAAGGAAGGGAAGATTGCAGGCAGAAGGACAGCCAGTGTGAACGTACGATAATATCCATATGAAGAAAAGAATACAGGAAGGGAGGAAGGAAACAAAAATCCATTAAGTACCTGTTATGTGTGAGGCACTATGCTGAGCACTTTACAAATATCTCATTTAATCCTCCACAACCGTAGGAGGTAGGTACAATTATTATCCCCATTAGACAGTTGAGGAAACTGAGGCTGCAAGAAGTTAAATGACTTGCCCAGGGTCATAGAGGCCAGTTTTGAACTGTGGTCTTCCTGACTCCAGACCCAGTGTGCCATCCACTGGGCCAATTGCATCAGACAATATATTAAAGTATATTAAAAGTATACACAACAGGAATGCCAGACTTCAAGGAAATGTCTCAATACCCTGTCATTCTAGCTTGGGCACTTTAGCTTAGGCTATATCTCTCACCTCAAATACACTCCTCTTCATCTAGCTAATTGCTTATTTGAAAGCTTATACATCCTTCAAGGCTTAATTCCATCCTACTTTTTCCCTAGAAATCCTAGCCCTCATTGAGATCTGCCTGTGAATTTGGGCAGAGCTTATTTCTATAGCTCCTACAGGAGGAGTGAACCATGTAATTTCATATTTTTTTTTCCTGTATTTCACATCTGTATGTCTTAACTTCAGGACTGTACTATAAGCATTGTGAGACAAATGGCAAAGTGTTTTCTATCCACTAGAGTGTCTCAAACAGAGTAGATGATTAAATATGTGTGTGTGTGTGTGTGTCTGTGTCTGTGTCTGTGTCTGTGTATGGATGAATGAATGAACGGAAGAATCTTAACTTTCCTAAAATCCTAAAGCTGACACTGGAAATATAGGTAAGTAAGCACTGTCAGTATATAAAAGACCATGTAACCAAAGACAGAGTTTTAAGAGGTTACATATAATTTACATTAAAATCAAATCCACATATTATCATTACTGTTTTCTCTCCTGGATAAGTCTCATTGTATTCAATTGCTATTGTAAAATCTTAACATTAACAAAACTTTTCAAGTTTGAAAAAGAAATTTATTTTGATTTTTTAAATGAAGGGCAGTTTTTAAACAAGAGAGAAATAAAGAAAACATGTCTTTCCATAGAAAATACAATATAAAGGATCAGGACACCAAAAATACCTGAGGGAATACAGATATGTTCTTCCAAACCTCTGCCAAAGAATGAGCAGTGGAGGCAAAGCAGCTGTTCATGAAAGGACATGCAGCCCTTTCCAAAAACAAGCACAGGGAAAAGGATTTGGAGCAAACAGCATCTCAGAGTTGCAGGGGGCTCTGAGTTTTAGGAAACTGACTTAAAATTTATCTGGCACTGTCTGAACTAATTTTAAAATAGTAATAAAGTATCTGACTGAATCCAAAAGCTTTTGGGGAGACTTGATAGAGGGAGAAGGAAAACCTTTTTTATTGCCAATTGTAATATTAATTAATAAAATCTCCAAAGCACAACATGTTAGAGAGCCCAGAATTGTACATTATGATTCAAGTAGTGTTGGATGGCCACCTGAGCTTCTGTCTCGTGGGCTATGATGTCAGCAAAATCATAATTATAATTGCAATTTTACTATGTACAATGGGGGGAGGGGAATCCCTGCATATATTAAATGTTCCCCAAATACTAACCTGCTTGATTAATTGTATAAGCTCTTTATAAAACAGTGAGTCCTCTGGGAGGCAATTCTATTGCAGCGGATATTTTTTTGGACTGCTGTTTTATGTTCTCATAAAAATATATGTCATAATGTCATATAATAGTTACTAAATATAAAAACAAAAAGAATCAATAATTTATTCCACAAATCTCTTTTTATGAGAAGTTTCAATGAACTTGTCATACATTCTGATCGACCTTTACAGCCCCCTCCCCTTCCCAACCACTGTAGCTATATTTGTAATAGACAAGTGAAACAGATCTTAAGCTTTTTCAGTGATACAGAGTTGAAACAAAAAAGTAGAAAACTAAATATTTCTAAATATACTGCTCCTGATATTTTCATTCTTTACTCTACCGTAGACAGCATTCTGTGATGTGTCTGTGGTGCCAAAATATAAATAAACTTCTGAGTTCAGTGCTAGAAAAAGGGAAATTGGCCAGACCACTGTGAGTTACAGGGTGAAGTATGGATTTTAAGGGGAAATGTTGAAGAAAAACTCTGCTTTTAAGAGACATTATATCCACAGAGCAAATAAAAACTCTGCCTACCATACAGGTAGCCCTTTCAACCAGTACAAACCACTGGCAGGTGCAGAATGATTTTCCTCTTTTTTTTTTCCTTTAAGGTGAAAAAAGGGGAAAATGAAAGGCATCTAAGACCCCTTTTAGCTGATACAACCATTGTTAAAAACAATCAAATTAACGGCATATTACAAAGCATAGGGGGTACAACTCTATCCCCCTCATCTGTTCAACCACTATCTTTTCTATGAAGTTAACCCCTTGAAAATCAAAGGTATGTTTTATATCAGTAAGTTTTATATAGA
The DNA here is from genome assembly GCA_023548195.1 of Bettongia penicillata ogilbyi. NCBI lineage: Eukaryota > Metazoa > Chordata > Mammalia > Diprotodontia > Potoroidae > Bettongia > Bettongia penicillata. The sequence continues at coordinate 7,231,280 of JAJHZJ010000257.1, forward strand.
TATATAAATTTGTATAGACACAGAAATTTCTGTAATTTCCTTTTTTCCCGGATTTTGCTTTTTCACACCATCCAACATCAGACAAAGAACAACGTTGCGGGTGCACCCATATACACAGATTAAAGTTTGGAGAGTTTTCTGTCTTTGAAGTAGACGGTGTGACAGAACCCAGGAACACCCATGTTCAATTCCAAGCCAAATATTAGGCGGGTGGTTTGAAATCTCCAAGCCAAAGAGGCCTACGGGGAGGGCGACACCGAACCCTCGGCTGTCACCACCCTTCCTCTCCGCCCCCCGTCCTTCTCCCCAGACTCTCCCTTTCCCGGGCGTCCTCACCGAGACAATCGGCGCCGGGGACACAAGCCTAGCGAGCGACGTCCGCGCCCGCCCCAGCAGGGGCCGATCCCGCACCCGGTGCACTCGTCCCGGGGCCGGGGCGGGGGGCGAGAGCAGACAATGAGGGCAGGGAGGGTGCCGCGGGCGCGTCCGGCGCTCCCGGTCCGGCTCGGCCCGGCGTGGGCAGGCAGGGCAGCCCCCGAGCCCGTGCCCCTGCGGACCGCCCCGATGACCCGGCTCCCGCGGTCCCGGAGCAGGTGGGCACCGCGTGCCAGCGAGCGCACGGCTCCGGCTCCAGGGCGGCGCAGGGCAGGGATGCCCGGAGGAGGCAGGGTGGGGGTGCCAGGGAGCAGGATGGGTGCCCGGTCCGGGGGAGGGCGCGGAGAGGCGGGAGGAGGGAGGGAAGAAAGGAGAAGGCAGGAGAGAGGGATGTTGGGAAGGGGGGGCGGGGGGCAGCAGGCTGCGCCCAGGCTCACCTCCGTGGGTGGGGGACGGTGCCCCTCGTCCTCCGGCTCCGCTCCTCGGCCCGGCGGCGCTGACGGCGAGCGGGCACCTGCGGGCGGCGGTGACGGCGGCGAGCGGGCACCTGCGGGCGGCGGTGACGGCGGCGGGGCTGCCAACGCCGCTGCTGGGGCCGCGGGCTCCCCGCCTCCCGCCGCACGCACACACGCGGGGCTGGGCACGAAGCGCTCTCGCCCCCCTCCCCACCCCCCGCCCTCGCTCCCTGCCCAGCCGAGCCCGGCCGCCGCTGAACCTGGGAGCAGCCGCTGCCGCGCCGAGCGCCGCCGCTAGGGGGAGCGCGGGGCGGAGCCACGGCGCAGGCGCCGGCCTGCCCGGGGACCCCAGGCTTGTCCGCGCGGCGGCGCGCTCGCGCACTGGAGGCCGGGCGGAGCGGCGAGGGGCGGGGCTGCCGCAGGTGGAGGGGGGAGGGGACGCCGCTGCAGGGCGCAGGTGCCGTGGCCATGGCAACGGCGTTACTAGGCGGGCGGGGAAGAGGGGGAGGAGCGCAGCGGGGCTGTGGAGCCCAGATTTCAAGATGTGAAGCTCGGAGGCCAGGGACAGGGACCCTGAGGGTCTCCTCCCACTTTGATTTTTTCTTTCTTTATTAAACAGGCCATGAGTGACTACTTAAAGAAGCGTATTCATTGACGGGGTGCATCTCACACAAAGTGAGGGCTGATAAGACTTAGCCTGAGGGGCCAGGGTCTCCCAGATGTCCTGGGCCATCTCCGGTGCTGAGGAATATCAGCCCCCTGGACCCAGATGGCTCAGGAGGAGAAAGGAAGGCTGGTGACCTCGCACAGCCCTGCCTCCCTCAAAGCCAAGCCAACTACAGGTCGTGTCATCACCTTGATGTGCTCCTCTGAGAACAAAGGACAAGCACAGCAAGCCCCTGCTCCCAGCACAGTTCAGGCACACAGGACGCTGGCACAGTGCCTCTGATTTCATTTGTACAGGAAACTCCCTCTACCAGTGCAAGTCAGCACCTTGTCTGCAACTTACAATCAGCTCAGAGAAGTGAGAGATTGTCACTGGCCCAGAGTCACACAGCAGATCTGTGTCTGAAACAACCTGATGGAATGGATAGAAAACTGGCACAGAGTAGACACCCATATACACCCTGGATGACTGATTTTGTGAGAATCGTGTCTCTTACTAGCTATGGGATAGGGATGAGAGGAGTGAGCTATTTATTAATTAACACACATTTACTGCCCTCAAGAAGCTGGAACATAGTAGGTGCTTCATAAACGCTTACTGACTGACTATGAAGAGGAAAAGTATAAAACGTGCTGCCTTGTGGGACTAACTAAAATGGGGGACTTGTATACATTTCCCAGAAAGTGTCTTTATACTTTAGAGAAATCTAGCTCAAGGAAACAGGGTAGTATAGTGGAGAGAGCTGCCTTGGAAGTGGGGCAAACCTGGGTTCGCATCCTGCCTTTGACATGCTGGCTGGGGGACCGATCAGTCTCACAGTGCTCTGGGCAATACTTTAAATCTGTAAGTTGCAGGGAAAATGCTGAGCTGCTTTGATATAGAGAGTTTCCTCACCTGTCACTCTATCAATTAGGTCGCCTCTATCAATCTTACTTTATAAGATTATAGATTTGGATCTGGAAGGAATCTCAGGTACCTTCTATTTCTAGCCCCCCTCATTTTACAGGGAAATATGAGGTTAGTGATGGCTAAGTTCAAGGTCAAAAGTATGATAACCATCAAAAAGACTGGATTTCAAACCTAGTCTTTTGACTCCAGAGCTAGTGCTCTGTCCATGGTAACAAAGCAACTACATTTTTTGGAAAAAGACTACATCTCTGAGCCTCAACTTATTCAATTATAAAATGAGGAATAATACTGGGAGAGGCAGCTATGAGGACGCAGAAGTGAACACATCTGGCCCCTAGTGTCAGTGAAGACTTTGATGAAAATATTGCTTCATTTGCATACTAATTGCAGGACCCTGAGTCTCTTAACTTACTCTCTTAAGCTTAGACTGTGAGCTCCTTTGGAGCAAGAATGGTCTCTTTTAAGTTTTGTTGAATCCCTAGACTTAGGACAGTGTCTGGCACCTGGGAAATATTAAATGCTTAAGAAACACTTGGTGACTATTTGTGTCTTAGGGCAACTCTTGAAACATTTTCCCATGAGCATCAAGACAATAAGCTTCCTAACTCTACATGAGGGAAATCACAAATCTGTTGTTGTTTTACTAACATCTTCACAGGGCTTTTGTGAGATCAAGAAATGATATACATAAAGCAGAAAGCACTGCATAAATGTCTGCTTTTTCTTAATGACTTCCATTGCTAAAGGACTAGATGGTTTACAGAATCAGTGGGCCTGACTCACAGCAGCAGGCAGACCCTGCGTTTCAATCTTGGATCTAGTCACTGTTTGACTTAGACAAAATGATTAGCTACTCCAAGCCTAAGGGTCAAATGGATTTAGTTGTCTGTGATACCTGTCTCATAGGATTGTTATGAGTATATGCATGTGTGTATATATGTACATATACATGTGTGTTGACCCATACCCAGAGATAAACATATATATTCATACATAATACATATGTGTGTTTATGTCTATGCAGTACACATGTGCATGCACACATTACACATATTCATATAATGTGTAAATGTGCATGTACACAATATATTGTTATATGTGTGCATGTGTATATGCACATATATGTGTATAATTATGTATTGCGTGCTTATATACATGACACCTATCTTTCAGGATTACTATGAGTATATATGTCCATATGTGTGTATGCACACACGTGTGACAATGCATGTGTTCATGAATGCACACATATGCATGTGCATGTATGAACTTGCATGCATATTGCTGCATTTGTGTATGTATGTATATATTGGCATTGAAAGACATGCATGCACATGGCATAAATACATGTATTCTCATAGGAACACTGTGAGATATGCCACACACTTATTAGTTGTGTGTGTATATATATGTATATACATATATATATATACACACCCACGTATGTGTATGTGTGTGTGTGTGTGTCTTTCTTTTGGAAGATGAAAGCAATTTGTTAGAAATATCAGTTATTCAATTGCTTCCTGTAATTCCAAACCTTCAGATACTGTGTGGTATTATTTTCACTGACCTCATTTTACAAAAGAGGAAACTGAGGTTCAGAGAGATGATGCAATTTGCCTAAGGCCTCTTCACTAATTAGTGATGGAGATGGGACTCAAATCCAAATCTTCTGAATGGTGACTCCACCAAACTACTCAAGTCCACAATGATTTTATGTCCTCTTAGCTTCCTAAAATTTTCCTGTATCACCAATTTTCTGCCCAATCCCTGTTCTACTCTTTGTTACCTATGGATCCTCAGGCAAGTCATTCATCCTATTAGCTTTGGTTTTCTGATTTCTGTTACTGGGATAATAATTATTACAATGCTAACTCATGTACAGAAAGCCCTATTTAAACCACAAAATAAATGAGTTGTTAGCCTTTCCCACAAAGCTTTAGCTGTGGTCATTTTCTCTTTTAAAAACAATTTTGTTGATTATTTTAATATTGTCTAAATTTCTTTGTTCAAAAACAAACAAATGTATGTGTGCATGCATGTGTGTGTGTGTGTATTTTTGAAAGAAAAATATCAGGAGAAAAACTTCTAGCAAAACTGACTAATGAGTTAAGAAAAAGTCGAAAATATAAAAAAAAAATATTTCAGATCTAAAGACCATCCAGCTATGCAAAAGACTGGGGGAAAGGAGTGGTTCTCATATCTCTTATTTGGAGCCATGCTTGTTCTTTCTAATTTTACAACATTCACTCTTGATTTTTTGTGTAATGGTTCTTTCCATTTATGTTATTGTTGTCATGTGTCCATTGTTTTCTTGGCTCCTCCCATTTCACTATAAAGCAGTTCGTGTAAGTCCTTCTATGTGTCTCTATATTTGCCATATTGCTAAATCTCAGCAATATTCTATTACATTCAGTTATATTCATATGCCACCATTGGTTCAGACACTCTTCAAGTGCTAGATTTTCTTTCCAGTTTTTTGATACTATGTAAAGTGCATGTTTTGTTGTATACGAGGACTTTCTTCTTATCGATGACTGTAGTAATTGTTGATCAGTATTCGATGACTAAATCAAAGTTTTATTTCATTGAAATCCTTCCCATTCGTCCAGTTCTCATTCAGCCTCCTACTCTCTTACACAGTGCATGATCATAGGGGTCTCCTGTGGCCCTCTAGGTCTTCAAGTATGGGGAATCCAAATTTCACAGAATAAATCCCCTTAAAAAAAGGATTCATTCTGTAAAACCAGGATTCAGTCAAAAGACGGCACCCAAGGACCTAGAAAGCCACATGTGGCCTTGAGACCAAAGACTCCCCACCCTTGGAGTAGATCTTTGAACAAGCAATTTGACCTCAATGAAATTCCATGTCCTTATCTATCTGTAAAATGAAGAGCCAAACTAGATCCTCCCTATAGCTCTTTGGAGCTCTAATGATGCAACAGGGTGGTTGGGTCAGTAGAACGTAACCAATGGTCTGCTTTGGACAGTATCGGGATGTTGTTGCTAAAAAAAAATCTAGAAACAAAAATAATCTGCTTATGTGGTTGTGTTTACATACACACATACGCATATATGTATATACACATATGTATATAAAAATCATTTGTTCACACAAAGGAGCAGTGTGTGTGTGTGTGTGTGTGTGTGTGTGTGTGTGTGTGTGTGTGTGTGTGTGTGTGTATGTAGCAGAGCCACCATGTCCCTTATCTGGAAAATACACCAATGTGCTCCAGATGAGCAGATAAGGGACCTGGGGTCTCAATGAGGATACTTCACATATTCAGCTCTGAATTTCTATCTTATAATCACAAACAGTATCCATTCAGTTTTAAAACTGATTCCCTCAGTTTCTTGGGCAAACAATGACAGAATTGACTCAATTAAAAATTTAATATTTGGTTTAACATCTCCTCAATAAGTAATGCAATTTGTTCCCCTTTATACTTCATAATTAGGTCCAGTTTAGTGAATCAGATAAGAGAACACAAAAGAGATAAAATTTAGAGAGGATCAATCAAAAGTAGCATGGAACAGGAGCAGAAATTTGGAAGAACCAAGTAATAGTTTAATGGAGAAACTTGGGTTATAAAGGACTTATATAAAAGACCTTGGATAGAAAAGGAGTGATGTATTTCTGGATCTGAGAATACTGCCCATAGAAAAGCATGAAATATTTGTTAATTTTTAAAAAAAAAAATACGTATTTGATTTTTAATTTATGGAATAAAACAAGCATTTCCTTAACTTAGTAAAATTTTTAAAAGATGATTGCATTATAAAATTGCAAATCTATTATATAAAACTTGCTATTGTTTTTATTTTTTTAGATTAATTTATTTATAGTTTTCAACATTCACTTCCACAAGATGTTGAGTTCCAAATTTTCTTCCCTCTGCCCACCCCAAGACACTTTGTGTTCTGATTACCCCATCCCACAATCTGCCCTGACTTCTGTCATACCTCTCCATTCTCTCATCCTTTTCCCCTCTATCTTATTTTAGGGCAAGATCAATTTCTATACCCCATTGCCTGTTATGTCTTATTTCCCAGTTGTAAGTAAAAACAATTTTTAACATTCATTTTTAAAACTTTGAGTTCCAAATTCTCTCTCCACCTGAGAAGGCAAGCAATTTGATATAGGTTATATATGTGTAGTCATGTAAAATGCTTCCATGACAGTCATGATGAGAAAGATTAACTATATTTCCCTCCATTCTATCCTGCCCCACCCCATTTATTCTGTTTTCTCTTTCGGCCCTGTCCCTTCTCAAAAATATTTACTTCTAATTACCCCCTCCCCCAATTTACCCTCTCTTCTATCATTCCCAATCCTAATCCCTGTTTATCCCCTCCCCTCTACTTTCCTGCAGTGTAAGAAAGATTTTCATAGTGAATCGAGTGTGCATGTTATTCCCTACTTAAGGCGAATGCAATGAGAGTAAGATTCACTATTTCCCTCTCACCTCCCCCCTGTTCCCCTCAATTAAAAAAGCTTTATCTTGCCTCTTTGATGTGAGAGATAATTTATCCCATTCTATTTCTCCCTTTCTTCTCCTCCCAATATATTCCTCTCTCACCCTTTAATGTTTAATATCATTCCTTCATATTCAACTTGCTCATGTGCTCTCTCCATATAGAATCTCTCCAACTATCCTAATACTGAGAAAAGTCTCAAGAGTGGCAAATAGTATCTTTTCATGTAGAAATGTAAACAGTTCACTTTTAGTAGGTGCCTTATGATTTCTCTTTCCTGCTTACTTTTTCATGCTTCTCTTGATTTTTGCGTTTGAAAGTCAAATTTTGTATTCAGCTTTAGTCTTTTCATCATGAATGCTTGAAAGTTCTCTATTTCACTGAATGACCATTTTTCCCCTGAAGTATTATATTTAGCTTTTCTGGGTAGGTGATCCTTGGTTTTAATCCTAACTCCTTTGACCTCTGGAATATCATATTCCAAGCCAGCTTATCCCTTAATATAGAAGCTGCTAGATATTGTGTTATCCTGATTATGTTTCCACAGTACTCAAGTTGTTCCTTTCTGGATGCTTGCAATATTTTCTCGTTGACCTAGGAGCTCTGGAATTTGGCTACAATATCTTTCAGAAGGCAATTAGTGGTTTCTTTCAATATCCATTTTATCCTCCACTTCTAGATTATCAGGGCAGTTTTCCTTGGTAATTTCTTGAAAGATGATGTCTAGGCTCTGATCATGGCTACCAGTCCAATAATTTTTTCAAATTGTCTCTCCTAGATCTATTGTCCAGGTCAATTTTTCCAATGAAATATTTCACATTATCTGCTATTTTTTCATTCATTTGGTTTTGTTTCATAATTTCTTGGTTTTTCATAAAATCATTAGTTTCCATCTGTTCCATTCTAATCTTTTAGGAAGTTTTCTCTTCAGTGAGTTTTTGGACCTCCTTTTCCATCTGGTCAGTTCTGCTTTTTAAGACATTCTTCTCCTCATTTGTTTTTGGATCTCTTTTGCCATTTGGGTTAGTGCTTTTTTTAAGGTGTTATTTTCTTCAGCATTTTTGGGTCCCTCTCAGCAAGCATTTGACTGGTTTTTCATGATTTTTTTGCATCGCTCTCATTTCACTTCCCAATTTTCCCTCTGCTTCTCTTACTTGAATTTCAAAATCCTTTTTGAGTTCTTCCATGGCCCAAGACTAATTCATATTTTTCTTGGAGGTGTTAGATGTAGGAGCTTTGACTGTGTTGTCTTCTCTTTGATTTTCTTTGCCACCAAAGTAAGATTCCACAGTCTGATTCTTTTACTGGTTTTTGTCTATTTCCCCAGTCATTTATTTGACTTTTGAGATCTTTGTCAAAGTATCTTTCTGCTTCCAGTGGGAAGAGGGTATGTGTACTGTAAGCCATTTGATCTCTCCACAATCTGTGGTCTTAGAGTTCCAGAAACAGTTGTTGCTGCTGTGGTTGCCTCAGGCTCCTCCACTCCCTCCTTTGCCTTGAAGCTGGGGCAAGGCCCCTCTACTTTCTTACACAGATCCCACAGGTTTTTTTCACTTACCTTCTAATTTGGCCTTGGCATTTTGGGGTTGTGAAGTGTGCAAACTCCCACAGGTGCCAGAGATTCAATTCTCCCAAGGACTACCCATGTCCAATCTGTGCCAGCACAGAGCCACCCTGAACTCTATTATGCTCCCAACGTATCAGTATAGATGCTTCCTCTTGACCTTCCTGACTGTCTTGGGCTGGAGATTTGCTTCACTCCATCATTCTGTGGGTTCTGCAGCTCCAGAATTTGTTCAGCCATTTTTATAAGTATTTGGCTGGGCTTGGGGTTACAGCTCTAATAAGTCTTTGTTTCCAGTGCTCTGCCCTTGATATTCCTTTTAAATATATGATAGATTTATCGTGTCAATATTTTTTCCTTCTTTCCCCTCCTCTCCCCCAACCCTTGAGTTGGCTACGATAAGTAGAAGTGAATTCCAGGATGGGATTGAAACAATGAAGGCCAGAGACATAGGGTGGAATGGAAATAATCAGTCAGCAAAGTGTATCAAGAAAGATGATGATCAGTTTCACAGTAAATATAGCCAGAGGATGACCCTGTTATAAGAGTTCAAGGTCATGGGAAAGGGAAAAGACAAAACCTGCTTCATGGACGCCAATAACTAACGTACTCAAGTTTGATTGATAGTGTTTTCTTTGTGACATCTGAAAGGTGGTGAGGCCAAAGTGCTTGCTGAGTAACTTTGCAAAACTCCTTTTAAAGTTTAGATGAAATCAGGGTTAGCTTTTGTACAGAAAATAAGTGAGATCTAAGAACTTGTCATTTCATCTCTCACATTTCTGTATATGAAAATACAATGTAAGTAGAAAGAATAATTTAGTTACTGATCCTTTCATTTTCCCCCATTGGTTTTGACTTCCTTTAATTCACATTCATTAATGAATGACATCTACTAAATAGCTGTAATACAGCAGTAAAAGCTAGGACCAAGCAAGATGTTTTAACTAAGAATTAAAATTTTAAAACACATTTGAACTCTACAATCTGACTTACAGGTCCTTACCCTCATTTGCACTTTTGCTTTATCCTTTCCCATGAAGGAGCCAGCAGCTCCTGTCAGTTATTAGAGAAGAACCTGGAATTATTATTTTTAAGTAGCTGGGAGGGAAATGGCAGATGTGGTTTGTGTTGGAAATGTATCCCCAGGGAGCTCTTTGTTGTATCATGTGTAGGGCAGAGGTAGGGAGGCCTTTGTTATCTCCATTCTCTCTGATAATGAATCAAGCATCTTTAGGCAGCAACAGAAATAATTCTGAAAATAAATGAATAAATTACAAAGGTTCCTTTTCAGTTTTTTTTCCACATGTTAAATAAGTAGAAATTTGGTAACCTTTATTTCTTTTGTCTACATGCTGCTAGTGAGAAACTGGATGCTTTCCTTTTTCATCTTGAGTGTTGTTCTTTATGTCTTTTTTTCTACATCTTTTTTTAACTGATGCTTTTTGTTTTTATAGCATGATCATCTTCAAATATATTTCCTCTCTCCTCTGCCTCTTTAACAAAGACTTTTAATAAGAATGAAGGAAAAACTGTTTAGCAAAACCAACCCAGGCACCACTGGCTTCTGATAATAGGGCATGCAATTTTATACCTATTTTCCATCACCTTTGCAATGAAGGGAGGAAGACACCTTTTCTCAACTCTTTTTCAAAAATTACATTGTAATTGTAGCTCTTTATCTCAATATCACAAACCTGTACGGTATCAGTGTGAAAGACATCTGAGATTTCTTCTGTCTCTTTACCTATGGTCATATAGTCCCATGATTAATAAAACTCTATACCTGGAATCAGAGCAGCCTGAATTCAAATCCTGCCTTATATAGTGTGTCACTGGGTGAATCATGCAGTCACTCTCAGGCTCGGTTTCCTCATCTGCAATATGGATGCATTAGATGTGATGGTTTCTATGATCCCTTGTGGCTCTCCAACCCAGTATACCCACCATTCCCTGTTCCCATTAGCTTTAGAGATTGTTAGGTATTTTGAAATATGTTCAGATGATATGTGTTCATATGTAAGTAGACACATCTCATCAGCTGTGATGGCAGATTGCCAAGAGAGCCAAGATTATCAGGTCCTGAGAGCTAGCAAATGACTTTAACACATTTACCGAGTAAAACAATTGACTGGCTAAATCTGCGATGTAGTTGATATCCAAGTGCAGGCCCCTCTTTGGTGAAAACAGCTAAAGTCCCAGATCTTCAAATGATATTTTTCAAAAGGGTCACCTACAGTCTACCATACTCTAAATATCTCTCAAACACTGAAAGAATTCTCACTATTTGTCAAACCCTCAACAATGCCTCTCCAATATAGCTCTACTCTGCTTCCTTTATAGCTGGCTTCTTCTTTCCCACTGAACCTTCAAGTTTACCTTCATCCAATGAGCCATACACTATAATTAGGAGGGTTGAACTTAGCTTGTATCTCTACCATTTTTTTTCTCATTTCAAATACTACATCCCATTCAGTACTAAACTATAGTTTGCTTCCACTATACAGATTTAGTACTGTAAACCCAAGGACACAATAGCATATGAACCTTGATAAGTGAATTGTGAGAGGCAGGATGTTGTAATGGATTTATTTCTGGGCCTGAAGTTAGAGAGTACTGGGTAGAAATTCCATTTCCCGAAATTTACAAACTGTGAACATGAGTAAATCAGTTAAATTCCACGTACCTCAGGGAATTTATGTGGACTTGTTCATTGAGATAAACTGGTTATGATCTGCATTGGTTGAAGTAATTACCACAGTAGGGGTTCTTTGAGTTGATGAAATCACAGACCTTTTATGCATTCATACATATTCTTTAGGAAACATGTTTATTTACGAAGCAAGAATGTGATGTTCCTGGGATTTACATGCTTAAACTCTCAACATTATCTCTTGATCTATTACACAGTATTACAATATATAGTTTTAGAATTGTGACATTGACTTAGATCATCTACTGGACCCTGAAACCTACCCCCATATCCCCCAAAATGTTCATCCACTTTTCTTTGTGAAGCTTTTGTTAACTCTGATTCTCAGGTCACTGTTTTGAAATTTACCTACCTGTCAAAACTTCTCTTCCTAATTCTATTTGCCAAAGTCAAACAGAGCAAATGTAACCCATATTTTACATGCAAGTTCTTCAGATATTATTGATATCATCTAACCTGGACCCTAACTATGGGAAAGACAAACTTCAAAGAGATCAGAGATGGGAAGAGATCTTTTCTTTTGCCAGGGCAACATCCTCAGTTCTTTGATCTAATTCTTATATGGGGTAATGGTGGAGACCTTCCTCAGTCTACTCATTCTGTTGTTTCCCTCCAAATTGTCAAGATCTGGACCTTATCTTCCCGATGAGCCCAGAATAGGGCAGAACACAGCAGTCTATGTTCTTCTCTCTCTCTGGAGACTATACGTCTATTACTCTAGCTGATTGACCCAGCTCTTTTGACTGACACATAACACTATTGACTTTTAAGTTTGTGATGTAATAAAACTCCTGATTACTTTTAGCACAAACTGTTTTATATCCATAGCTCTCCAATGCTGCATTGTACAACAGATTATTTCTACTCACCTAGAACTGTTACACTTATCCTTATTAAATTGCTTCTTGTTTCTTTAATTCTATTCATCATCCTTTCTAAGGAAGCATGATGTGATGAAAAAAAGAAATGGGTTTGAAATCCATCAATCATTCACTCTTTTAACAAACTTTAACTTAAAAAAATCATACTTTGTTCCTGACATTGTGCTAGAGACTGGAGATGTAAAGAAGAAGGAAAAAAATAAGTCATTGCCTTCAAGCAGCTTCCATTTTCTTGGGAAGTCCATGAAGACATATAAGTCATTGTATGGGAAATTGTGGGGGGTCTTCTCTCCCAGGCTGATTCTTTTGTGAACACAAACAAGACTGTCCTTTGGCTCAAATTTTTACCCAGACTTTAGTTATTGAATGGGTATTGCCTCAGACAAACTGAGACCTGGGAAAGATCTTAACTTAAAAAGGATAAGGTCTCCCATTGCATCCAGGGCCATTGCCAGCTTTCCCTGCCTACGTCTTCCCACTGGACTCCAATGATTTTGAAGGGTAGAGTGAGGCTGGTGACTGCACAGCTCCACTTCACTCAAATCCAATTCACCTGCAAGTCACGACTTTACCTTCCTGAGGTCATTGGTCCTCTTTGAGAATGAATGATGAATAACAAGTCAATATGATAAACACAAGAAATAGTTGGGTCAAAAACCATCTCAGACACTTATTAGCTGTGTGATCATAGGCAAAACCAAACCTCTCTGAGCCTTATTGTTTCCAACTCTAAGAGGAGAATTTGGATCCTCATATTTTCTACCATATATAGTCATTGCGGAGAGTAGAGGAGAAGAATCTTGGAGAAGGTGGCATTTAATTTGAGTCTTACAAGAATTCCAAAAGCCAGGAGGAAGAAATCAGAAGGTAATGTATTTCAGGCATGGAGAATAACAAGTAAAATGATCCAGAGCCAAAAGGTAAAGTGGCACATGCAAGGAATGGTAGAGTCAGAGCCACTGGCTTGCAGAGTACCTGATGTGGGAAAGTACATGAAGCCTGCACTAGTAAAAAGGGGAGAGTTTGTGGAGGACTTTAAAAGCCAAGCAGGATTTCTATATTTGGTCCTGGGCATAATAGAGAGCCACTGAAGTAAATGAGTTGGAAAACAGGGATGTGACATGGTTTGACCTGCACTTTAGGAAGGTGACTTTGGCAGTGGAGTAGAGGATGGATTGGGGTAAGGAGAGGTTGAGGCAGGGAGAACATCCAGAAGATATGGCAATAGTCCAACAGTGAGCTGATTAGGGTAGTGGAACCACTAGATAAGTGGCTGTATGAGTTCAAACATGGGAACATATAAAAGAGATATTGTGATGGTTGAAAAGACAAGCTTTGACAACAGATTGGATGTATGGAATGAGTACAAGAGAGGAGTCAAGTATGACACTGAGGTTGCCCCTTTCAGTTCTTGATGAGGAGAGTAATGTGCTTAGCATCCTCCCCTTTTACTATTCCAGGTTTTTTTTTTTAATTTTTCTTTTTTATCTCCACGTCAAAGGAGAAAGAGGGCTAGTTTGCCATATTGGATAATTCTTTTACTTAAGATGACCAACCAAGTAACACTACTGCCCAACCAGTACAGTAGTGCTGTACTGTAGTGCAGAGTGCCCTCTTCCCTTCCCTTCCCCTTCCCTTCCCTTCCCTTCCCTTCCCTTCCCTTCCCTTCCCTTCCCTTCCCTTCCCTTCCCTTCCCTTCCCTTCCCTTCCCTTCCCTTCCCTTCCCTTCTCTCCTCTCCTCTCCTCTCCTCTCCTCTCCTCTCCTCTCCTCTCCTCTCCTCTCCTCTCCTCTCCTCTCCTCTCCTCTCCTCTTCTCTTCTCTACTTTTCTCTTCAGTTATCTTCTCATCTTCATCAGCTCTTATGAATTCAATTTGGGTTTTACACAGATAAGTAGATGGGGACAAAATTATTAAAGTAATCTATTCCAAAAGGGTGAATTCATTGTCTCTAATGTCCTTTCCTAACCAGTTAAATTCTTCAAACCTCAGGTGCTTTTTAAGTGTGGGATACTTCTTTTGCATATGATAAAGCTCCCACATTACATTTCAGTGTTTTCTGTCATTCACCCACTTCTACGTACAGGCAGGGAGACTGCAAATATAGAACAATTTAGAGAAACAAGCTCAGAGTAAATTATGTGACTGACCCATGGGCATAGATCCATTATTAGAGTCAGGATTCAGACATGACTCTCCTTGTGCCCATTTCATGTTTCTTTTGTCTACTTCAAACTTTTCCTGGGTGAACTACTTACATACTCACAAAAATACAGTCATCTTAGTCTATATAGCACCATCTTTTCCACAGTTATAACAAAAACCTTCATCAAAAACCCTAAGAAAATTCAACTTTAATATTTCCACAGAATTCTCCATATCTAGTAGAATAGGAATCCTGTCTTTAAAAAAAGGGAGGGAGGCTAGATGGTACAGTCTGGAGTCAGAAAGACTTGAGTTTAAATCCAGCACTGCTTGCTAACTATGTGATCCTGAGCAAGTAACTTAGCCCATTTGCCTCAGTTTTCTCATCTGTAAAATGAACTGGAGAAAGAAATGACAAACCATTCTAGGATTTTTGCCAAGAAAATCCCAAATGAGCTTTGAATTAGAAACAACTGAACAATAACAACATTTATTCTGAATTTTGAATTCTGATTTTGAATCGTCACTGCTGGCTTTTAGAAATCACCATCTCACCTTCTATTTCCCCACAGACCATTTGTTTAATGATTTGTTTTAGAATTTTATCAGGAACTGATGTCAAGGTAGACAATAGAGTTCAGTGTGAATTCATCTCCTTTGAAAAATGAAACTGCTACTATTTCTCTACTCACAGTACTTTATGTTTTTTACCAAGATTCCATAGAGATCATTAACAGCAGTTGATCACAACAAAATATTTTTCGCAATGGTTTGGTTTTTGCAGAACAGGTCATTTTAACCCATTTTGGACTAATAGCTTCTCTTTTATGAAAGTTCTGCATGGCAGGGTGGATGAAAAGGAAGATTTGGAGGGAATACAAGCTGGATTTAAATACTGATTCGGATATTTGTCATTAAACAAGAATCCTGGTTCCAGATACCCTGACTATTTCCACTCCATCTCCATTGTCCTTAGGCTATCATCTTAAAGTGCTCCTCCCATCTAGTCAAACTCCTAGGTAAAAATCAACAACAAACCCACTCTCTTAACACATTACCTCCACTTCCTTGCACTCACATTGAAAACCTTTGCAATCTTCTTTCCAAATGCATCAATGGATGTATTTCTATGGAAATTTCTTTCTCTGAGATTAGTATTCTCTCAGCTTATTAATGATCTCTTACTTGCCAGATTCAATAGGCTTTTTCTCATTCCCATCCTTCTTTTCCTCTCTGCAGCATTTGATATGGTTGACTACCAGATCTTCATGGATATCCTTTCCTTTTGAGGTTTTGATGACAATAATCTCTTCTAGTTGTCCTTTTACCAGTCTCATCAGTCCTTCTTGGTCTCCTTGTCGGTACCATCATCTGTATTCCACTGATTAACTGTGCATTTATCCCAGGACTGTTTCCTATACTCTGTTCTCCCCTCTCCACCATTTCTTCCCTTCCCTCCCTTCCACTCCCATCCCCTCCCCTCCCCTGCCTTCCTCTCACCTCTCCTTCCCCCCCTCCCCCCTTCCCTTCTATCCCTTTCCCTTCCCCCTTCCCTTGCTTTCCCTTCCCTTCCTTTCCCTTCCCTTCCCTTCCCTTCCCTTCCCTTCCCTTTCCTCCCCTCCCCTTCCCTGCCCTTCCTTCCCTTCCCTTCTTGTCTTCATCAACTCTTTTGCATTCAATTATCATCTCTGAGGTGGAGCCAAGATGGTAGAGTAAAAGCAGGTACATGTTTGAGCTCTCCCTCAAGCCCTTTCAAGTACCTGCAAAAATTACTCTAAACAAATTCTAGCACTACAGAACCCACAAAATGACAAAGTGAAACAACTTTCCAGTCCAAGACAACCTGGAAGATCAACAGAAAGGATATATCGCATTGTACTGTGAGTGGAGCACAGTCCAGCATGGAACAGAACAGACAGAGCTAGAGCAGGCCTCAGGGGACTGAATCACTGGCAGCTGTGGCAGTTTCCATACTTCTCAACCCACAAACTCCAAAGACAGCACAGAAGGTCAGTGGGGAAACTCTGTGAGACCTGGGTGAAAGAGGAGCACAGTATGGTTGGGGTCTGGCCCCAGCTCTGGGGTGGTGCAGCTGTCAGCAGCAGCAACAGCAGCAATGACTACTTCTGGAGCTCTGGACCCACAGACAGTGAGGGATCAGGTGCCTGATACAGAACTCCTGAAGCCTGGGACAGTATACCCACCCTCACTCCCATGGGAAGGAGAGTCCTACCTTGACAAAGAGTTAGAAAGTCAAGTATTTTTCTGGGAAGATGAACAAACAGTGTAAAAAACAAAAACAAAAAACCCTCAGACTATAGAATCTTACTTTGGTGACATAGAAGATCATAGCACACAACCAGAAGAAGACAACAAAGTCAAAGCTCCTACATCAAAAGCTTCCAAGAATAATATGAATTGGTGACAGGCCATGGAAGAGCTCAAAAATGATTTTGAAAATCAAGTAAGAGAAGTAGAGAAAAAATTGGGAAGAGAAATGAGAGTGATGCAAGAAAATCAGGAAAAATAAGTCAACAGATTGCTAAAGGAGACCCCTCAAAAATGCTGAAGAAAATAGCACCTTAAAAACAGACAAACCCAAATGGCAAAAGAGGTGCAGAAATCAATGAGCAGGAGAATACTTTAAAAGGCAGAATTTGTCAAATGGAAAAGGAGGTCCAAAAGCTCATTGAAGAAAATAATTCCTTAAAGATTAGAATGGGGCAGATGGAAGCTAATGACTTTATGAGAAATCAAGAAATTATAAAACAACACCAAAAGAATGAAAAAACAGAAAACAATGTGAAATATCTTTTTGGAAAGACTCTGACCTGGAAAATAGATCCAGGTGAGAAAATTTAAAAATTATTGGGTTACCTGAAATCCATGATAAAAAAAGAGCCTAGACATAAATTATCATCTCTATGGAAATGACTTCTGGATGTACAAATATAATCCTACCATTTCTCCTGATTTCCAGGGCCATCTCATCAATTGCCTATTGGACCTTACAAACTGGGCGGCTTATAGGCAACTAAAATGCACTCTCTTTCCATCTAATTTCCCATATCTCATATACCCTTCCTTATTTCTATAAAATGTGCCACTATCTTGTGAGTCAACCAGGTTCGTAATAGTAAAGTTGTCTTTGACTCTTCACCCTCACTTATACCACAAACTAACCAGCGGCTAGTCTCATTGATTCTACCTTTACAACCTCTCTTGCACCTTTTGTTTCTCATCTACACTACAGACCTTTAAGTATGTCCCCTAACTCAGGTGTCTCCCTTCTCCAATGAATACTACATAAAGCAGGAATACTACATATTCCTAACGCATAGGATTGATCCTGTCACTGACTTGCTCAGTAAACTCCAGTTGCTTCCTGTTACCACTAAATCAAATACAAATTTCTCTATTTAGAATTTAAAGCTTTTCTCAATCTCCCTCCAGCCAGGTTCTAATTTTTTCATCTTATTATGTTACCACCTTGACTCACTCTTCAGTCTAGCCACATTGGCCTCCTTACTGTGCCTTGTGTTTTTTTTTTTTCCAACAAGCCTGAAACATATTTCCTCTACTCCTTAGAATACCTATTTTTTTAAAAAAATCAGATAAATTCACCTCTTACCTGAGGCCTTTTCAAATATTCCACAAGATGCTAGTTCCCTGTCCACCAAACCACGCAGTATGTCTTTTGCATATACTCAGATGTGCCCATTTTGTTTCATTTATGGGAATATAAAATACTTAGGGACCAGGACTCTTTCATTTTTTGTATTTATATCCCTATGCTCTAACACAGTGCCAGGTATACAGTAGGCACATAATAAATGGTACATGATTTATCAATTTTACCAAAAATCTTCTTGACTCTCAGCCAGAAAAATGTTCAGAATAGTATCCTTATTTGTTCTTCATTTTCTGAAAGGTGAAATTGTCATTAAGTCAATCATTTATCAATTGCTCTGCTTTTAGCAGAGCAGAAGGGTTCATAATAGATGGACTTTCTTACAATTAACTCATCTTCTTTTTAATTTTGTAATTTGTATTGAGAACTTGTCATCAAATGCCTCCAGCTGGATCAGCATTCTGCCATATATTCCCACCATTCCATTTCTCCTTCTTTTGATTTTCACCCAAATGCTTTCTATATCACATCTCTCCAGCTCCTGAATTTTGATAAAGATAAAAAATGTCTTGATGTAAAATGATTCTCTGGTTCTCATTCTATCTGATCCCTTTGTCTTGGTCAAAGGTATATTCTGCTATTGCCCCCTTCTACTCATGAATGACATTGAATGAGGGAATACAAGTCTCAGTGGAAAGTTAGATTACACTATGACTGTTGTTGTAACCAATTATTAAGGGTGGGGAAGGTAAATCACAGGGTGATGTTGAGATCTGATACAGAAGAAAGGTCAAACATAGTTTTGAGAGTGCCCTGGAATGAGATTAAAATGTAATTGAAGACTATTTAACAAAGTAAACAAAAAATAGACTATAGATAATGTTACTAAGTGGTTTTCTAATTCAATGTATGGCCCACAGGGATCCTTACCTATGGTTTAGTGGCCTCCTCTTCCATTCGAGTTTGACACCACTGTGATACAATATTAGGTTAGGGGAATAGTAGGTCACATTAAATCACTAACACATTAGCAATTGTCCATAAGGAGTACATTAGATAATACTCATTCAAGGAAGTAGGCAGATTGAGGTAAGGAAAGTACCTTCATTAGAAGAAACATAGTGTCCAAGACTGGGAAAGTTGTAATCCTTCTACGCTGTACTACACGTAGAGCATTGTGTTGATTTCAGATCTGGAGACCACATTCTAGGAAGGAGTTTGATAAGCTGAAGAGGAGGGTGACCGTGATGAAAAAAGACATGAAGATCTTACTATGTGAAGGATGGGGAGAGGGAATAGTTCTGTGACTTCAATGTTATAAAAAACTTCAATAATTATTGATTATTGGTCATCAGTATGTAGAAACAGATGTAGCTTTCCTTATTTATTTGGAATAGCGTTTTATGGAGGAGAAAATAGACTTGTCCTGCTTGGCATCAGAGGACTCAGATGGCAAGGCTCAGCACGAAAGGTGAAATGTCCAAAGCAGCAACTTTGGGCTTGATATAAATGTAGAGTCCTTTTCAGAGACTAGCAAAGAACTCTGGGAAATGGAGAGAATTGGTCCTTTTTGACTGGAGGATTTCTATTTCTCATTGACTGGGGTCAAATAATGAATTTTCACCAAACTCCATCAGAGAGGAAGAGAATACTTTTTTTTAAATCTTGAGATCAGCAGAGACTGATGGAGAGGAAGGGGCCTAAACAGGCTAGTCCATGCTGAACTTTTCCAACTTGTGTTGAGTGCTGGCTAAATAGCTATTTTCCCCATGACCTGAGGTGAACAGAAAGATCCTGATTCAGTCAAAGGGCTACATTTGAGGACCTAGATGGCCCTATGTGGCCTTGAGGCTTCAGAACATGCAGAAAAATGTCAGTTTAGAGCTTGTCAGCACCCATTGGACATGGGAGTATGGGTAGAGAGACCTACTTTCTCTTTATCTACCTTCATCTACTTCTGGCTTCTATCTGGCCATTGTCATTTCACCCTCATTAAGAAAGACAGGTAAAGCATTTAAGTGTTTACCACTTCCCAGGCACTGTGTTAATTACTCAGAATCAAAATACAGGCAAAAAAAAAATAAAAGACAGTCTCTACCATCAAGAAGTTTACATTCTAATAAGAAAAGAGGACAAATAAAAGGGAGCTGAAGGCTGAAGGGAGTGACCACAGGGAGAGAATCTGGAGGGTGAATAGTAGAGAATTAAGCCAGACTCAACTGGGAACTTTCTCAAATAAGAGTTCCAGGTGAGAACTTAGCAATCAGATGAGGAGGGTTGTGGGGAAGAGGAGGAAATATCTGGAGAGTCAGAATCTGAACCAGATTACAAGATACGATGGGACTTCAGGGAAGAGAAAGCAAGTTATGCTATTTTGCCTCTCCCTTCCACCATTAGCTGCTGATAAAGCACTCATTCCCTTTAGAACTGCTAATATCTACCTACTTATCTATCTGTATATCTATCTATATCTATCTATCTGCATATAGATAGATACAGATATATTTGTGCATGTATATATTTGTACACACACACACAACTCAAATTAGAGTGAGTGGCTTTGGGACATGGTAGATTTTCTGATATCAGAAATCTTCAATTGATATCGTTCAGGTTCTTCAAGTAAAGGCTAAATGATTACCCCTGTGATCAAGGAGATGCTTACTCATCTGTGACTTATACTACATGATCCCTAGATCCTTTCCAACAACAGTAAAAATTCATATATATATATTTGTCAATTATGGACATAAATATAACATAAGTATAAATACATATTATATGATATATAATATATAAATTTACATATAAAAGCATGGGAATTTTATGGTTATAATGTTTTCTCTACAATAAGTCTATGAAGTAGATAGGGTCCATTTTATTGTCCCTATTTTTCCAATAGAAAAGTTGGCTTGGAGTGATAAAATTATTTCACACAGTCACATAGGATTGATACTGGAATATGAGCCCAGTTGTCCTAGTTCCAGGTATACCTATTTTTTTCTCCATGATACCATCTGGAAAGGACCCCCCCTCCCCTTGAGGAGGATGATTTTATCCTGGAGTTGCCTAGACACCATCCTCTGGCCCTACCTCACTAAACAGTGAAACAAAGCTATTCAATATTTTTATTTTCTGAGGGAAGAAATAATTTTGCATCCCTTCAATAAGAACCAGAGAGAAGCTTGTGAAAAATATGTAAAAAGCACTTGATGGATGGTAGGGTTAACTATAATTGTCATAGTTATGAATATTCCACCTGGTCTCTCTGATACCTTTAAGATCCTATTTACTTCCTCATATTTAAGATCATCAATTTACTGTGCCCATTACCCATCCTCACCCACTTCAGAATCATTGTCTCCTAAAGAATATGGAGATTTCTACAGTTATTCTTTCTAAGTCATGTGCATCATTGCTCTACCCTCTTTAAAAACTGTGTGCCCAGAGACAAATCAAGTCACTTCTCTTGACCTCAATTTCCTACTCTGTCTCTTAAGAGAAGAAAAGAAGTATGGATTTGACTGTGGGGGATGAGGACCACCATCTGTTCATTTCCACACTTTCTTCCTTGGTCCCATAAAAATACAACTTTTTCCTGCTTTGCTCCATTTCATTTCTTAGGCTTTCTCTTCCCTTCCTGCTTCATTTCCAAGTAAATCGGTCCCTCGCACCCTCATACTTTGTGAGTAACAGCACTTCCCTCTAGTGAAGGCTAATAAAAAGTTCTGGTGCTACCTTCTCCAACCCACCCCAACTCCTCATTCTGGAGAAGGGTATTACAGACCTGTCTGATCCAGCAGAAAGAGAATGGGATGCTTTATCTTTTGTATTAAACTAGATAATCTCTGAGATAGGTGTCTTCTAAGATCTACCCTCTATCTCTTCTCACTGTTGAAACTGACCCTACCTCTCACTCAACTGAATTTGAGTTCTTCAATTCTTCACTTAATGAATTACAAAGTCTTTTGGGGGAGAGGGGAGGTTTTGGGTGCATGCTTACCCTGAAGATACATATATCTCATTTGGCAAGCAGCTACCCTAGGTGCTGAAATTGCTAGTCACTGCTTTGTCAGATATAATTTACTCTAGCAACTGCATCTGAGCATCACCTATCCACCCCTCTTCTCATTTAAAACCATCTCAATCAAATCACCCAGTTTGCACTGAATATATTTTTTGTGTCTCTCAATAGATGTACCACTATTGTTAACCTCGAGTCTCACTCCAGCTACCACACAACAGAGTTCAGAAACCAAGTTCCTTTATCCATTACCATCTCTTAGCCAGCTTTTTCTTTCCCCACATCTTACTTCCATTTCTATGGTTCTTATCTTTAATTGAAAACAAGAGGTAAAAAAATACATGTCAAGTGCTTTAAGGTCCTTTTACTTCCTGCTCAGGATCCTTGGAGGTTTTTTTTTTTTTTCCTCCAAGTTCCTCTTGGCAATATCCATTGTTCTAAAACTTACTGTGTATAGAGAATAGCAGATCTCACTCTTGAGATGTTTCATGACACTCTCTGTTACACCTTAGACTCAGGATGCAAGAAAACTGCGCACCTCCCCCTTATTTGTGTTAGGCCAATGTATGACCAGTGAAATACTTCTAATCAATGATATATTAAACACCAAAAAGACCCATGAGAAGGAGGTCTTTGTTCTTGGTGATATATCTGAATATGTCATCCTCTGCTGAGATGTAACAATTTGCTTCTCTAATTCAATTGAACATTCATTAATTGACCACCTACTATGTGTCAGACAACGCACTAAGCTCCGGAAAGAAAATGGTAAAACCAAAACAATTCTGTCTTTGGGGTACTTATATTCTTCTTCCACAAAAGATATAGGTTCCTACTTTGTAAATTCCTGGGACATTGTAGACATCAAAAATTCAATTCCAATGAGTTGTTGAATTGTCAGAAAGATGCAATGTGTTTCCAGATGATCAGATATCCCTCTTCTTTCCTTGTTCTTCTGAATCACATTCTTCCAATGTGTTAACACCATGCTTCTGGTTTGCATTCTTTTCTGTTTCCTTATTTGTCAAATCTTTTCATCTGTATTGCTGGGGAACACTCCATTTACCCTCACATGAAAGAAAAACAAAAACACTTTCCCTTGGCCTTTACCATTTCTCTAGTAGAAAGCACAATTTGTTCATAGTATATGAACTTAGCATGTGCATACTTGTTAATGACCATGGAGAGAAATAGAAAAATGATATATCCTCTTCAGGTCTGTATCTATGGAAATTGAAAACGGATATCATAAGTTATTTATGCCTTTTTCTACCTATCCATAAGCATTTGAAGCCCTTGTTCACCAAATGCTCTTAGCACAGAAGTCCTTGCCTTTCATAGGTGGTCAAAATTATCTCTTTAAGTTACTCAATTGAAAATAATCAGTAATTGAGACATGTCTGCCAATGGTAGGAGCTTTCACCAACAGATATCTTTGAGAAAATGCCAGAAAATTTCAAGTGCCTTAAATTCTTCCCATAGTTCTATTTTTTCCACTACCTATTTACTTCTCATTTTGAAATGGTGTCCCCAAGCCTCAAAAAATAGAAAAGAGTTTGAGTTCATCAGTCATAGAAATACTATTTTTTCTTTGGACATCTTTCAACTTGACAATTACAAGGCACTCTTGATTTTGCTATAGTGTTAAATCATAGCTTTCATAGAATCAGACCTGCAAGGTATCTTTGAGGTCAACTAACTCAAGTCAGTCATTCCACAGAGAAGAAAATTGAGGTGCACAGAGTGCAACAGGCTTGTCTATGATCATATAGATCAGAAGAGGCAGAGCTGAGATTCAAGCCAAGTTATTACAAATCAAAGTTCAAACTTATTCCATAATTCCATGTTGCTTCTCCAAAATAATGCTGGAAAAATTTATTTTCCATTCTTATTCCAGCATTGTCTTATTCAAATTCTTTAGGGACAGCTGTTATTTCTCCTCTGTGACAAATTACCATTATCGATCTACAAGAATTTCAACCTGATGTGAGATGGAGGAGGAATGATTAGATAGGTAGTTACATATTCATGAACTGTGAGATCCCTTTATTCAAGCATGATATTTTATCAACCCATCTATGCCTCTGCATTATGACCCCTAACATTATACCTTATCCTAACTGTGACCTGAGATTCCTCTACCCTTCAGCTCTTTCTTAGGTTACCATCCCCTAATGATAGATAACTACCATTTATAGAGACTTTTAAAGTTTGGGAAGCAGTTTATAAATATTATTTTATTTTTCTCTTAACAACAGCCCTGGGAATAAGGTGCTATTATTACTTACAGAACAATGATTTTCTTATTATTATTGCTGCTGTTGCTGTTGCTACTACTACAATTATTTACAAAAATGGAAACTGAGGTAGGTAGAGGACAAGTCATTTGTCCAAGGTCACATAGCTAATAAGAGAATAGAGATTTGAACTCAGATCCTCCTCAGTCTAGGTCTAGCACTCTATCTACTACACCATTAATACACTTTTCTTTCTTCCCTCTCTCATCCCCTCACTGAACCAATTCAACTCTATACTATTCCCTCCATTTGGGTCCCTTGACCCCTTATCCAAATCTCTATATCTTGTCAAGTACTTGGATTACTCTCATGATCCATTCTGTCTGAACTTCAGACCTTTTGGGGAATATTGCCAAACTGTAACAACTTGGTCAATTATTAATATCATATAATCTCAGCTGGGTCGTCTTGAAGTACTCCTTCATGGATTCATTATATCACTCATAGCAATAACTTTTCCAAAACTTTCATCACTCCTCAAATTTCCTTTGACAAATCACCTGTCCCATCATCTGAGAATCTTGCTTCATACTTCAATTGGAAAATAAAAACAATGTGAGACCATTTACCAAGAAATCCCTCTTTTCTTCTCCTCTCCTCATCAGCTGACATCCTGCTAATTCCTCCTTTACCCTGTCTCACAAAAAGAAATGGTCCTTCATCTTACTAAGGCTAAGTTCTCCATACGAATCCTTCATACCATTCCACCCTTTTTTCAGCAGATTGATTCCTCTATTATCCTCACTTTCACTAATTTTCAGTACTTCTCTGTCTACTGGCTTTCCCCCGATGTATGTATGTGTGTGTGTGTGTGTGTGTGTATATACACACACATATACATATATAAACATACTTACATCTTCTTTATCCATAAAAAACAGCTTACTGGATCATCCATATTTGCTAGCTATCATCCCATATCCCTCCTCCTTTATGTGGCTAAAATCCTTGAGAAAGCCACCTGTATTTATTGCCTCTATTTCTTCTACTCTCAATATCTTCTAAACTTTCTGTAATCAAACTTCTTAACTCATCATTCAGCTTAAATTGTTCTCTCTAAAACTGTCAATGTTGTCATAATTTTCAAATGTAATAGTGTATTATCAGTCCTTACACTTCTTGGTCTCTCAACAACCTTTTACTCTGTCAGTCACCCTCTTCTCATTGCTATTTTTCACTCTAGAGTTTCATGCTACTGGTTTCTCCTGGTTTTCTTCCACTTGCCTCATATTCTTTTGGTAGATATTTATTGGGCTCATACCTAATAGCCCTGGGTATATCCAAAGGAGCTATCTTTCACATTTTTCTCCCTCTAGAGTATTTCACTTAGTGAACTCATCATTTGCCATGGATTCAATGATCACTTTTATGCAAATTATTCTTAGATCTGTTGTTTCCAGCTTTGACTTCTTTCCTTATCCCCAATCATAGATCTTCAACTTTTTGTTCAATATTTTGATTATTACATTCCATAGGCTTCTTGAGCTCAATATGTCAAAAACAAAACTCACTTCCCTACCTCAATACCACTCATCACCTTAATTTTTCTATTATTATTGAGATCACCACCATCCTCTCACTTCCGGTGACTCACAATTCATCTTTGTGTCACAACTCACTCTCCATGGCCAATCTGTTGCAAAATCCTATTGATATATGTTTGCATCATGTCTTTTCTACATCCCCTTTTGTCCTGTGACATAGTCGCCACACTTGTTTGGTCCTGTATCAAAAATGCCTAAACCATTGCAATAGTTTTCTAGCTGATCTCCCTACCTCAAGTCATACCACACTCTAATCTATCCCCCTGCCAACGTGATCTTCCTAAAGCATAGGTCTGACCATGTCACTCCCCTACACAATAACCTCCAAGATGAAATATATGACACCTAACAAAAGTGCTACTTCTTATGGGGGGACTCTCTCAAGACATAGGTAATACTTGAGGTTTCAGAAAATGATGAAGAATATTTGGATGCAGTCTCTTGTAGTGAATTGACTCAGCAACTGGTCTTTCTTTTACATGTAGACATTAAAGCATTGGAGACATCACAAACTATATAATTTGTGGCAATCACATTTATTGTTGGCCAGAAAAAGTCACTTAAAACAATGGCATCAGAGCAGCTAGGTGGTGAAATGGATAGAGCACCAGCCCTAAACTCAGGATGACCTGAGTTCAAATCAGATACTTCCTAGCACCTTGTAACTCTGAGCAAGTAGTTGAAACTTGATTGTCTCCAAAACAAATAAACAGTAACAACAGAAACAACCTCCAGCGGCATCAAGATGCTCCCCCTCTTGAATGTATGTGAATAAGCTCCTGTTCCTGAATTACTTTACCTTAATCAAGTCACTTGTCTTCCAAATCTTTTCTGAAATCTGATCTCTCTAAGCCCATCAGGTTGTCGCCAATCTGATTCTACTGTTTCTGCCAATGAATTAGCAATTTTATCCTTTCAGTCAATTTGCAGAGATCCATAGTCATTTGCAAAATGGCACTAATGTTCACTGGACTTATTCATTGATTTGAAAATAGTAATGGGAACTATATTAATTCTGAGATTCTTAATACCTCTTTATATGCCCTACATGTAATTTACTGTTGAAATTCATTGTTTGAAAAGGAAGTAGACTTTTCTTGTGTGCTTTTTTATGGCATAACTGATAGCTTAGAGATCAACATGGAACTGAGAAAAAAACTGTATTCTATACACGCACAGAATGTGACTCTGACTTTCAAAAATTTTCTACTCTTTTATCTCTTAATCAAAATTTTCAAGCATGTCAAAAACGTTTGTTGTTACTGAGCTTTGAATATATGCAAGTTGGATGATTTTTCCATAAATCATTTTTAACTGTTCCGATTACAAAGTGCCTACAATTTTCTAAAAGTATGAATAGTATTTTCTTTACCTTGTATACTAGGAGATCACAAAATTCACCCATAAAATGTATAAAAATTAAAATTGCTTCTATAATGGAGAACAAAGAGGAAGAACATAAACCTAAAGTTAAATTTTCAATAGTGTTGTAAACATGATTTGTGCAATTCTTATATGGTCTTTAAATCATCCTCAGCTCATTGATTCAAAATATACATTCAGGTATAAAATAATAGCACGAATAGCAGCAGCAGAATCAGAAACAACTACAGTAATTGCTATGCTGTTACAAGTGATAGAAATAGAGCATCACTTTATTAAAAATATAATCATTTCGTTTTAAAATGGTAGAAGAAATAGTTTACCAAAGTGCATTTTGGCCTTTGTTAGCATATTTATAAGGTTTGATGTGTTAGGATTTCATTTACTTTTTTTTTATTATCTTCATTGAAACTATTTTATAATTCTTAATGTTGGTATAGAGTTGATCCTAGTTTTCAAAGGCTACAGCAGCTACATGAAGGATTGATTCATAACTAGGGCTGGGTGACTAAGACTTTGTGGCAGAGCATTAGAATTTAGAGTATACGGACAACACTTACAGTCTTTCACACTGGAGTGGAAATTGAACTTCACATTTAGTTAGCAAGAGTCACAGAACGTGATTGATGATCGCACAGCCTGCCCTCACTTGAATCCAATTCACTTATACATTATGGTATCTCCTTATTGATATCACAGTTCTCTTCAAGAATGAAGGATAAACAATAAATATGGACATCAGTGGTTATTTACTCCAAACCATTCATTTTATATATCAAGGAATGGAAGTCAATAGAGTTGATGTGACATGTCCAAGGTTTCAGAGTTGGTTGAAATAGAAACCAATTACAGGGCATGCTACTACCATATAATGTAGGAGCCACAAATGAACTTATATCCCTTTAATGATCTAAACCTACTTACAACTTCTTATGTTACGAGCTGTGGTAAGCTCTGGCAAGGTAGCAAAGCTTTGATTACCAGCTCATAGACAGGTTATGTACCTCTTGGCCAAAGAACATACTTAACAACAGTAAGAAAGATGAATCACCAGGTTGGAAGCAAGTGGTTAATTTTTCATCCATAGCAGCATGCAGATATCAATGACTAAGTCATAGAAGGTCTGCAATCGGTTATCAGCAAAGGGGGTCCTCACACTGATGAAGCCACTCATCCTTGCACTATTGAAATGAGAATGAGGTAGATGATAACAGCTAACACTTTATAGTGCTTAATATATGCCAGGCACTATATTGTTTTACAATTATTATAACATTTGAAATACTTGAGTATGTCATATTTAATGTAATTTTCTATTAAACAATAAACCACATTTCTTTTTCAAGTCTTCAATATAAACAATTATAAGTGAGCTAGGAAAATTTTCCAGATAACAGGCCAATAATT
The DNA here is from genome assembly GCA_023548195.1 of Bettongia penicillata ogilbyi. Lineage (NCBI taxonomy): Eukaryota > Metazoa > Chordata > Mammalia > Diprotodontia > Potoroidae > Bettongia > Bettongia penicillata. The sequence goes on from JAJHZJ010000257.1 coordinate 7,259,746, forward strand.
CCTTTTATTAGGAAAAAAATTATGAACATATTACTGGATCATCTAATCAAGAAGGGCTCATGTCTTATATCTATCTGTAGATATAACCAGAATAAGGCAACTAAGGCATTGTCTCAGGGCATTTAGAGGGTTCAAAATATTTAAAATGAATATTAAAATAATTTTGATGATTGTAAAAATTTTAAATTTGTTAAATTTCATAAACACCATACATTTTCCACAGCATAGAAAAAAAAATTGAGCTAGAACCTAGTTAGTAATCAAACAGATAAACACTTACTGCATGCAGTGAGCTTAGAAACCACTTAGTAATTCAATCGATGAGCATCTACCATGTACATATATTATGCCAGGTACTTGTAATGCAACAATTACAATGGAAATAATCATTTCCTTCAAAGAACTTACATTCTACTGAAGGAAAACATAATATGCAAAATATATTTAGAAAAAATCCAAAGTAATTTGACTGAGGTCCTTTAGAGTCAGGGGACTCACAACAGGCCTCATGTAGAAGCACCACTTGAGCTGAGTCTTGGGTGGAGCTACAGATCCCAAGAGCAGCCAGGCAAAGGAAGATCACTGTAGGTCTGAGGTGGCAGTGTGGGCAATAACTTCCACAAATATAGGAAATTCAATATTGCGAACCGAGAGAGGCAAGTAAACTAGTTTTCCTGAGACATGAAGTACACAAATCTGGAAGGACTGGAGTCAGATTGTGATAAGCATAAAAGGACAAAAAGCACTTATATTTTAGCTTAACAAAGTAGCATAATCAGATCTGAGCTATCCATTTCCCAGCTCCACAGAAGATGAATTGAAGGGGAAACTAGAGTAGTCTGGATAGGCTCATTACTAGTTTGGCCACCAGATGCTGATTTCTTTTCAGTAATAGAAACTCCTAACGAACGTCTATTAAAGAGTGGAGGGTTATGTATGGTACTGCATCTGCAGAGTGAGTATACATCCAAAGTAAATTACAGATCCTTCACACACTGAAAATAGAGTCAATTATTTGTGGATTACCCAGAACTTTTGTTTTCCTATTACTTCTTTTGGTTTTGCCAAGGTCATGCTCGTTGGCACCAGACTCACTGCCTCCCGTCTACCCACTCTCCTGTGCTGCCCTGTGTTGCAGGCAAAGGTTCTCCCTCCTCGAGGTACCCTGGAGCCAGGAAGCTCCCACATTTCAGCTGCATCTCTTCTTCATTCAATTCTGCTGAAATTCTTCCAGCTATTTGACGTCCCTGAAGGGCATAGTTAGCTGTTTTGTTCAGGTAGTCACCCATTCTTTTTTTACACCTATCAAAGAAGGTCACATCTCCTGAAAATATCACAGTGAGTGAACTCTTATGTTTACACATTTAAAATTTCATCATTCTTTTAGACTTTACATCAATTAAAGAGGAAATGTGGAATCCCCCCCTTACATATGTGTGTGTTTGTATGAATAGAAAATAGAAGAGGAAAAAAGGTAATTAAACTGAATTTTTCTTGAATTTTATTTGGAAAATTGGACAGCATTTTCAATGGTTCCAGAAGCTCATTGTCACAAAAGGTCTCTTAAAAGCAGTATTTTCACAGAAAAACAAAATTACAGAGTTGAAAAGTCACCTAGTCCAAGCTATATTTTACAAAGTATCCCCTCTACCACTTACCTGACAAATGGTCATCCAGTCTTTGTCTGAAGATTTACAGTGAGGGAGAAAAGTTTATTACCCATTACTCTGGTGGATAACTCTAACCCAATACATTGTATCAAACCTAAATTTGTCTCTTTGAAAATTCTATACATTTTTCCTAGATCTAATATCTATGGGCAGATTTTAGGATACTTGAAGATGGAAACTATTTCTGTATTATTCTCCATGAATAACCATTAAGGAATCATCTGTTTAAATCATCTATTTAAAATGCATTTAAGAATACCTACTTTGTGCCTTGCACTGTGCTAAGTACTGAAGGTACATAAAGATGAGATCAACACTTTCTTATGGAGCTTACATTTTATGAGAACACACAACATGTATGTCTAGAAGTTCATACAAAAACAAGAGTTCTCTAAATGATATTCATGTGTCTTGGATTCTAGATCCTTCACCATTCTTGTTGATCTTCTGGTTGTTATGAAGGTTATTTGTGGTTGCTTTTTTTTATTATGATGCCCAGAACTGAACACAATGCACTATCTAGAGTTTAGCTAATTCAAATTACAGCAAGACTATTACTTCCCTCTTCCTGGAAGTTATACATCTCTTGATACATCTCAAGATCACTTCATCTTATAAAGCTACATGACTCAAACTGAAAGTCAGGATCTCAGGAGCTCAAAATGGAATTCATGGATTTCAGAGGCACCAACATGGAAGATAAATCTAAAAGCAATGGGAAAAGGCATGGTGGATACTAATTTGGTTGCAGGATGCTATCAGTGAAAAATCTTGTGCAAAGTATATGGTGTAAAAGATATTAACCAAGTTTATTATGACTAGGAGAGGAATAGATATGTTGTATTCAATCAATTAAACATTTATTAAGCACTTAATATTTTCCAAGGACTGTGCCAAGTGTGGGGTAGTCACAAGAAGGGAAAATACAAACAGTTTCAAACGAATAACTTGACTATCAACACTTCTGGTTAAAATATTTAATGGAAGAACTTGAAATGGCTGGTTCAGATTGGGACCTCATTTATAACTGTTACCCCCCTTTTCTCATTAGCCTAGATAATTGATAGTTGACTGTGTGAGGCAAATTATCCACCCATTGCTTTTTGATGTGACTTATCAAGAGCTTGCTGTGCTAGAAACAAATTGTTTCCTTAGGATTCCAACTCCCAGTAATCTAGTGAAATGTCTTGCCATTTCTCCTAGTGATAATGTCACGCTCTTCAGCTAAGAATGTTTTTAACAGGATAACTTCTTTGTACTCTAATGCATCTGAATTTCCCAAACCCTAGCCACCTTCCTATTATATTCAAGGTCTTCATGAGACCTTGGTTAATAAATTCCACCATTTGCCATCCCAAGAATGGTTCTATTTTCTATCTTTTTTTTTGATGGAAGCTTTGTAGCAGTTGATCTGGTCATGACTGCAGAGAGCAGCTTCTCTCTCTAGCCCATGCTGCTAGAAGTGAGTGTCTGGACAAGCCTGAATGGATGGGTGGCAGGCTATGGAAAGAGGAGTTGTATTGACATCTCCAGTAGGTGGCAGATGACATAATGACATTGAGTGTAACTAGCACACATTTGTTGAGCTCTGTCTCAGCAGCTTCAGTCAAAACAAAACAAAACAATTCAAAACAAGAAAGCATCCAAATAGACAATAGGGTCAGACATTACTGATTAGCTGCAGTGAGTACGAAACTGTCATGATTCTGTCAAGCATCACCCCACCTTTGTTTCTTTCAGAGGTTCAGAAGCATGCTGAGCCCATCTAGTTCTTATTCAATAGACTAGCTGACCAGTGATTGACTCTTCTGCATTAGCTCAGAGGTTTCTGGGGCAGGCAGTATGGCACAATGGCTAAAATATAGAACTTGGAGCTACTGGAATTGGGTTAAAATCCCTGTTGTTTCATTTATTACCATCTGATTTTGTATAAGTCACTTAACATCTTAGAGTCTCACTTTTGTCCTCTGTGAAATGAAGGGGTTGAACCAGATACCTTGTATCTGTCCGGCTCAGCTCTAAATCTGTGCCTCTAAGTTCCCAGTGAAATTGTGATCACAAAGTGAAAAACCCAAAGTTGAAAAGAACTTTAGAGGTCAAAGACTATAGTCTGACTCTTACTTGAAAAAGTATTGCCTTGCCAATATATCTGACAGAAGGTAATTCAGCTTCTGTTGAAAGATATCAAGTGTGGGGCAACCCATTACTTTTTGAGGCAGTCCATTCCACAACTGGACATCTCCAAATTGGAAGGAATTTTTCCTGATATCAAGCCTAAATTTGACTCTTTGCAGCCTTCACCTACACCACTGAGTTCTGCCCCTAGGAGTCAAGGAACTTAGGACTAAAAGGAAAATGAGGCAAATCTGTCTTCTCCATGAGAGCCCTTTAAATGCCTTAATACCTGCCCTAACCTTTTTGTTATCCTGGCAAATGATCCCTAGCTCCTTTTACTAAATCTCACATGGCATGTATTAATAGCCCCTATATTCTATGGTACCATAGCTTGGAGCCATGGGAACTGTGCTGGACTTGGAGATTTGGTTTCAAATACTCAGATACTTGCTACTATGTTATACTGCGTAAATACCTTCAACCTCCCAACCTACTGCGAAGGAGTCACTCAAAGAATCAAACTAGAATTTAAGTCCATAAAAGTCTTGTAATTTGAGGAAGGGTCCACAGTTTAGGAAGGGCTTTGGGAAACTGGAGAATACCCAGGGCAATATAACCAGGCTGATGAAGGACCTTGGGATGTTGTCATATAAAAATAGATGTAAGGACCTGGGGAAAAGAGAAGACAGTGTAGATAAGAAGAGGGTATGACAGCTGTTTTCAAATATTTGGAAGAAGATGCCTTCAGAGATTAAAACAAGAAGTACTGGGTGGAAGATGCAAACAAGAAAATTTAGGTAAATGTCAGGAAAGATTTCCTCACAATTCCTCACAATTAAGGTTTTTAACCTTTTCTGCATCAAGGGCATTGTTGGCAATCTGGTGCAGCCTACAGGAATCTTCTTGGGATAATATCTTAAATTTATAAATAAAATTCTCAGGATTACAAAGGAATACAATTATGTTGAAATAGTAATCAAATATAGCAAAATTCTATGGCATTCAGGGTAAGAAGCCCTTATTTTGAGTTATTCAAAGTAAAATAGGCAGCCTTGGGAAGTTGAGGTGTGTCCGTCCTGGGAGATCTTTGAGCATAGGTTGAACAGCTGTTGGTCTCTGGTGTTATTTAAAGATTCCTTTTGGAGAATGGGGTGGATTAAATGACCCTGTTACCTTTGGAACTTTTTGATTCTGGAAAGGCATATATGGATACTCTACTGTTGAAGTATTTCTGCATGTAGAAAAGTAACACTAAACTGTTTATATATCGACAACAGTTATTTGAATTGTAACAAAGAGAATTCCTTCAAAAAACCTTGTGAAATTACTTTTTGAACAATGCTTACACTATGCTATTATAATCATGCTCATCCAGTGACATAAGAGATAATAATGCTCAGAGGAAGTGAGCTTATCTGTCCATTTCCACGTTAGTTCTATTTGGGCAAGGCTTTATTATCCTACCTACTGTTTCTCATCCTTTAAAATTTCTCCACATTTTGTAACATTGATAACACCAGGGAGGGCAAACGCTCCCAATATAATTATACCAGTAGTATTGCTGTTGGATTAAGTTAATCTCTTGCTCTCCTCTGAATATTATTTGCCATTTTAGTCTCAGAAATGTCTCCTAATTCAGCATCCATCTGAGTGGTCTTCTTTTCTCTTGGTCTAGTTCTTGGATTACAGTATCATCAGGATGATCTTCAGAACAGAAGGTTACTTAGGAAAGAATTGCCCAAATGGGTCATTTTGGGGAATTTTAATAGAGGCAATTTGACTCAAGGTGCTTTTTTTTTATTATTATATACATATTGAAGAGTAATAAGGATGTGCCAAGGCATTTTGCTGGATATAATTAAAGTAATGAACTCTATTCAAGGCAATATTATATTCAAATAAGAAAAAAAGTAATATACATACAAAATTAGAGTACTTGAAGGTTATTGACAACACTGAGGCAAAGGTAATTTATTATGTTATTAATTCAATTCATAAAATATTTATTTAGTGCCTATTCTGTGCAAGGCACTATGGTAGGGCATGGGGATGCCAAGATGATAAACTTAGTTCCTGTCTTCAAGAAGCTTACAATATGATACAGAAGACAGATGATATACATAAATAATTATATTGTACGGTAGAATGGGAATAAAAAAGGAAAAAATAGTGCTTCAGTAAAACAAGAGAAAGAAAAGCATATTTTCTGGAAGCATCAAGGAAGGCTTCAGGGAGGAAATCTTACAATATCTTGAACCACGCATCATGAGAAGGGTGTTAAAAGGTAGAAACTGGAAGAGATTGAGCTTCAGGTAAGCATGTTAGCCTACAGAATGGCATGGAAGAAAGCAAGCCAAAGTCACTTCAGTTGAAGTCATCAGGTACCTAACATGTGTAAGGCACTTTTACCTTCTGGGCATAAGAAGACAAACTAAAATATAGTTTCTGTTCTCAAGAAGTTTACTCTCTATTATGGGGGTATGTTATATCTAAAAGAGAAGTAATTCAAAAGTTATTTAAGGTAGAAGATAGAGCTGACAAGGAGGAACAAGGAGAGAGTTCCCATGTGAGGCAGTGCCAGGGTTGAGTGTCAAAGGAAATCTAGGATTCTAAGAAATGGAAATAAATGAGCCCTGTATTTCAGGCTTGGTATTGGGTTATGCCTCAAAAAATGTGCAAAGGTAGAAGAATTTCAAAATTGAGGAAAATAAAATGTGTTTATTGGATAGAGTACTGAGTACATGAATACACACACACATACATATGGTATGGGTGATGTCTTTTTGTTTGAGTACAAATTGGATTTAAGTGAGCAATGTTGCACGAAGTCATCAGCTTCACTCTCTCCTCCAGAGTCACTGTAGTCCAGTGGCAGGACAGAGTCAAGATGCCTGGAGATGACTCAGGAAGTAATGGATGGATGACCTTGGCATCTTCAATGTCTAACCAAGCTCTAAGCGCTCCACGTTGCTTGCTTCATGTGTACCTTCATGCCTATTGGAACAATTGGTTCTCATCCACCCATTCCATCAAGGGAGGTCTTCACATGCTTGGGGTAGACACCCCCCTAACTCACCAATGGGTTTGAGACCCCTTGGTTACCCTCAACCTGGTTTGGCACAGCTGCTGAAATGGTTTATCAGAGTGTAGCTGCTGCTCATATTGCAGCTTCTTGGAGTCACAGGTGAGAGTTAGGTTGAACAGGTGGACACCAAAGGTGGAAAGAGCCCCAGAAAGGACTTGGCAACCATCACACCAGAGGTACTGGTCTTCCTTGAACATACTCTATACCCCACATATATACATATACACACACACATATATATATACACACATGTAATATATATTTTAATTACATGTAAAACAAATTTTAATATTGCTTTTTTTATTTTGCTTCGAGTTCTAAAATTTAATTTGCTTTTTTTTTTGCTTTGCTCCCACCCCTTCCTCTCACCAAAGATGGCAAGTTATTTGATATGTTATACATATGCAGTCATGAAAATCATATTTCCATATTAGTCATGTTGTAAAAGTGAACACAGACCAAACATACACATACACACACAGAAAAGTAGCATACTAGTATACTTCAATCTATGATCAGATTCCATTAGTTCTTTCTCTGGAAGTGGATAGGATTTTTCAGCACAAACTTGGGATTATCTTGTATCTTTCTTTCCTGAGAATAGCTAGGCTATTCACAGTACTTCATCACACAATATTGCTGTTACTGTGTACAATGTTTCCCTGTTTCTACTCACTTCACTAGATAGCAGTTCATGTAAGTATTTCCAGACATTTTTTGATAAGTTGTTTTGTTCCTTCCTTTTCAAAGAGAACCATGACATCAGGGAAATGATGCCATGATTTGCAATTGAATTTTATTTGAGGGAGGGAGGGCTGTGCAAGGTCACCAGCCTCACTTTCTCCTCCACAGCCATCTGGGTCCAGTAGCCAGATATTCATCAGGACTACTGGAGATGGCCCAGGATGCAATGGGAGACCCTGACCCTTTTTAGGTTAAGGTCTTTTCTGGTTCTCACTTTGAATGAGGTAGTGTTCATTTAGTGAATAGGTTTCTTTAAAAAGTGAATCAAGGGATGGCCTCTTTAATTAAAAAAAAATCAAACTGGGAGGGGAAGACCCTCAGGGTTGCCGGTACAAAGAGAAACAGTTACTGCTGACATTCACCCTGAGCCTAGAGGACCCAAAATATAGCCATTGAGTGGTGCTTGGGCAGGTACCTATTGTGGTCCAATCTGTGAGTTCCAGAGGCAAATGGCTGGTTTTTGAGGAAAAAGCCTGAAGCAAGAAAGAAACCAACAGACAAAGAGAGATAGAAGTGAATGAAGGAAGGAATCTAGCCAATAAATCCCATGTTAACTGGACAGCTTCCTGCCATCAAAATTTACCTTCCATTGGAGAGGAGAGGGAAAGAGAGAGGATGAGTTGAGTTACCCAACTGGCTGGGTTCCCATTCAGGCAGCTCTCAGTTTTTGATATGACTAGAGATAGCTTTGATTTCTTCTTTTGAAAACTTCTTTCTTTGACCACTTATTAATTGGAGAATGAGTCATATTACACTTGAGAAATGAGGCCTTTATCAAAGACACATGCAAAAATTTCCCCCTCCAGTGTTCTGTTTTCCTTATAATTTTGGCTACTTTGATTTTGCTTGTACAAAACCTTTTCTGACATAATGTACTAAAAATTATCCAGTTTACCTCTTGTAATGCTCTCTGTCTCTTATTTAATCATAAATTCTTCCCTTATCCATAGATTTGACAGGAAAACTATTCTCTACTTAAAGTATCACACTTTATGTTTAAATTATGCACCAATTTTGACCTTATGTATGTATATGGTGTGAGATACTGGTAGATACCTAGTTTCTGACAAATTGCTTTCTAATTTTCCCAGCAATTTTTGTAAGATAATGAGTTCTTGTCCCAAGATTTATGTTTGCATTTATCAAAAACTGCATTATTGTGGTCATTACTGTGTATCGTGTAACCAGTCTATTCTACTCATCCACCAGTCTATCTCTTAGTCAGTACCATATTGTTTTGATAATTAACCCTTTATAATGCAATTTGAGATCTGGTATGGCTAGGCTACCTTTCTTCAATTTTTTCCATTAATTTACTTGATAATCTTTACCTTTTATCCTTCTGGACAAATGTTACTTTTTTCTAGCTCTATAAAATATATTTTTGGCATTTTGCTGTTATGGCACTGAATAAGTAAGTCAATTTAGGTAGAATTATCTTTCTTTTTATTGTATTGACTCTGCCTACCCATGGGTGATTGATATTTTTCCAATATTTAGATCTTACTTTATTTGTGTGAAAAATGTTTTGTAATTGTGTTCATATGGTTCCTGGGTTTGTCTTGGCAGATAGACTCCCAAATATTTTACATTGTCTATAGTTATTTTAAATGGAATTTCTCTATCTGTTTTTCTTTTTACTCTGTCCTTCTAAAAAAGTACTTTTTTTTCATTATCACCTCCTCAAATCTGCCCTCCCTTCTATTAGGTCCCATTTTCTTATGCCCCTCCTCTCCTACTTCTCTGTAGGGTAAGATAGATTTCTATAATCAAAAGAGTGTGCATATCATTCCAGCTTTGAGGAAATTCTGGAGGAAGTTTCAAGCATTGACTCCCACCCCCTCCGTCTTTCTCTCCACTGTAAAAGCTCTTTTTTCTTTTTTTTTTATATTGATAACATCCCTTTCTGCCTCTTCCTTCCCTATTATCACAGTGCACCCCTAATTCTCACTTTTAATTATTTTTTTGGCTATCATCCCATCATAGTCAACTCACATCCTTGCCCCCTGTCTATGAATACTCCTTCTAATTGCTCTAGTAGTGAGAAAATTCTTAGACATTAAAAGTATCATCTTCCTAAGTTGGAGTGTAAACAGCTTAATTTTACTGAATCCTTTATGATTTTTTTTCCTGTTTACCTTTTTATGCTTCTCCACCCTTGTCCTAGACTCTTTGCCTTCTAGAATACCATATTTCAAGCACTCTGATCCTTTGTTGTGGAAACTGTTAGTTCTTGTATAATCCTTACTATGACTCCATGATTTCTGAATTGTTTCCTTCTTGCTGGTTGCAATGTTTTCTCCTTGCCTGAGGAACTCTGGAATTTGGCTACAATATTCTAAGGAGCTTTCATTTTGGAAAGTTTCAGAAGGTGGTTGGTAGTTCTTTCTTTTCCAATTTCCATGATATCAGGACTGTTTTCCTTAATAATTTCTTGAAAGATGATGTCTAGGCTCTTCTTCTGATCAAAGATTTTAGGTAGTACAATAATTCTTTGCTCATCTCTCCTTGATCCATTTTCCAAGTAAGTTATTTTTCCAATGAGACATTTCACATTTTCTTCAATTTTTTAATTCTTTTGATTTTGTTTTATTGTTTCTTCATGCCTCATGGAATCATTAGTTTCCACTTACTCCATTCTAATTTTTAAGAAATTATTTTCTTCAAAGAGCATTTTTACCTCTTTCTCCACTTGTGCAATTCTACTTTTAAGAATGTTGTTTCCTTCAAAGATTTTTTATATTTTTTTCAATTTGTTTGTGCTCTCTTTACCAAGCTGTTGACTCTTTTTTTCATGATTCTCATATATCACTTTCTTTTACTTTTTCAGTTTTTCCTTTACCTTTCTTATTTGATATGCAGAATCCTTCTTGAGCTCTTCCAGTCAATTTTTTGGACCTCAGACCAATTCATTTTTTCCTTTGAGGCTTTCTGCATATTCATGTTGACTATACTTTTCTTAATTTGTGTTTTGATCTCCTGTGTCAACATAATAACTTTCTATGGTCAGTTTCTTCTTTGTTTTTTGCTTGTTCATCTTTTCAGCCTATTTCTTGACCTTGAACTTTATCTTAAAGTTGGGTTTTGATCCCAAGGTAGATGAGGCACTGTATTGAGTTTCAGGTTTTTTGTGCTGCTCTTTACAGATCTAGTCCTGTGGGTCTTTAAGTTTTTAGTTCTTACAAAGCAGTATGATATAAAGAGAGTTACAACCACTCTTCTCCTGGCCTGTTCTGTGATCCATGAGTGAACTAAAGTACTCTTTTCTGCCCTGTAACTGTGGCCATTGTTCTCATTCCCCTTGTCTAAGAACTCTAGTGTGCTAGTGCTCCTACTTGCCCTGGGACTGTGAACTGGCCCTGAATCTTGGATCTCTCTATTGGCAAAGCAATAGAATCTTGTACGCAGTGCCAGCAAAGTAGCCCTGTAATCTCCTTCTAACCATTGTCCTACCTGCTTTCCATCCGTGGGCTGAGAGCTCCAGAAATCAGTGCTTCTCATTCAGTTGTTCCAAAGCCTGCTTCTAACTTACTGAGCCATTCTACTACTGGCTTGCCAGAGTGTTTGACTTGTGGGGGCCCTGTTGGCTTGCTGGGTCCATCATGATATTGCCTTCCTAGAGGCACTTAATGCTACTGGCTTGCTGGCCAGTGGCCTGTTGCTAGTTTGCTTGAGCTCAGCCAGTGCTGGACTGCCCTCCACCCTCACTGCAGTGAGACAGAATTTTCTTGTCAAGCTTCTAAATTGTTTTGAACTAGAAAAATGTTTCACCCTATATTTTTTTGGTTCTGCAGTACCAGAATTTGTTTTCAAGCATTATTTTAAAGTTTTTTGAAGGGGAATTTGGGAGAGCACAGGTAAATGAACCCTTGCCTTTACTCTATTATCTTGACTCTGCCCTCCTGAATTACATTAACTTAAGCTAAATCAGTCAACATACATTTGTTACTCTTCAACTATGTTTGAGGTACTGTGGCAGGGGCCTGATATAAATGCAATAAATGAAACAACTCCTACTTGTGCTATAACCAGAGATACAAAGAGAGTATATATATAAACATAAAAAGAAAATATTTTAAAAAGAATAAATACAAAGTAGTTTGATGGAGATGGACCTAGCAGTTGAGCAAATAAAGAAATGTTTCCCATAGTAGGTGCTATTTAAGATGCTATTTGATCTGTGTCTTAAAGGAAGCTAGAATTTCTGAGGAGTTCAATACAGAGAGAGTGCTTTCTAGCCATGCAGACAGCCCATGCAACCACTCAGATAGAGTAGATAGAGTGTTATACATGAGAATAAGAGAAAAGCAATTTGGCTTGATCTTAGAGTGGTAGAAAGGGAGAAATGTGCAACAAAACTGGAAAGGTAGCTTGGGGCAAGGTTATGGAGCATTTTAGAGGCAAACAGCACAGTATACATGGGATTGCAGAGGTAAAAGGAAACCACTGTAGCTTATTGAGTGACAGAGTGATATGTGAACTTTATTTAAGGAAAATCACTTGGCAGAAGTGTAAAAAATTGAATAAAGAGGGAGACTGGAGGCTTGGAGATGAGTTATGAGATCACTGTAAAAATGCAACTGGGAGCTAATGCACACCAGCAGTGAAGTAGTAACCATGGAAGTAGAAAGAACGAGTTGGAGGACAAAGATGCTTAGGAAGCAAAAAGGGAAAAGAGGAGTCAGGGATATTCACAAGGCTGCAAACCCCAGAAGACCAGAAGAAGGGTAATACATTTAACTAAAATGAAGATGTTGGGAAGAAGAATGGGTTTGGAGAAAATATGATGACTTTGGACACATTGATTTAATATAATCTCTGGGATATCCAATTTGAAATGTTCAATAGGGAACTGAAGATCTGGTATTGAAGTTCAGGGGAAAGACTAAATCTGTGTGTGTGTGTGTGTGTGTGTGTGTATGTGTATATATATATATATATATATATATATATGTATATATATATATATATATACATATATATATATATATGCCCCAAAGTAAAATCTTACCTCAGAGTATTTATACACTTTTCAGAGCCAGAGGGCATCACAACCCTTGAGAACAAAGGCATTTGAAATTAACAAAAGGTTTGGGCTTCCTCTACTCAAGCTTCCTTAATGGGCAGGCCCATCAATGGGTAGGGAAGATCTTTAACTTTCTAATTGATATTACATATACATGCACATATATATGTAGTATGTTTGTGTGTATATGTGTGTGTATAGTATGTTTGTATGTGTGTGTATACATCCTCTCCAAATGTAGAGAGTAAAAAGTTAGGAGTTTAGAAAGAGCTTTAGGAATGTACACAATCAGGTCTCTGACTAACCACTTCAGTGTCTTTGCCAAGAAAACCCCAAGTAGTGTCATGTAGAAATGTATATGACAGAAATGACTGAAGAATAGCATCAGGGATTCAAAGAGAGAAGAATTAAGGATATCTCTGGGTTGTGAATCTAAGTTACAGGAAGGATTGTGATGTCCTTGAAAGCAAGAGGAAAATTGGGAGGAGGTGGGGGCTTAGGAGGACATATAGTCCAGGACATAGTCCTGTTTCGGCCATGTAAAATTTAAAATGGCTAGAGGACATGCAAGTAGAGACTTGTATCAGGCAGTTGGAAATTCAGGGTTGTGGTTCAGAGAAGAGACAACACTTGAAGTATAAATTTGATACACATACATACATCATACATATGCACACATATATAATCACACACATACACATAGAGAGAGAGAGAGGTGGGGGGAGGAGAGAGAGAGAGAAACAGAAATGATAAATGAGCTCAATGGAGAAGATGCTATCCAGCACATACTTCGTTTCTACATAGACATTTCCTATTGTCTTCACTTGTGAGCTCCTTGAGGGTGGGGACTGAATTTCACCTTTCTCTGTATCCCCAGCACCAAGCACACTGTGTGACACAGAATAAGGCTTAATATATATTTGTTGACTGATTGCTGTGATCACCAAGTGAGAGAGTATAAAGAAGATGGTCCAGGGCCCTGGCTTCGGGGACACCAGTTCTTAGTGGTATGAAAAGAATGGTAAGCCACTAAAGAAATCACTATTGATCAGAGAGATGCAAATCAAAATAACTGTGAGGTACCACATCATACCTCTTAGATTGGCTAAAATGACAAATCAGGAAGATGATAAAGGTTGGAGAAGATGTGGGAGAGTTGGAACACTAATTCATTGTTGGTGGAGCTGTGAGCTGATCCAACCATTCTGGAGAGCAATTTGGAACTATGCCCAAAGGGCTACAAAAATGTGAATACTCTTTGACTCAGAAATATCACTTCTGGGACTGTATTCCAAACAGATCATAACAATGGGAAAAAGTTCCACATGTACAAAAATATTTATAGCAGCTTTCTTTGTGGTGACCAAGAACTGAAAATTGAGGGGATGTCTATCAACTGGGGAACGGATGAACAAGTTGTGGTATATGAATGTAATGGAATACTATTGTGCTATAAGAAAAAATAAACAAGAGGACTTCAGAAAAGCCTGGGAAGACTTATATGAACTGATGCTGAGTGAAATGAGCAGAACCAAGAGAACATTGAATACAGTAGAAGTCACAGTGTGTGAGGAGTGTTTCTGATAGACTTAGCCCTTCACAGCAATGCAAAGACCTAAAACATTCCTAAAGGACTCAAAGAAAAATGCCATCCACATCCAGAGAAAGAACCATGAAATTGAAATACAGAATGAAGCAGACTATTTTCTCTTGTGTTATGTTTTGGTTGGGTTTGGTTTTTCTCATGGCTTCTCCCATTCATTTTAATTCTTCTTTGCAACATGACTAATGTGAAAATGTGTTTAATAGGATTGTATGTGAAATCCTGTGAGCAGATGCAGCTGGCTGAATGGGGACCCATCTAGCTGGGTAACTCAATTCCTCCTCTCCTGTCTGCTTCCCTCTTCATTTTCTTCTTTCCAAAGGAAGGTAAATTTGGATGACCAAAAGATGCCCAGTTGACTTGGGTTTTACTGGCTCTTTTTCTTCCCTTCCCTTCCCTTCCCTTCCCTTCCCTTCCCTTCCCTTCCCTTCCCTTCCCTTCCCTTCCCTTCCCTTCCCTTCCCTTCCCCTCCCTTCCCCTCCCCTCCCCCTCCCCTCCCTCCCCTCCCCTTCCCTTCCTTTCCTCTGTCCTATCCTCTCCCCAAACCTTAAACTGATTGCACTCTGAAACTGGGATGCCAATGTGCCCCTGCCTATGGGCTCCTCTGGACCCTCCTAGGTTTATAGTGATTACCAATAGTAACTGTTGCTGTTTCCACCCACCCTGGTGTCTTTCTTTTTCTTGGCCTTATTAAAGGGGCCATGACCTGGCTACTTTTTAAACAAGCCTATGCAGTGAATGGGCATTGCCTCACCCTATGTAAGTAACCTGCGAAGACCTTGGGCTAAAGGGTTCAAGGACTCCCAGTGCATCCTGGGTGATCTCCAGTCATCCTGATGACTATCTAGTCACTGGATTCAGATGGCTCTGGAGGAGAAGTGAGGCTGCATAGCCCTCCCTCACTCAAAACAAAGTCAAGTGCAAGTCATGTCATCATTTTTCTGATGGCATGGTCTTCTTTGGTAACAAAGGACGAGCACAATTTATAGAACCCATATAAGATTTCATGCTGTCTCAGGGACAGAGGAGAGAGTGATTGTTGAAAACTAAAAACAAATTAATTTTCTAGAATATCAAGAACAGGTGTGCAGCCAGTTAGTATGGGAGCCAAAGGAGGACAGAGCATTCAAGTTGGAAGGGGTGATCTACTATGTTAAAATGTACAGGTGTGTCAAGAATGACAGGGGCTGAAAATAGGCCACAACAACAAGCATTTTTTATTATTAGTCACTTTGGAGAGAACAATTTCAGTTGATGGTGGCATCAGGTCAGAAGGAGCTGAGAAGTGAGAGGGGAGAACAAATGAATATAGCTTTTTTCTTCTGATTTTGGCTGGGAAAGAGGGGAGAGATATAGGGATAAACAGTTTAAAGGGGTAAGGGTGGAAGGGTCAAGTACTCTCTCTTATGGGTGGCCTGGAGTGATTGAAGATAGAAACAGACAGAAACAGACAGAGACTGGGAGAGAGACAAAGAGTTACAGAGATAGACAGGGAAGAGAAAGGAAGTGCAATTACAGAGGAAAGATCCTTGCAGAGATGGGGGAGAACAGGAATGGGATCAAAGGCACAAATAAAAGAATTGTTCCCAGTAAAGGGACGAGAGAACATCAGTATATTCATGTCCTAAGGTAGAGTGGGTACGAAATCTGCTTTGCCAGAGATTGAAACAGGGAGAAGAGAACGAAGGACAATGCAGAGAGCATTTGAGTTACAGAATCAGAGAGAAAAAAAGAGATCACCACAGGGAGCCTCTACTTTCTTAGCTAATTAGGACACATGGGGAAGCTAAGTGATGCAATGGATAAAGCACAGGCCCTGGAGTCAGGAGAACTTGAGTTCAAATCAGGCCTTATAAACTTGACATTTACTAACTGTGTGACCCTGGGCAAGTCACTCAATCTGAATTACCTCACAAAGACAAAATAAATTAGGAGACATGTTTTTGAGTGGGACAAGGTAGGAGGCAGTAGAGGAGACTTGAGAAGAGTTAAGACTTAGAACAGATTATTGATGGGGTGTGACACAGGGTCAGCCATGGAAGAATTAAGTGTGATGTTCCAATGAGGGCCAACTTGGTATCTGATGACATCATTTTAGTGGCCTTGGGCAGCACAATTCTGTGACTGCCTTCCCCAATATTTAGCAGCCTGGTAATGAGAGCATACAATGGCAGTAGAATATGGAAAAGTATGAGTGGTGACAGGGCAAGGGGGCAGAGAGTTGAGAGTAGAGAACAGAGTACAGTTGAATTGAATAAACGATAGGATTGAGGCTTTGAAAGAACAAATAGATCAGATACTGGCTGATGGATGAGGAGGGAAGAGGGAAGTGTAGAGTGACTGGCTACATGGATTGAGGTCAAGGGAGAGAGGGAGAACTAAAATATTCTGATTGCAAACAGGTGTTTCAGATTTCTTGATTCAGGGTCTAAACGGGTTATTAGTAAACTCAAGGTTATGACCTTCCTCTGTTAGGTAGAGAAGGATTAAGGGTATAAGTGCTAGAAACTAAGGACACTGGTGAACTGGGAAGCCATGGTATTTGAGAGAACATCCGTAAATGCATGTCCTAAAGTAGAGTGCATATGAAATCTAGGAGCTGGATGTGGAATTCCTTGAGAAAGGAAGGGATATTCCCTGGAAGCCAGTAGATAACTACAATAAAGATGTGGATAGGGTAATTTACATGTATGACCTTGAAAAGAAGAGAAGTATGGGTGCCTGGTACATAATAAGTGCTGAATAAGTATTTTATTTTTTCTCTTTCCCTTCACCCCAAAGACCATAAAAAGAAAAGAATATGCTTACTCTCCCTCCTGGCCTAATGTTCTGGGGGCTACATGTGAGATGAAATGCATCCAGTCCTAGGGAGGGTAGCCAAAGATGTCTTCTGGAGGGAGTCAGGTGTCCATGAGTGCAAGAAGATGGTAGGCCTACCAAAAGAAGAACTGTAAGAAGAGGGAAAGTTTGTCAGTGCTATGATGAGGGTTTCAGTGAGTGCTATTAGAAAATAGTAGTGGCATTTGGGTGGAATGTAGAGTATTTGCAAAGGAGTGATTAAAAGTAAGGCAGGAAAAGGTCACGAGAGCCACATGATAAGACAATCTTAAGTACCAAGCTATGGGTTTTGATGTCATGGAAAAGAGAAAACCCCCACAAACTTCTAACAGTTAGCTGTCCCAAAGTGGAAGAGAAAAGAAAGTGAATATACCAAACTGAGGAAATTTGACTATATTTTTTTCTTTTGGTTTTATGGGATTTAAAGGAGACATGTGAAAGAATCATAGCACAAGAAGGCAAAGCTGGGTTGTGATGTGCTCTGTGGGAGGCAATATCTCATCACAACGATGAGATCACAGAGCCCTTGAAGTATTGAAACATCTTTTGGTTCAAAGAGGGAAAACTACTTTCCATGACCCTTGTTGAGAGGCTAGGAAGGAAGGAAGTTGAGGAGGAGGAAAAATGCTAATTATTTGGACATAAGGAATCACATAATTACAGAAAATTGCTGAATATCTGAGTTTGAAGGGACTGTTGAATCCCTCGCACACACACGTTAGTTCAAAAATGATCCCCCAACAATATACCAGTGAAGGAGGAGCTATTGAATCTCCCCTGAAAGACCTCCAATGAGAAGAAACCCTCTACCTCCCAGGGTTGCCCATTCCACTTTTGCATTATCTCAATTGTTAGCAAGTATTTACTTATATAAAGCTTAAGTCTATCTTTTTGCCATACTTGCCATAGCTCTTAGTTCTGTTTTCTGGAACTTAGCAGGTTTGACCCTTTTCTGAAAGACAAATAATCAAGTTCTTTATTTATTAAGTGTATAGTATATGCTAGGCACTGTACTAATATTGAGATTACAAGGACAAAGAATGAAACAATGCCTACTTACAATGAGCTTGCATTCTAAAGGAACAACACATGCAGCATAATTATAAAATTATAAATAAATTAAACACACACACACAGATATATACCAGTACCCTGATCCCCAATTTTATCTTCTTTGGGCTAAACATTCCCAGATTTCTAACCAAACCAAATGGCAAGACTGTGACTCCATTTGCTACCCTATTTACTCTTTGGAAACTCTATACTTCAGCAATATCCTTTTTAAAAAAAGTGTGTATGTGCATACACCTGCATGCGTGCGTGTGTGTGTGTGTGTGTGTGTGTGTGTGTGTGTGTGTGTGTGTGTGTGTAGGAGAGGGCTTGGAATAAGGTTCATGCTCTCTGGTAACTATGTGTGTATGTAATGGTCAGACAGATGGAAGCCCTGTTTGTCTTTATTTCTCTGCTTGTATTTTCTCTGTGAATGTAATAAAAATAGACTCGACCCCTCAAAAACAATATGGTTATATTCAATGAATATTTCTATTTTTTTAATTAAAGAAATATTGTACCTTAAAATTTCCATTTCAATTCGTTCCTTAAGGAGATAGCAGAAGGAATTGCATTCCAAGTAAGCCACTTTAAAGGAAAACTTTGTGGGACAGTGCTCTGAGTTTGGCTTCAGAGGGTCTGAGTGGGTATCCTGGTTCAGCTACTTGCCACCTGTGTGACTGTGGACAATGCATTTAAATTCCTGGGTTTTCATGTTCCTCATCTAGAAAAGGAAGTGGTTGGACTAAATGGTCTTGGTAACAGGTGGGGAACCTGCAGCCTTGAGGTCACATGTGGCCTTCTTGGTTCTCAAGAGTGACCCTTTGACTGAGTCCAAACTTCACAGAACAAATCTTTTTATTAAGGGAATAAATCCTTTAATTTAGGAGATTTGTTCTGTGAAGTTTGCATTTAGTCAAAGGGCTACTCTTGAGGACCTAGAGGGCCACATGTGGTCTCAAGATTGCAGATTCCCTACCCTTGGTCTTGAAAATCCTTTCCAGCTCTAAATCTCCAGTGATCTGGATAGAATGGAACAGAAACAGACTCTTTGATTAGAGATTGTTTGGTAGTACACCAAGGAATAACATATCATGAAAATGTGGAGCTGATCTATGCATTGGAGTCATTTCCTAGGGCTGGATAACAATTCAAGAAACACTAATATTGGGACAGCTAGGTGAACAGAGCACTGGATCTGAAAGTCAAGAGGATCTGAGCTCAAATGCAACTTCAGACACTTATTAGCTTTGTGACCCTGGGGAAGTCATTAACTCTGATTATCATAAAAAAGAGAAAGAAAGAAAGAAAGAAAGAAAGAAAGAAAGAAAAAGAAAGAAAGAAAGAAAGAAAGAAAGAAAGAAAGAAGGAAGGAAGGAAGGAAGGAAGGAAGGAAGGAAGGAAGGAAGGAAGGAAGGAAGGAAGGAAGGAAGGAAGGAAAGAAGGAAAGAAACAGAGAAAGAAAGAAGGAAAGAAAGAAAGAAGGAAGGAAGGAAAGAGAGAAAGAGAGAAACAGAAACAAAGAAAGAAAGAAAGAAAGAAAGAGAGAAAAAAAGAAAGAGAAAGAAGGAAAGAGAAAGGAAGAAAGAAAGAAAGAGAAAGGAAAGAAGGAAGGAAGGAAGGAAGGAAGGAAGGAAGGAAGGAAGGAAGGAAAGAAGGAAGGAAGGAAGAAAAAAAGAAAGAAGCACTAATCTAAGAAAGAAGTGTAATTCATTAAGTTTTATCTCGCCAAGTATGTTGGTCTTCAATCCTGAAGGAAAATGGCTAAACCTAGAAAGACAGTATACTGTAGTGGAATTAAAGCTGGAATCAGAGTAGGTGGACCAAATTCCAGTTCTGATACTGGTTATCAGTGAGATGTTGGGTAAGTAATTATTCTCTCAGATCTCTGCCTCCTGTTTTCTTTCAAGTCCAAACTAAAATCCGACCTTCTACCAGAACGTTCCATTTTATACAGGTGCCTTCCTTCTGATTATTTTCAAATTATCCTGTATGGAATTTGCTTATATGTAGTTTATTTGAGTGTTGTCTCTCCCATCAGGTTCTAAGCTTCTTGAGAGCAGGTATATTATTTTGCCTTTCTTCATATCCCTGGTCCTTAGCACAGTACCTGGCATGTCATAGGTGTTCAATAAATATTTATTGGCTAATTGACTGAGATCTAATTTTTTGAAAGGGGAGCCATTGAATGATTTTAGCAGAGGTTTGTGGGGATAAAAATTCCATGTTAAAACAATTAATTAAGGGGGTATGAGATTGGACTGGGACAGGGAAAGAGATTAGGGGCAGGGAGCTCTGTTAGGAGGCTATAGTATGTGACAGTCCATTTGCTAAGGACCTGAGCTATAGTGATAGCAAATGAAAAATATTGGGAGGGACAGATGTGGAGACACTGAAAGAACTTGTCAGATTCTGATTGGGCATGAGAGTTAAGAGAAAGAAAGGATTAAAGAATGGTAGAGATTTCTAGGCTGCACAACTGAGAGGATGGTGGTGTGATTAAAAGAAGTAGGGGAATTGGAATAGAGAATAGTGGTGATGGTGAGGGCTTGTGGGCAGTTAACTGATATATTGAGGATCTGTAATGAGAATTCAAAACAGTTGGAAATTTGAGACTCATATTTGTGAGAAAAGTAAGAATGTGATATATTGATTTAAATGTTTCTCAGTATACTAGTGAAGTTGCTGCTGTCATCATTGGTGGTCCTTCATTCTTGAAGAGTACACAGCATTAGGAAGATGATGCCATGACTTGAAAGTAAATTGGATTTAAGTGAGGCAAGGCTGAGCAAAGTCACCAGCCTCACTTTCTCCTCCAGAGCCATCTGAATCCAGTGGTCAGATATAAATCAGGATGACTATAGAGATGAACCCTTAGGGAATTTGGAAGTTATGGGAAAAGATAAGCTATATAAGAGAGAGTGAAGTGGACAAAAGAAAAAGTGGGGGTGTCCAACCCCTTCTCTGCACTGTCTGCTCCAACCATCATCTGGTCCCCTATAGGTATTTGTTCCTTCTTTATTTTCCTCATGTGGGGCACAATAAAGCTCAGAGATTATTTTTTTTAAAAGGCTAAGGAGGTATTGGAAGTAACTGCACAGGATCACTGTGGAAAGGAGACAGGGGAGGAGTCTTCAGACAGGTAGAAAAAGAACCAGTTCAGTCTGAAATGCTGTATCAGCAAGGATTCACAGGAGTGACTGCAGTATAAAAGGAAAGCAACTTTTGAGGGGTGAACAATCTTTATTACATTTACCAACAGCGAAATAAAGACCAACAAACAGGGCTTCCAACTGTCTGACCATAAGTAATACATACATCACAGATCAAGAGACAGATCCAACTCTCTGACCATTACATACATACATATTTACCAGAGAGAGAAGCACCAATGTCTGGGTTTTCCAAGCTGGGGGACCTCCTTAACGTTCACTCAGAGTCTCATCTGGCACATGAACTTTCTTCTAAGCCCCCAAAGCAAAACCTCACCTCAGAGTATATATGTACTTTTCAGAGCTGGAGGGCACAATCTTGGTGACCTAGAAACAAAAGGTGTGAGTCTTCCTACAAAGCAAGTTTCCCCTAATCAAACTTCCCTTAATGGACTGAGGCCTTCATCTGAGGGTGGGGAAGATTTTTAACTCTTCCCTCCACTCATCATTAACCTTACATTAATATTATAAATTCATTGGGATTTTAGAATTAAAGTTGGAAGGGACATTTGAAGTCATCACATTTTTTAGCTCTTTCCTTTTATAGACAAGAAAGCTGAGGCCTAAAGGAGTGAAATGACTTGTCCAAATTGACACATGTCACAAAGAGCCAGGCTACAAACTTAAATTCTCTGATTCCAAATGCAGAATTATTTTTTCCACCTAAAAAATTCTTATTTTAACAAAAAGTCCTGAAAATGAATATTTTGACATACAGAGTAACACACAAAGAGGAGGATTGCATAAGAAATCGTGAATCTCTCTTCCATATCACTTGCTCATCAACACGATTTTCATCCAAACAGTCTACTTCTCTTGTGAAGAGAGGTGGGGAAAGACTTCACTTGGGGGGCAGCGGTCAATAACATGAAATATAATTGAGAAAGAAAGGAGAAATAAGGACTGAGTAGAGACTATTTAAGGAGGAAATGTGTTTTCAGAATAGGCAAAACTCAGGGTTTCAAGGAGACAGTGAGAGTATAGTCCTAGCAGCATCCTGAGTCTAGATTACAAGTTCTAGTTCAGAAGCTTATCATCAATCAGCTGAACATGATATCACAAATTTGTTGTCCATGATATAACATAAACAAAGAAAATTAAAAATATCCCCCAGTTCTTAACATAACAAAAGGGGTCATATATCCCTTATGTATCAAAACTGAGATGAACTAAGTTCTTCCTTATCCCAAGGATGGCTCAACACTAAATGGAAAATTTGAACTACTTGAAGGCAGAGATTGTCTTTTGCCTTGCTTTGTGTCCCAAGTGCTTAATATAGTGCCAGGTACACAGAAAACACTTAATAAATGTTTATTGACTGACTGACCAGCAACTGCAAATATTATTAAATCACTTCAATGTAGATGTCCTTTTGATTAAGGAAACCAGAACACAAAAGATAGTAGCAGTCAAATGGAAGGATGCCTCAGAGTTCTCCTATGAGAGGCAAGAAAAGGAGTTGATACAATTGGCTTCACTACTTGTGCTAAATAATGTTTCCAGAAACATCATTTTATGGAACACATGGTCATTGTGTCTTTAGTACCCAATATGAAAAAAAAGCAAAAAGTCCTGTATCAAAATAATTATATGAAAAGTTAAAGAAATTCCACTAACAACTTAATGAGTTTTTCCAAATCAAGTCAACATATTAGGTGGCTTAGCAACTTCAGTGTCAAAAAGTTCA
This sequence comes from Bettongia penicillata ogilbyi, assembly GCA_023548195.1. Taxonomy (NCBI): domain Eukaryota; kingdom Metazoa; phylum Chordata; class Mammalia; order Diprotodontia; family Potoroidae; genus Bettongia; species Bettongia penicillata. The sequence goes on from JAJHZJ010000257.1 coordinate 7,282,776, forward strand.
TAGGGGAGAATAGTGAAAATGAGCTTCAACTACCTTTTCAACAGGTTAAAAAATGACAGAGGGTAAGGGCAACCTCAGGAGGCTGACTCCTATATATCATGGAAACTATTTCCCCCAAAAGAGTCAAAAAGTGCTAGATGTGGCAAGAAATAAAGAATGAAACAAAATGAAAATTGTTGATTAACAGGCTGGAAATGAGTTGTTACTGACATGGCAATCATATCAGAATCAACTTTCTGTGCCTAGTCAGAACATTGATGGAAAGTCAAAATCAACATAAAATTAATGGAAATGGTAAAGATGAGAAAGAGAATGCCACAGATAGATGCAACAGCTTCAATGGTTTATATTCAAATCAGTCATTGGTAATGATAAATGGGATCTGGCAAAGGTCAAAATATATTAACCTTGGACATCACTTTCTCTTGTAAAAGTTTAACTGATGAATTCAGTCACCATAAAAAGAATCTCTAAAGGGACTGTAAACTTCCTTAGCCTACAACACATGATTCTCTTGTTAACCAGGGGAAAAAATATCTTGATAGCCAATGGTAGCATCAATTAAGATTAGAAACTCATTGTAAAACACTGTGCCAGATGCTGAAATATATAAATATTGACTCATAATAGCAAAATGCAATGGAAGCTAAAAAATTTTGAAAACAAAAACAAAAAGATCATAGAAAACCCAGCATGTGGCAACTGAAAAACATTATTCCAAGATCAGTCAGTAATTAAACCAACAGAAAATGAAACAAATCTTCACTTTTTTTTTTTTTTTTTAGCATTTTTTCCTTAAATATTGTAATGTGGGGGCTGGCCAGGGAGGAACCATCTCTTTGAGCATGTGTTAATTTGCGTGGTACAGAACATAGGCAATATCCTCTGTCTGCTGCCAATCTCTAAGAAAAACTGAAAGTCAGTTCCCTGAAACCAACTTAACCTGTCTTTTTGAGTTGCAATGTTTTCTAGACACACTGGACCTTACAAGATAGGCACCCGTCAATCTGCACCAGATTGAGAAAGTGTGCAGCTTGAATTCTTGTAGGTAAGCAGATCATCCTATCTTCATAGGCTAGCAGTTCCCAAGGGAAAAGAATGTTGCCTTCACCATCCTACTTACTATGGTCTTCCTCCCTTGTTCTTCACCTTCAGGAGGAGATGGTCCTCCCTCTCCTATTGATCCCTTCCTCTCTCTTGCCACTCCCATTTAGGAGGGGCTTATTTTCCTCTCCTCCCCTTGAGACTTCCCCCTTGTTACTGCTCATGAATGTTCAAGCTTCTGTCTGGATGGTGAACTCCTTTGTACTTGGTATAGGAGTTCTACATGCACATTCATTTTTCTTGTAATAAATCCCATTGAAACAAATATCTCATGGACTTGTGATTTTTTTTTTTTGTTAACAGTATGCAGTGGTGACAATAAGCCTCCTGGGTGGCTGAAGAATTGGAAGAACACATGACTTTATATAGGCTGAGCTGGAATGTGTCCATACAAAAAATGTGAGAGGATCATTCCTCACTCGCTTCCCTGGTGGTTTTTGAGTAAGGAAGATTGTGGTAAATTGTTGAGTGAGAAATAGGCAATGACAAACTGTATTTTATCACCTTGTTTGCATATATCTATGAATGTCATTTTTCTCTTTCTCTTTGTGTGTATATTTAAAAAGAGTATCTTTCCTGTTTATTTTATCTTAATCCTAGGTAAATGAGCATTTATACGTGGAGTTGACCAGATAATAAAGACAACTGTGAGCTTTGAAAAGTTGGAAGAGTCATCAGAGGTTAGCTCAACAATCCAGTAGCAGAGACCACCAGGTCTATTAAGAGTTGCGATTATGACTCTCCATCAGAGCAACCTGTTTGACATATCCCAGAACTGGGGACTCAATCTGCCAGTGTGAGAGGTGGTTGGGAGGGTGGGGCCAAAAGAGATACTATATCACATTTTTTTCTATTTTTCCCTCTTGATCACTAGCTAGCTGCTTCCTCAAGTAGAAGTCCTCCCTTATAAAATATATGTAGTTAAACAAAACAAATCAACACTTTGGCTATGAAGGAGAATGCAGTGCATTTCTATACCCGTAATTATCTCTGTACCAAGGGGCAGAAGGCATGTTTCAGCTTCGTGGAGTCATGATTAGCTATTGTTTTGGACCATGTTCTCGAGTCTTTCATAATTGACAGTGGAACCACTTGAATTGAACCTTAACACTTCATTCCTTTGTGTCCTATATGAAGATTTGATTTTGTGCACAATCAGATCATTGATTTGTTAGAGAAAAGATCAAAATTAATATTTTATTAGGGAAAAAACTGGAGGATGACCAGAGGGAAACAATCATGAAAGTGAAGGGATTTGAGTTAAAATCTTCTGAGAATCTCTACTTTGGTCAAACCACAATTCACATGTGGTCTTTAATTCTGGTCTCCTATTTTCTTAGAAATACTTATATTGAAGGTGCCTAAGTTGATTGAGTCTGAAGATCATTCCAGAAGAACATCAGTTGAAGGACATGGAAACATTTACCCTGGTAAGAGAAGCTTTGCCTTTAAGTGTCTGAATAGATATTACATGGAAAGGGACTAGACATGTTTGGCTTGGTAACAGAGGGCAGGCCTAGGGATAATGGGAAGAAATCACACAGAGGCTAATTTGAGCTGATGTTGGGGAAAAAAACAGCCAACTTCTCAGTGGGAGTAATTCAAAAGTAGAATTGGCTAGCTCAGGTAGTTGTAACTTTCTCATCACAGGGGATCTTAAAAGAAAGACTGAATGACCACTTATCAGGTATGGTATAGAGGGAATTGTTTTTTTTTTTCCTCAGAGATAGATTGAAGTTGATGAACTGAGTTTCCTTCTAATGCTGAGATTCAAGGTTTCTGTTCAAATTGAACTTTGGAAGAACTCAGGAAAATAGATCAAACTGAGTATATATAAAGGACACCTATGTAGTACACTCCAGAAACTTCAAGGCACTGAGGAATTATTTCCCAACCCATGTTAGTGAGGGAAAAAATCCCAAAAGAAGGGAAAACATAATGAATTATCTTGTTACCAAAATCTTAAGAACCTCACAGATTGCTGATCCACATTCTTCTTTTCTCAATCTTATAAGACTTATTTGAGAATGATTTATACATGTTATCAAGAGATCTTTAAAGAAAACATGAGAAGGAAATAACCAAGTTGTTGCAAATGATTTTGTGTAGTTAGTATGTCTTTAAAGCTACACATTTGACTGAAAGGGGTAGCAAACAGAAGAACTCACTGTGTTTATTGCTTCTTGATTACAGAAAAGTAATTGCCTTAGAAGAGCAAGATGTGGTCTTAAATGCCTTCCTACAATCTTTCAAGTATGTTCTAAAAGAATATATAATTCCTTGTTAAGTGTACCTCCTAAGATAATTGTCCAAAACCCTTCCACTTATTATCATCAGGTTCAGTATAAAACAAGAAAATGTATTCCTGAAAATGTGCTCACTGTTATCAGGGAACCTAAGGAGCTATTTCTGAAGCATGTGTCTGATCCTTACTAGCTGTCTGTCCCTAGGCAAGTCACTTAACCTTTTTTAGATCCAACAAGGAAATAGTGTAAAGTATTTTCTTTCATTCTGATCTTGGATAAAGGATTGGCTCTTTTATCCAAAGCTATTCTCTCCACATGCATGATCCCCTCCCAACTCTCCAGCAAATTGTTTTTCTGTTTCCCATGTCCCTCCTGTCTTTAAAATCCCTCAGTAGATCCTATCGTCTCTGCTTGCTCTCATCTCCTATCTGTCCTCCTCTTCTCAGCTAAACTTCTTGAGAAAGTCATCTTTAATGGTACCCTTCAACTCATTTGGTGTAGCTTCTGACTCCATTATTCAACTGAAACTGTCTCCTCCAAAGTCACCAAAATTCTTTGCATTGCCAAATCTATTGTACTTTTCTCAATTGTCATTCATCTTGAGCTATCTGTCATGTTGGAAACTGTTGATCATCGTTTATTCCTGTTTGTTCTTTCTCTCTAGACTTTCAAGACACTTCATTTTCCTCCTACATGAATGATCACTTCTTCCTTATATCTTTTGCTGGCATTCTCCCATACTATCCCCTCTCATTACAGGTGTCCCTTAAGACTCCATGTTGCACTCTCATGGGTCCCATGGGTAGAAATACCATTTCTATATACGTGATTTCCAGATCTTTACATTCATCTCTGTTCTCTCTCCTGAAATACAACCCTGCCAACTGCCTCTTGGGTATGTTGAACTGAATGTCCCATAAATATCTCACACTCAACATCGAAAATGAAACATTTTACGGCTTCTTAGGTTCTCCCATCTTCTGAGCTCTATAACTATCCTCTACTTCTTACACACCTTCAATATACATATCCAATCAGATCTTCTTTCCACCTTCCTAGCATTTCTTAAACATGTCTCCTTCTCTCCACTCCTACAGCCCTCACGCTAATTTTGTTCCTTCCTACCTCATTCCTGAACAATTGTGGTAGCTTGATGGTCGGTCTCCCTTCCCTTTCTTTCCATCCTGTACTCAGCTGTCGATGTAATTTTTCTAAAGTTTTTCTACCCTTGTCATACACATACACATGAACACACATACCCAAGACATCCCATTAGATTGTGATCTCCTTGAAGACAGGGGCCATCTTTTGCCTTTCTTTGTGTTCCCAGCATGTGGCAGAGTGCCAGAAACATAGCAGACATTTAATAAATGCATATTGACTCACTGAGTCTGGTCACTCTCTATCACCTCAAGAATCAAATATGAAATCCTCCATTTGGCACTTAAAGACATTCCCAGTCAGACTCCTTCCTACCTTTTTAGACTTATTATACCTCAAGCTCCTCAATGTCCACTCTGATCAGACTACACTGGCCTGCTGGTCATTCTTCAAATCCCTCCTTGAGCCTTTACACTGATTTTCCTCATAACTGCTCTGCCACTTGCCCTCATCACTTCGAATACCAATATTGCTTTAAGACTCAATTTAAGTCCCTCCTTCTGCAGGAGGCTTTTCCTAGGCCTCTCGGATGCTGGAGTCCTCTCCTCTCAGATTGCCTTTCATCTACGCCCCACATGTTTTTATATGTAACTAGTTTCTCTCCATTATAATTAGAGCTTCTTAAAGACTGGGATTATTGGGTTTTTTTCCCCTTTCTTTGTATCTTTTGCACTTAGCATGATGCCTGCTTATTGACTGACTGACTTTTGAACAGCGTAAGTAGGTGGCAATATTGTTGTTTTTGTTGGTTCTTTCAAAGTCCTTTTCCACATTAGAACATGAGGTCTTTCTGGCAAAGGACAGTGTTTTTGCTATTTTCTGTATTTCCAGGACTTGGCAACTACTAAGCACTTTAAAAAGTTTTGTTGATTGATTTGCATGTACTAATATAAAATGGGGCATGTAGAACAAGGGCACAGTTTAGGAAAAGACTAAATCAATAAGGAGGTTCTTCTGGAGAACATGGTCAAGAATCCAATGGGATGAGAAGATGTGAAAGGGTGCAAGTATCATCTCATGGATGAAGAGAGTGAGCTCACAGATCAGCCAAAGTACTGAAATGGACAAGATGGTCAGAACATAGATTGTTTGCCTCTGTTTGCTATTTTGTTAATTACGGCAGCACATACAAACCTCTCATTTAACAAGTTTGGATAGGAGTAGAGGAAAGGAAGAGAGAAATATGATGATATCTAGATACGATTGAGAATTAAAGAAGAGTTTTTCATACCTATTTGAATACAGAAGAGGTTTTAACAGAAAGGAAGAGACTTAAGATACTTGAGACAGAAGATGAGTAATGGAGCACATTCTCAGAAAAGGAAAAGGGAGCTGATGTCAAAAGCACAGACGGAGGAGCTGATCTTTGAAAGACTAGTGTCTTTTTTCTAAGATAAAAGGCATGAATATCAAGGTAAAAGTATTTTTATGTAATTGGAGGATGGGAAATTTTGTGTCTCGTAATTGTAACTTTCTCAGTTTTACAAAAATGACAAAACTGACTATATCTTTATTTTTCATGTCATCAATAGGGATACCTTGTAAGTCATTTCTGTTTAGCAGATCTGAAGAATGATGACTTTGGAATTGGTGCATAAATGATACTGGGGATTTATTCATTGCCAACAATGTTGAAACAAAAACAATACGAGAAATCACTAGTATGGACTGAGGTTTTCACATTCCATATCATTGCATAAATTGTTTAAGTTCAACTTTTCAATTTCTGGTGTGATTAACAAGCATTAGGATCATATATTTAGAGTCAAAAGGGATACTAGAGGCCATCTAATTCAACTGCTTTCACTGCATTTAAATTGTTAATATGTTTTTTAAATTTCTTATGTATTCATTTTAAACATTTTTAAAAATTTTGAGTACCGCATTCTCTTCCTACTTCCAGTCCCTCTGTCACCAGTTGAGGAGGTAAGTAATATGACATCAGTTATACATGTGAAATTGTGTGAAACATATTTCCATATTAACCATGGCACAAAAGAAGCAAAAATAACAAATAAGAAAAAAATAAACTTCAATTTGCATTGTATTGATTAGGTAAGGTTTGCACAGTTGATCAGATCATCATTACAAAATTACTGTCAATGTATACAGTAATATCCCTGTTCTGCTCCCTTTACTCTGATTCATATAGATCTGCCCAGTTTTTTTTCTGAAACCATTCCCTTTGTCATTTCTTATAGCACAATAGTATTTTATGACAATGATATACTACAACTTAGTCATTTCCCAGATGATGAACATCTCCTTAATTTCCAATTCTTTTCCGCCACAAAAACATTACTATATTTTTGTGCATATAAGTCCTTTTCCTTTCTCTTTGATCTATTCTGGATGCAGACATAATAGTGTGTTGCTGGGTCAAAGCACAGTTTTATAGCCCTTTGAGCATGCTTCCAAATTGTTCTCCAGAATGGTGCATCAGTGTCTCTATCTTTCCACTTAACCTCCAACATTTGTCATTTTTCTTTTCTGTCATGTTAGCCAATCTTCTAAGTGTGAAATGGTAACTCAGAGTTGTTTTAATTTGCATTTTTGTAATTAATAGTGATTTGGAACATTTTTTCATAGATACCTTTGATTTCTTCTTCTGAAAACTAGCTGTTCATATCTTTTGACCATTTATCAGTTGGGAATAGATCTTATTTCTATAAATTTGACTCAGTTCCTTATCTATCTGAGAAATGAGACCTTTATCTGAGAAACTTGCTGTAAGTTTTTGCTATTATTTCATTGCCTAGAGTATCTTTTAACAAAAAATGTAGCTAAACTGTGTTATCTCATGTAATTAGGTCTATTTTTGCTTTGCTTTGTCTGAGATCATGATTGCTACCCCTGCCTTTTTTTTTTAAACCTCAGCTGAAGCACGATAGATTCTGTTCCATCCCCTTATTTTAACTGTGTGTTTTTCAGTTTCAAGTGTGCTTTCTGTAAGCAACATATTATTATTCTGGTTGCTAGCCCATTCTTCTATCCATTTTCATTTTATGAGTGAGACCATCCCATTCACATTCACAGTTATGATTGTTAACTATTTATTTCCCTCCATCCTATTTTCTTCTCTTTATCCTTTTCACTCTCTTTTCACCCTGTCCCTCCTCAAAATCAGTTTTGCTTCGAACCGCTGTTTCCACTAATCCACCCTTCCTTTTATCATCCACTCATACATTTTCTCTTATCTTCTGCCTCCTACTTCCCTTTTGGATATGATAGATTTCTATACCCAATTGAGTGTGCCTATATATTCTTCACTCTTTGAACCAATTCAGATGAGAGGGAGGTTCAAAAATTGCCCATTATCAACCTCCCCCTGACTTCCCCTCTATTTTAAAATCTTCGTTGTGTGGCTTCTAATAATTTCCCCCACTCTTCCTCTCCCTTCATCTAGCGCATCCCTATTCTCTCCCCTTTATTTTTTGAGATGATCCCAGGATAATTAATTCACATCCATCCCCTCTGTCCATGCAGACTCCTTCTTCCTGTCCTAATAGTGATAAAGTTCTTAGGAGTTACATGCATCATTCTGTGATATAAGAATATAAAGAATTTAACCTTATGGAGTCCTTTATGAATTTTCTTTTATGTTTATCTTTCTATGCTTCTTTGGAAACTTTGGTTTGGAAATTTTCTGTTTAGCTCTGATTTTTTTCATCAAGAATAATTAAAAGTCTTCTATTTTGTTAAATGTCCACTTCCCCTTGAAGGATTAAAGTCAGTTTTGATGGTTAACACATTTTTGTTTATAATCCTTGGTCATTACCTTCCAGAAAAACATTGTCCAAAAGTTCCCCTCCTTTAACATGGTAGCAGGTAAATCTTGTGTGAGGCTAACTATGGCTCAATGACATTGAATTACTTCTATGTGGCTTATACTATTTTCTCCTTGACCCAGGAGCACTATAAATTTGGCAATAATATTAATGGGTCTTTTCATTTTGGAATCTACTTCAGGAAGTGATCAGTAATTTTTATTTCCAATTTCTATTTTACCTTCTGGTTCTATGATATTGAGGACAGAATTCCTTTATAGATTGTTTAATATGATATCTAAACTCTTTGATCATGGCTTTCAGGTAATCCAATAATTATTAAATTATTTCTCTTCAATCTATTTTCCAAATCAGTTGTTTTTATGATACAATATTTAACATCTTTTTTTTTTCAGTCTTTTTTTCAGACTCAGTTTTATTACTTCCTGATGTCTTATGGCATCATTAGATTCCACTTCCTCAATTACAATTTTTAACTATTTATTTTCTTCAGCAATTTTTTGGTATTTCTTTTCCCAGTTGGCCTTTTCTTCTTTTTAAGGAGTTCTTTCCTTCAGTGAATTTTAGTACCTCCTTTTCCATTTGGCCAATTCTGTTTTTAAGGTTCTTTTTATATCCTTCAGTATTTTTGTGCCTCTTTTACCAAGCTGTTTTTTTTTTCATAATTTCCTTACACTACTCTCATTTCCTTTCCCATTTTTCCTCTACCATCTTTATCATTTCCTTTAAATCTTCTGGGAATTCTTGTTGGACATGTGTTTAATTTACATTGTCTTTACTTATAATTGTTTTCATGCTGTCTTCTTCTGAGTTTGTGTCTTTGTCTTCCTTGATACTTTTAATGGTGAAGTTCTTTCTGTTGTTGTTTTTTTGCTTATTTTTTCTAGCCCATTTGTTGACTTTGAACTTTATGTCAAAATTGGGCTCTGCTCACTCAGACTAGGAGGCTCTGTCCTCCTAGCTAATGTTCTGGTCATCTTAAAGTTTTCAGTGCCTCCAGTGTACTGTGATCCAGGAAGAGTTGTGATCACTGAACTCCTCATCTGTACTCTGGCCTTTACCCAGAAATGACTACTGCTCCCCTGCAGTCATAAGTGCTAGTGTTCCTCTGGGTCTTGGAACTGTGACCAGGGTTCTTGCTCTCCTGCAATCATAAGTGCTAGCATTCTTCTCCATCCTGGAATTATGACTTAGAATTATATCCATCAATAGATTTGTGAAACTACTCCCAGTTCCATGACTTACGTGAGCTTAGCATCCCCTGCAATCTCTTTCTGATTAGTTGTCTCTTGCTCTTACTGATACTGGGCTGAAAGTTCCTAAAGTTGCTGCTGCTGATGTCATTGCCATTTTCAAAACCATATGCTGGTGCTGCCTCCATGTGTATTCCAGGATGACCTCTAATCCTAATGTCACAAACTTCTCCTGCTGACCTCTTAAGTTAACTTGGGCTACAAAAATGTCTTATCCTGACCTTTCGTTGGCTCTGCTGTTCCAAAATGTAATTTAAGCTTTTATTTTAAAGTTGCATGGAAGGGAACATTGGGAGACTTTGGATGGGTTGCTGCTTCTACTCCTGCCATCTTGGCTCTCCCTCCCTTTTATTTATAGATGTGGAAATTGGAGCTCAAAGATACTAAGTAACTTGAGAGCCAAGATTCAAACTCAGGTCATCTTTCTATACATCTAATATCAATTCAACTATATTCCTCTGTGTCTTGTTCATCCTTGTTATTTTAGACTAGTTTAAATATATCCTCATTAAAGACACAGAGTCAAGGAAGGGAGATGAGAATAAAAAACTACATATAATTGATTCTAGTTCAATAAATCTATGAGCTTCACTTCCATATAGAAATCAATGATTAATTCAGCTCAATCTTTGATATCACTGATACCATCAATCTCTTCATTGGAAAACATCATGGCCTATCTTTACCTTGTAATATCCTTCTACCAGGCTGGCCCTCTTCCCATTGGAGGTTACTTTTATGCCTACATCTTGGGAATAGGTTCAAACTGAGCATGCTTCATTCTCCCTCCAAGGTGGGCTCATGATTTTAGTGACTTTGCCGCTGGAACTCAGTTGCCCTATCTTTATGGAACTACTCTCCATACCTGAAGCCTTTTCAACCTTCAGTATTCTTCCTCAAGATTTCTTTATCTCATTCTGATTTCAGGGGTGTACCGAGGGCAGCTCATAATGGCTCAGCAGAGCTAGTTATATTATTAGATTTTTAGTGTGCTCATTTATACTTCAGAAATGAGTAAGTGCTTCTAGTCATTTATTTATTTTGTTGACTGTCTAGACCTAGGAAAGTGATGGAGAAAATGTTAATGATGCAGATTAAGTTTAACATTTTGTCACATTTACACTCTCCCCCCTTTACACCACCCCCCATAGAATCAGTTGTTAAACACTTATCACCATACGCCAAACTAAATTCTTTTCAGAGCCTGCATTTTGGGGATGAGCCTAGACTGACCATGCTTAATTTCCATCTGCCGTGTGCTTCTGACTCTAAGGATTTTGCCACCCTTAATCCCTTTCTCTTGGCTTTCCAGCATCCTTTTATGTATCATCAACTTTCATTGAAATGTAAGTTTCTTGATGAAAGAGCTGTATTTTTTTTTGCTTGTATTTGTGTTCCAGGGCTTAGCATAGTGCCTCTTATAAAGTAAGTGATTAAAGAACATTTACCTATCTAAATATCTGTATTTTTTTTATTCTCTTCTTATTCTTTTACAGATCTTGAATCAAAAATCTACCTAGAGCTACAGAAAGCTTTCTTTGAATCTTTAAATATTTTGTGAATATTAATGAAGCTTTCAGACAGTTCATCAGCTATTCTTGTTTTCTTTTACATGGCAAGACCGTTGGTACACGTCTTTGATGAAGATTTAAATATTTAATATTTAAATATTATATCTTGTGTTCAAGTTGAGAAGTGTGGGCTATATGATATGGGCTAGTATAAATGGGATGAATTGGAAATGGGTTGAATGTCTAGACTCCCAAAGCAGACATCACGAGTTTGAGCAGGGGTGTAGTACAATCCCCCAAGGAATCTGCACTTGTCCGGATGCTATTTAATAAATTTATCAATGATTTGAATAATGGTTATCAAATTTGGTGGTAACACAAAGCTGAAAGCGTGAGCTAAGACACTGAATGAGAGAATAAGAATTTTAAAAATCAGGAAATGCTAGGTCATTGGGCTGAATCAAAGGAAAGGTATAAATGTAAACCATTAAACTTCTCTTCTTAAGTTAATTTCTCGGGTATAAGATGGTATGGATAGAGAGCTCTTCATCTAATAAATGTCTGGGAGTTTTAATAGACTACAAGTTGAATATGGGTTAATAAAATGACAAGGCTTCCAAGAAAATTTGGACTATGCTAAGTTACATTAAAAGAGTCATAGCCTCTCAAGATAAGGGGGCGAGAGTTCTGTTGCGTTCTGCCTTGGCTGGAATATGTCCAGAAGACAGTGTTTCACTTGAAGTGCCATATTTTAGGGAAAACAATGATATCTTAAGGAAATCCCAGCATAAAGGACCCCCCAAACCATGTCATGTGACTAAAGGAGCAGAGATTTTTAAGGCAGAAAAGAAGTCCCAAGGACAGCATGATAGCTGCCATCAAATATTTGAAAGACTATCTTGTGGAAAAGTTAGTTTTATTTTACTTGACCTCAGACATTCACTAATTGTGTGATCCTGGGCAAGTCACTTAACCCTGTTTGCCTCACTTTCCTCATTTGTAAAATGAACTGGAGAAGGAAATGGCAAACCATTCCAGTATCTTTGCCAAGAAAGCTTCATATGGGATCAAGGAGTTGAATATCACTGAAAGATTACTGAAAATGAAAAAAAATACAACCCAAGAGTTCAGAACTAGGAACAATGAATGAAAGTTGAAAAGATGCAAATCTAAGGTTTATGTGAAAACAACTTTGTAATGATCAGCGTTGCCTAAAAGTGGAAGAATGGACTATGTTGGGAGGTAGTGGATTCTATTTCAGTAATGATCTTCAAGCAAAAATGAGATATTACTTATCTGGTATTTTGTGAAGGGGAGTCTTGTATAGGTGACCATTGCAATAAATTTCCCTAAGATCCCTTTAAAATCAGAAATTCAGTGATTCTTTAAATATGTTGCAGGCTTTTTATATCCACCACACATCTTTTCATTTCCCCATAGATCAACTGCGATTTTGATTCTTCTAAAATGATGGTACTCCATGATGGCCAGCCAGATAGTATCCCTGTGAGATCATTGGCATTAAAAAGATGTATTTTGTATCAAAGAGCTGCATCAATCCTTACATGAGGTCTGGGCCCATGTTCTCCCTTCTATTCAATTCTGCGTTTGGTTCACTGTCCATCTGCAGGGCTTGTCCAAAAGGAGGCATACAGATGGACTCATTCAATGAGCAGATCAGGTAGCTGAATATCACATTCTGGTTCATATTTATTTATCAGTACCAGGATTGGTTACTGTACAATAGAAATGTAGGTCAACTTCTGACCTCTCTCATTCTTCAATAGACTTCATAAACATTTCTATGAGTGTGTTAGCCATCTCCTGACAGCATTTTAAATGAATTTTACATAACCCATGACCAAGTTTATTATGCATTATTACTAATTTAAGAAAAAATTTCTGATATATAGAAGCCTTGATAGAAACTGGCAGGTTCTGGTGTGTCCTTGGTGAATGGATAGTTTTTGTATGTTTGTTTTTGTGTCAGTGTGACCGATTTTCCTTTTCGTTCTTTATCCCTTTGGTTTAAGAAGTTTTAAGTTAGAGAATTTCCAGAAACCCAAGACGACTTGAGTTCATATTCAATGCATCAAATATATTCTTTATGACCTTGGAAAAGTAGCTTAACTTCTCATTATTCTAGGCAGTTCTTTAAGTCTATAAATTACAGAGAAGTTCCCAACTTTCATTGATAGAGGGAGTTGGCTTACCTGTCCACCTTATGCCATTAAAATCAAAAGTCTAGCCCCCATTTCTTTTCCTTTGTTTCTTGGAAATTAACAACCACCCCTTTGCACCAATCACAAAGGCAAAGCCCTTTATCTTGTTTCTTAACACTACAAACAGAAGCTCATAGGATCTGATTTTTTCTTCTGTAATTGAGATGTTATGTTGAGAATTTGAATATATCTGTCGGGTCCTTCTGGGAGATTGGAATTCAAAGCCTCAAATTCCTTATTCAGCTGTGCTAAGAACACAACCATTGTAAGAAGTTTTTATCTTGCATACACTTGAGATGTTATTATATTTTAAATTCTGTCAAGTTTTGCTAGGTCTTTTAATGCATTTTTGTGTGCATAAAACCCCTGACAATTTCCACTCTTTTCATTTTGCCCAGGCAGTCATCATAGATTCAGAATCATTTCATTTTGAATTAACTCATTTTCAGCCAGGCTGAAGGTATTTTATGTATGTGGGGTGTGCTGATTTTTGAAATGGTAGGTGAACAGAGTTGATAGTGGCCAATTCAATCTGAAAGGATGATGATTAATCTTTTTGTTTTTTCTGAGAGAAAAGATACTATAAGCCAGGGCAATAGGAAGAAGACCAAAATTTTGCATATTACACTGTAAAAGTGTAGTTGCTTGAAGAGGGAGAGATGCCTGATGGAAAGTAAAGTGCATGAAATTTATAGGGAGATTCATTTCCTCTGAAAATGATAAGTAGAAAGTAACGGCAGATAGGATGCTATAATGTCTGAACTGGAAAGAACCTCTGTGATCATCTGATTTGCAGAAAAGTAAATAGACTTGGACAACAATAAGAATAAATAGACTTGCTCAACAAAAGCAACAATGACTTGTCCAAGGTCATCATTATAGTAAGAAGCAATAATCAATCACCAAGCACTGACGAAGTGCCTAAAATGTGCCAGGAATGGTACTAGATGCTAAGGACAGAAAGGCAAAAGTGAGATGATCCTTGATTTCGAGCAGTCAGAAATCAAAAGCAGGTCTTTTGATTATTGAGTGAATAACTTTGCCACTAAAGTGTGTTGAATCTAAGTCACCAATGATTGTTGTGCTTCATGTTGAAAGTACTCAGGTAGGTAGGTTTAAGACTTGTCAACAGAAATTGGGAGTCGGTGAATTGGCAGCCACTTCTAGGAAATAGGCAATTCAGCCCAGACCTGGATTGAAATTTACTCTGGGTCTGAAAGCGGTTGCCTATAACAGACTATCTGTGTTGGTACAAGGAGATGGCAGATTTACTTTAAGGGAAGAGGGGATGGGGAAATATGTTAGTCAAGAAGGAATCTCTTTCTCTCTGTCACTATGCTGAGAGGGCTCATCCCAGCAAGTTTGTTACTTTAGATCCTGCAACTCAGGGTAGCACAAGAGAGGTGGGGGTGGAGGAGAGGAATTCAGGAGAATTGGAAAAAGAGTCTTTCAAGGATCCATTAGGGTTACAAAGGTAAATGGAATCATGCCGGGACACAGTCACCTTAAAATGGTGGGGCATGATCTCAGGGGATGACATTGGCTCATAGAAGAAACAACTCATTAGACAACCAAAGAATTTTGCAGCCTGACCTTTCACTGAGGGATATCAGTTCATTCTTTTGATTCCTTGCATGCTCCCACTTTGTATGCCAAAAGCTATCCTTTTGGGTGGCTAAGCAAGTACTTTGCTAAGACAGGAATGAAGCAATAAGTGGGAAAAGGTTAATCAAGTCTTTCAATCCATAATAGTTTTGAACTAAGTAATTCATGCCATACCACAGGGAGGGGGGAGGGGAGAAGTGTGAGAAGGGATTATCCTCCCCTTGGACGCATGCCAATGATTTGCATCCCCTGTATTATAGGAGAGAAACAATCACTGTTAAAGCTTTTTTTAAAAAAAAATACACCAAGTTTAATCCCTTTCAGCTAGTGCTAATAGCTGATATTTACATAAAGTCAACAAGCATTTATTAAGCACCTATTATATGCTAGACACTGTAGCAAGTGCTGGGGATTCAATGAAAGGCCACAACTGACTGCTGTTGAGGAACTCTAAGGTCTATGGAGGGAGACAACATGCAAACAACTGCATACAAGATACAGACAGTGTTAATGGAATGTGAACTCAGTGAGAAGACACTGGCGTTGGGAGACACCATAAAGGTCTTTTGCAAAAGATCAAGATTTGAGCTAAGCCTTCAAGAAATCCAGGAAATCTTCGATGGGGATGTGGTAAGGAGGGAGAGAGTTCCATATGTGGAGGACAGACTCTAGAAAGGCACAGAGTTTGGAGATGGAGTGTAATGTCTGAGGAACCACAAAAGGTCTAGTTTGTTTGGATTGGACAGGATAGGGAAGGGAGGAAAATGTAAGAGCCTGGAAGTGTAAGTTAAGGACCCAGGTTGGGAAACCTCAAACCAGGGGACTTTAGATTTTCTCCTGAAGGTTATAGGGGCTCACTGTAGCTGATTCAGTAGGTGTGTGTTTGTATATGTGTGTGTATGTGTATGTGTTTGTATGTGTGTATGTGTATGTGTCTGTGTGTGTGTGCGTTTGTATGTGTGTGTGTGTATGTGTTTGTGTGTGTGTGTGTGCACATGCGTGTAATTCAAACCTGTGCTTTAGGAAGACCACTTTGGCAGCTGAGTGGAGAATGGGTTGTAGTGGGGAGAGTCTTGAGTAGATTGAATAACCAGGAGGTTAATGTAATAGTCAAGGTATGAGGGTCTGAGGATCTATATGAGGGTGACATGTGTGTGCATATAGAGAAAGGGATATACAAGAAAGAGCAGGATGGCAGAAATGATAGGGCATTAAAACATGGGACCTGGGGGGTCAATGAGAGGAGGCAAGGATAACATTTAAAGTCTGACTAGAAGGATGGGGTTCCCCTGATCACAATAGGGAATAATGGAAGGAAGAAGGGTTGGGTAGAAGGTAGAGTTTTGTCTTGGATGTGTTGAATTTGAGATATCTCTAAGAATCCAATTTGAGATGTCAAATAGGAAGTTGGAGATGTAAGCCTGGAGGTTAGGAGAAAGGTTATGTTGAGGCATGGGGTGCTGTGGACCCCAAAATAGCAACATGCAGGGTCCTGCTCACATGAATTTGACTCAACCCTTCTTTCAGCCTAAGTAAAACCCTATATTAAGTATTTGCCATATTGGATTGACTCTTAAGGATCCTAAGCATTTGCAATGCTTATATTAAGAAGCAGGTCAGATACAATCTGAGCTAGATTGAATCTGAGAGCCTTCATGGGAACAAGAAGGATCTAATACATAGAAAGAGTGAGGGAAGAATCCAAGTGTTGCTAAGTAGTCTGGGGCTCCCGGGATGGTCGTGATAGGAGAGGTTAGACTAGAATGTAGATCAACTCCAGGGAGTATCTTGATGGGAGTGGCCATTAGCCTGGAAAATAGGATTTTGATAGGATCAGGGATGGGGAATATGGACCTCAAGAGATTGCCAGATCGAATAAGGGGAATCCAAGGAGCCTTCAAGGTGAGGTTTTCCTTAGACAAATGGGGCCAAAACTCTCCCAGGCCAAGAGACAAAGGCTTTGACTTGGGCTCATACACAGTCAGTTAGAACTGGATTTATATATCAGAGAATCATCCCCATAGAGGTAATAATTGAATCAATGGAAGCTGAGAAGTCTACCAAGTGAGGTAGTATACTGAGAGAAAAGGGTCTGAGACTGACCTGTGAGAGCACTCATGCTTACCAGGAATGATCAGGAAGAAAATATAGCTAAGAAAGAAGGTGGAGACAGGCAGAAGATACAGTAGTGTCCCCAAAACCTAGAGAGGAAAGGTCATCCAAGAGAACAGGGTGACCGTCAATGTCAGAACTTGCAAAGAAGTCAAGAAGCATGAGGAGTGAATAAAGGCCAAGGTTTTCATATCTTCACATGGACTCTCTCTCTCTCTCTCTCTCTCTCTCTCTCTCTCTCTCTCTCTCTCTCTCTCTCTCTCTCTCTCTCTGTCTCTCTGTGTCTCTCTCTGTGTCTCTCTGTCTCCCCATCTTTCTTTCTGTTTTTCTGTGTCTCTCAATGTCTCTCTGTCTCTTCCTCCTCCCCATAGCTTCAAGGTTCAGCTGAGATGATTCCTACAAGAAGCCTTCGCAGATTCCTCCTATTTTTAGCACCTGTAAGCACTTTGCATTTATTTCATATAGATCGTGTGTACTTATGTGTACATGTTTACTCCCCTTTGCCCCCTGCAGAATGTGTAAGGGGAGAGCATGTCTTTTTTTTTTTCCCTTTATAACTCTAGTGTCTAGTGCAATGTCTACAGCATAGTAGGCATTTAGGATAGTAGGTTTAGAGATGGAAAGAACCTTAGGGCTCACTAAATAATCATTCCATTTAATGAAACCCTGTATGCCAGGGTTCTGTCCTCAGCCTCTCCCTTCAAATTCCAATATTGCTACTTGCATTCTAGCACCAAGGCTGCACAAACTCCTTGCCCAGCTACAGTCCTTTTTCTAACTGACCCCAAAACACCGTCTGCCAGGCACACACAAGTCAAGGCTCATTCATTTAGAATACCGAATGTGTTTGGAGGGTCCACTCTTGGATCCTCAACCATGCTCATTCTCTTTTCTCTTCATTCAATCAGTACTCCCTGCTCTGCTGTGAACAGATTGAGGTGCCAGGTCTCACTGTGTCATTTCAAAGCATAATCCTCAGTGCCAATAGATTGTCTTCATGATCTTTTATAAAACCGAAAGATAGAGACTGCAGGCAGCTCTTTAAACACTGACTCTTTGAACCATTAGCCCTTTACTCCATAGTTCTTAACTCAAACATACATTCATTCTATCAACATCCATGCAGTGCTATATGTCAGACACTGTATTAGAGGCTGGGGATACAAAACCAGCAATTAATCAGTTTTCCCATCTCAAGCAGTTAATATACTATCGGATAATAAGAACTAGTCTCCTCCTCAGAACACATATGTACACATGCACACACACACACACGCACACCTTTTCTAGCTATTATGAATGGAGAAAATTAGCTTCAATTTATATCCTAATATTTCAATGGTCATTAGACATTTATTAAGTGAGTATGATATGCCAGGAACTGTGCTAAGGACGGTTGATACAATGGGAGGAAAACACAAAAAGCTGAAAAACAAGGGCAGAGAGGGGAAGCAGAAGAGGAAAAGGTAACTGATATGACATCATGTGGGAAAAATTATTCAAACAAGAACTAAAACAGTTCAGTCATATGAGAAATGAGATGTCTGAACAGAGTTCTCTCCTTCAGTGGAAGCTTAAGATTCATGTCCTTACTCTCCAATCAGAGAGGCAAAAGGAAATGATGTGCTGTGGTGTCAAGGCTGATGATATCTTTGGCATAAGGAGGTTATCCCAATGAACTTCCCAAAGTGTGTTAGAGAAGGCAATCAGAGAAGTCCTAAAATAGTACATTCAAGTGAGAAACTTTAATATTTTCAGCAAGAAGAGATCTTCCAGGTCATCAAATCTGACCCTTTTGCACTGTGTTTGAGAACAAAAGCCCAGAGAGGTGATATAACAATTACAAGGTCATATAAGATTTATTTGGCAACAGTAGGATTTGAACCCAGGGTCTCTGACTCTCAATTTACACTCTTTCCACTATGCATATGCAGTGGATAGAGCACCAGTGCAGGAGTCAGAAGGACCTGAGTTCAAATCTCACCTCAGACACTTGACACTCACCAGCTGTGTGACCTTGGGCAAGTCACTTAACCCCAATTGCCTCATCCTGGATCATCTCCAGTCATCCTGATGAATATCTGGTCACTGGATTCAGATGGCTCTGGAGGAGAAGAGACTGGTGACCTGCACAGCCCTCCCTCACTCAAAACAAAGTCAAGTGCAAGTCATGTCATTGTTTCTCTGATGGCATGGTCTTCTTTGGCAATAAAGGATGAACACAGACACATTTCTCAGGTTGACCATATAGTTCAGTAGAAATACTATTAGCTCTGAGTCAGGACTCCTGGATCAGACTTCATTTTGTTGCTAGTTAGCCACATGGACTTGGTCATATTCTATGAGTTTCTTTCTTTTTAAACTAGAAGATTGGACTTACTATTCATCAAGACACCTTTTAGGATCTAATACTTTATTGTTTAATGAAATATATTCATGATACTGGTAGACTGGTGGTTCAAAATTACCAAAGTTCTGGATATCAGTGTAAAACACATATTAGAGATTTTGAAATATAGAATCAGTTGGAACAACTAGGTGGTACAGCGGTTAGAGCCCTGGATCTAGAATCAGTGAACTCTGAACACAAATCTGGCCTCAGACACTTACTAGTTGTATGACCATGGGCAAGTTACTTAACCCCTGTTTACCTCCATCCTCATCTAGAAAATGGAGACACTCTGGAGAAGGAAAGAGCAAACCACTCCACTACCTCTACCAAGAAAACCCAGACCACTTGTTGTCCTGTCTCTAAATGTCTTAAGAACATGTTCTCTCACACAAGTCTCCATGACAAATCCATGGTGTCACACAGAATCAGACACAGTTGAACCAAAACAACAATATAACATTAACTGTACTGGAGATCACAGGACCAGAGATTATAACTAGAAGACACCTTACTGGTCATTCAGTTCAATAACTTTATACTAAATATGTGGAAACTAATGTCCAGAAGAGTTTGATGCAGGGGTGGGGAACCTGTAGCCTCAAGGTCACATGTGGCCCTCTAGGTCCTCAAGTGCATCGCTTTGACTGAATCCAAACTTCACAGGATAAATCCCCTTAATGAAATGATTTGTTCTGTAAAACTTGGACTCATTCAAAAGACTATACCCAAGGATCTAGAAAAGCACATGTGGCTTCCAGGTTGTAGGTTCCCCATCCCTAGTTTGGAGAATTATATAAGGTTACACAAGGAGATACTGTAAGTAGCAAAGCTGAAGAACAAACCCAGGTCTTCGGTAAATTCAGAACTCTTCCCATCATATTACACAGATTCCACTTAGAAACAGCTAGATGGTAGAGTGGGGAAAGTGTTGATACTGGCACCTAAACAGACATTCTGAGTTCAAATCCTACCCTATCAGTTTTCAAATAGTATAGCTTTGGGTGTATCATTCTTCCTCCTTCATAATCAGTTACCTGACTTGTCAATTGCACTTGTAATAACACCTACCCTTCAGGACTATTGTGGAGATCAGATAAGATGATATATGTAAACAGCTTTGTAAATCTTAAAACACTCTATAAATTCCAGCAATTCTTATTATGGTTGTTCTTAATGCTTTTTGAATCAAACAAAATCCTGGGGGATTATTTTCATCTGCAATTCATGATAATGAATTGCACACAGGTTTCCACTGAATATCTTTGACATTGCTTGAAGCTTTCTTCTTTCTCTCCACCGCATGACTTTAACATTTCTCAGCCTTTCTCTTTCCACTGAAAGACTAAGGCAGCACTTAGACTGTGTTCTAGACTGAGATTTTGGGAAGAAAAACGTTGCAAGGGGAGACCAGCACACACAACAAAACTGTGGGCTTTTCTTTTCTTTCTTTTTTTTTGTCAGACATAAAGTAGTCATTCATTCTCTGTGGAGAATTGCTAGAGAAAGGGCTAATGTTGGCTGTCAGTCATGGAGGAAAGACTTAGCACAATGTACAGTATTTGAAAATGGCTTGTTAGAGGGAATTGATTTGCAGTGAGAAGACAGGCTCAAATTCAAGCTTGGTGTCTACCTCTAGAACCTTGGAGAGGACACCTCCTTTCTCTGAATCTGGGTTTCTATCTCTGAAAAGGGAGAGGGTATGACCTGATGATATCAAAGAATATCTCCAGCTTTAAATTGTCAGTGTTTTCATCATCATTATCATCATGATCACCAAGATAAGTAGGCAACTAGGTTGCACATTGGATTGAACATAATGCCTAGAGTCTAGAGTCAGGAAGACCTTAGTTCAAATCGGACCTGAGACATTCATTATGTATGTGACCCTGAGAAAGTCACTTAGTCTCTGTTGATTTCAGTTTCCTCAACTATAAAATAAGGAATTATATTGAATAGTTAAATATTAAAGAGTGAACTGTGGTTCTATAATGTTAATGGGAGCTAAAAGATCTTCCCAGCCCATTAATGGGCCTTAGGTGGTGTCCATTAAGGGAAACTTGATTAGAAGAGGCTTGTTTTCTAAGGAGACCCACACCTTTTGTTAATTGTTAATGAGGTACTGAGTCATGACAGTTGTGATGCCCTCTGGCTCTGAAAAGTGTATATATACTTTGAGGGGAGGTTTTGCCTTGGGGCTTACTCTTTGGAAGGAGGTTCATATGCCTCATGACATTCTGGGTAGCTATTAAGGAACCTCCTCTCCTCACCCCCCACTTTGAAAACCCAGATGTTGGTGCTCCCTTCTCTGCTAACTATGCATGTATGTAATGGTCAGATAGTTGGATGTGTCTGTTGATCTGTGATCTGTGTATTGCTTATGGTCAGACAGTTAGAAGCCCTGTCTGTTGGTCTTTATTTCTCTGCTTATATTTTCTCTGTTGGTGAATATAGCTAAAATAGATTGTTGATCCCTCAAAAGTTGCTTTCCTTTTCAAAAAACAGATCTAAGAACCTGTGCTAGCAGGTCATCTTGGATGTATCAGGGTGGTTGCCATTATAGGTTCAGAGCACAAGTAGCTTTCCCATGGCAGCATACCTAGTAAAAATTAGAGTTGTGATTTGAACCCCAATTCTCCCTGACTGTAAGTTCAACAATCTATGATACTATTTACCTCAGATGCATTTTCTGGGCAGACATGATGTAATTTTTGAGGAGCCTCTCTCTACTGATGTAGATTAGCAAGTATTTTGCATCTTACAATGTTAGAAGGTAGCTCAGGGCATTAAAGAAATTAAATAATTCACCAAGGTCATACAACCAATATAATTTGCCAACAACCTTAGTCTTCCTAATTGCAAAATCTGCTCTCTAACCATCTGACCACACTGTTACTTCAGGCTATGTTGTCCTATTTTTATATATAGTTTCATGACACCACTAAAATTACAAAGCTTTTTGCCAATGAAATTAAATTAATTTTAACATAAAGCTTAGCTTTTGAAAAATCAAAATATGATAAAAAAAAATTCTTAAACTATTGCCCTGTGTAAGAGGGAAATGGTAATTAATCCAGAGTATTTTATGAGATGAGTCACAGAATCTAATGTTGTTATCAATAATCAAGCACTTATTGGTAAGGCACAACCATAAAATCATAAATCTAGAGGTGGAAGGAATTTCAGAGGTCTAATCTTTCATTTTGCGGAGGAGGAAACTGAAGTCCAAGCAGGCAGGTAGTAGATGTCAGATTTAGGATTTGAACCTGGGTATTCAGATTCCAGACTTAATGCTCTTTTTAATGTAATATACTGACTCCAATCCATTCCTCACTTTTGCTATATTCTTAGATTCAAAACAAAATTGATTAGAAATATGTCTTTTAAAATCATCCTTATGTTATTTGGCACTGTTAGTAGTGAGCCTTCAAAATCGTCTTAAATTATTTTAGTGAAAGAATTCATCCAAAATGATGGTTAAGTGAAGGGTTCCATGATTGCAAAATAATTTGAAACTGCTGAGTGAAAGAAAAGAATTGTTTCTGCAGGGACAGCTCCCTGGTACTGAAATTGTAGACTTGCATTCTAACCAGCTTTTTATTCTTATATCTCCACTGGACACAAGAAGACCTCTTAAAAAAAACTTTTTTTCTTAAAACACAAGCCTGCACTATGGTTGATGGTGTAACTTGTATATAATGAGTATAACACTCGTTAAAATCAGTACAAATTAGTGCCATTTTCTCTGTGAGAATGAAGACTGTAGATCACTGAGAAATCATGAATTATAAGTGTAATACTACAAAATAGCAGGCAAATAAATTGCAGGTATCCTACATGCTTTTTGATTGAAAAAAAATAATACCCAATTTCACTTTATGCCTCCATTCATGCTAGAATAGAATTCTCTTACTCTCTACCATAAAACTGCGGAGAAAAGCAGTTCCATTTACTAAAAAAAAAAATTTTCATTTAAAAATCTTAGACTTGAAATTCTGGTGTCTGATTTGAAGATATATTGAAAGTGAAAAATACATTTTATAGATAATATTGAGAGATATTTTTCTGTTCCAGTTAAACTGGCTTGCTAGTTGTTCCTGTGAAAGAAATCCCATCTCCCATCTATGCGCTTTTATACATTTTTCTCATTACTAAGATTGAGTTCTTCCTGTCTGCCCCATCTTAGAAGCCTTTGAAGCACAGTTCCTGTGTCTCAGCCTGCAGACAAACTTTCTAGATGTTCTCTTACTAGTGCTTTCTCCATCTTGAAGCTATACTTTATTACTTTCTCTATTCTATTAATTTACATTTGTGCATGGGCAACCCCTGCAGAAAGTCTTGATGACAGGGACTGTCTCACTTTTGCCTTTATATCCCAGCACCAAGTATAGCTCCTGGAATAGGATAGGAAATTAATGTTTTGTTGTGTTTATTCAAATTGAATTTGGAGAAAGAATCCTATTCTTCAAGTATATACAGGGTCTTCCTTAGGCAGGAATACTGCATTATAAGTGATGCTTATAATAGTCATATAAGGATTCCCTTATTTTCTAATACTAAAATTCCTTCTATTCAACAAAGATTAATTATTTGTCCTCTTTGTAAGTTGCAACTATAGGCCCTAGGGACTCAAAGATCAAATAAGACATAAATCTTTTACCTAAAAAGTCTGAAATCTAATATGAAAATAAGATACTTAAAAAGACTGATTACTACTACTACTACTACTACTACTACTACTACTACTACTACTACTACTACTACTGCTACTTCTACTACTACACAGCTACACCACAACTACTACTAATGATAATAATATTTCTTCTTTGCTTTGGATGAGGACTGACAGTGTCACAGGATGATATTTTCCCTTGTGCATGAATTGAATTTAAGTGAGGCAGAGTCACACAAATACATCAGTCTCACTTTCTCTTCCAGAGTCATTGAAGTCTAGTGCATGACAGAAGTCAGGATAAGCAGTGATGATCCAGATTGTAGTGAATGACTTTGGCATCTTTGACATCTGACCAAGCTCTAAACTCTCCATAGCACCTGCTTTATCTGCCTTCATGTTGTCCTTATCTGCCATAATGGCAAGCAAAGTAGGATCTTTTGCTGTTTTTGTATAATCAAGAGTCTTTGACTAGAAACTGTATATATATATACACACACACACATATATGTATATACATATATATATATATTTGTATTGTTAATTATTTTAATATGATTAAAGATCTTCCTTTAGTAGGCCTGCCCATTAAGGGGAGTTTGATTAGGGGAGATTTGTAGAGAAGGACCACTCCTTTTGTTAATTTTCTAATGAGACACTGGTTCCCAAGGGTTGTGATTCCTTCTGGCTCTGAACAGTGTATAAAGACTCTGAGGTGAGGTTTTACTTGGGTCTTACTCACTGCAAGTGTTTGTTTGGCCAGATGAGACTCTGAGAAGCCATTAAGTAGCTCCCTGGCTTTGAAAACCCAGATATTGGTGCTTCTCTCTCTGGTAACTACGTATGTATGATGAGACAGTTATCTGTCTGTTGACCTGTGATGTATGTATTGCTTATGTCAGGCAGCTGGAAGAACTGTCTGTTGATTTGTATTTCTCTATATCTTCTCTGATCAGGGTGCTGACTTTTTCCCCTGAACTAAGTGAATCATATATATTTGCTTGATTAAAGTGATTGTTGACCCTACAAAAGTTGCTTTCCTTTTAGAAATGCAAATCTAAGAACACATACAGTAGGCCCTCCTGTATATGCCAAGGTCCGTGCTGATACATCTGCCCATTATGCCTACAGGAAAGTCTATATATGCATGATGTAGACATCCCTCTAACTCACCAATGGACCACAAGTGAAGGGTGGATGAATAGTTGAACACAAAAATGAACAGTCTTAAAAGTGTTCGGCAAACACTCACACCAGAACTGCTAGTCCTTCCTTAATACTCCATACACAATGATGAAGATGAACATGATGATGATGATGATGATAACTAGTACCTATGTAGTACTTTAAGGTTTGAATTTACATAGCATTTTGCATGTGACATTTTATTTCATCCTCACAAATGCCTTGGAAGGTAGATACTATTGCTAGGACCATTTTACAAAGAGGAAACTGAGACTAAAGCAGCTTAGGTAACTTCCTCAGAGTCACTTAGTAAGACCCCAAGACAAAGTATAATCTCAGGTCTTCTATACTCCAAGTCTGACAGTCTATGTACTGACCATCTACGACATAAGACAAGATGTGGTAGATGCAAAGAAATTCAAATAAACTGCTCTGGAATATCTGATGAATGGGAAGATCACTTTAAAATTATCTAGGTGGATTTCCTGGAGGAGTAATCATTTGAATTTGATTCTTAAGAAAGGATGTTATTTAAGATATTTCATAAATTTAATTTAATAGTAGAGAGTTTCATCCCCAGTAAGTGCAATTTGAACAAAAATGAAGTGATGGGAGGGGGAGAAAGAGTAGGGTAACAGACAGCAACTCACCAGAAATTGTTAATATCCATTTGCTTCCCCATATCTAAGATCTTCCTGCTGTGTATGCTCTTTCCTTGGAATAGATGACAATCCTATAATCACAAAGAACTAGAAGGGAGCTCAGAGTTGATTAACTCTAATCCTTTCATGCTTGATGGAGAAACTGAGTCCCAGAGAAATAAAGTGATTGACTGAGGGTATCAAACTTAGATCTTCTTAATTCAAAGTACAGCACTATCGACCATACACTTAGCTTTCTATTTTATGGGAAGAGTACTTTGTTTTGGTCCTTGAGCTGCTGGACCCATCTTCATGTGGTACCTGTGAGATAATTAGGTGCTTCCACAAAGCAAAGCAGGAGAGATTTGTACTCAGAAGATGTGAATTCAGAACCTGGACATTTCATTTATTCCAAGTATGACCTTACACATGTCACCTTCACCTCTCTAGACCATAGTTTATCTATCTTAAAAATTATGTAGTTGGGTTGGAAACCTTCTAACAGTCCCACCTAGCACCTAATCTATGATCTTTTGATCCACCATGTAAAAGACTCCCAAAGTACGTAGAGAGTTGATAAGTATGATAAGCATAAGTATGTTAGGAATTTGTTTCCAAAAAAGAGTTTTGCAACTATACTTATCCCTTTATGACTTTTTAAAATGCGAACATAAATGTACAGCAAATTATTCTTTTAAGCAGAGATTCTTGAAATTTTAACCAGTTTTTAAAGAGTTAAGCTAGTCTTTCTTTTCCAAAATTTTCCAAATTCTAATCTTGTAGGAGGTTGGTTCTTTAAGTAAGCAACTATAAAAATATTTCAAAATGGTGGAAAATAGCAGGTAGATTTTGTTAGCTTAATGATTCTTAGGTGACAGTGGGTAACCCTTGAAATACTGCCTAATTACTTCTTTGTCTTTTCCCTCAACTCTCTCTGAAAACAGAATCATTATAAATTGTAATGAAACTCCAAAAGTGACCAGAATGATAATTTGAGGTAATGTTTGGAATCATATAAATGAGATTCAGATGTCTGGATCAATCTAGTGGAGCATTTTGTACTATCCTTGAGAGGTCTGTTGGTTGTATGATATTTAACATGGCCATTAAATATGGCTTATTTTTAAAGAGAAGCCATAGCGATTAATGCAACTCACCAAATTGCCAAAGTAAATGGTTATAATGTTGAGTGCTTTTGCAAAATTAGTTCACAAATAGCCAAGTGGGAGCTAAAAATATTAGGACTAGATTTTGAGAGTTTCATTTTGAAAGAAATAAGCAAAAACTTTCACATTAAAGTAATTATTTTTATTACAGAGAAAAATTATATGCAGTAGTTATAGTTTATCAGCACTTAGATGCTATTACAGTAAACATTTTATAAAGGAAGAAATGCTCTTGTTTACGTGGAGACTCTGGGCCCAAATACAGCTCTTTTTATCGAAATTTCTGTCTTTCTTTATTCCAGATCTTGGCTGAGGTAGAATATCCCTGAAGCAAACTAGCATTATATGCACAAAGATATGATCCAGACACTCCAAACCCTCTTGCAGGTGGATGTCACCCTCAGCCTTCAATAAAAGTACTTACTATATTCTTATTTAGCTTTTTGGGAAGATGTTTGGGCTAAATATTACATGGAGAAGGAGTCATTCTTAATGATCCAAGTTCAATTTAGCTTATTCCCAATGCAAAGTATTGTACTAGGGGTTGGGGAGATCCTAATATGAATAGGAAATGGTGCCAGCCTTCATGGAGTTTACAATCTTGCAGAGAGGCTATGGCACAGATACACCATAATTCAAAATGGAATATCCAAACACCATAACAGATTTAGGAAGTTGTATGTGTTAGAAGTGATCACTTTCTTATTTTGGTGTCAAAAATTATTTAGTTCTTTGAATTTATGAATGCCTTTTCTTTCCCATAGAAAGCTTTATTACAAGGTTTTGGTGAAAGAGAAAAAGATCATGTGATTTCTAGAATGAGTGGATCTACTGATTTTTCCTAAGTTCTCACTATTAAAAATAAGGGCAGGTGGGAATAAAAATGGGCTTAAATGAGAATTGAAAATGGGTACAGGAAAGGAGATAGAGCCTTTCTCCAAAAGTCCAGTGGGAATTTCTTATCACTGATCACTGACCCTGTTAACATGACCAGCTTGATTAGTGCCTCTGACTACTTGCCACCCAAAGGCTAACAGATACCACTGTGGCACTGTTCTGAGGAACTTGCCCTCTAAGTAAACCAGAATATTATAATCACAGTCTTAGTATACAAGGTACTTCATTCAGAAGAAACTTCAACCACATAATTATACAATGAGAGATTTGGGTTCCATCAGAGCAAGAACTGTTTTGGCTTTTCTTTGCATCTCCAGTGCTTAGTTTGGTGCCCGAGATATTATAAGTACTTAATAAATGCTTATTAATTGAATAACTGATTGGTTATCAGAGTTGCCTCAATTCAGATTTCTTTAGTATTTATTTATTGACAGCATAATTACAATTCTGTATAATCCAGTTTCATCTAAGATTTCCGAGCTTCCTTCACATTGCCTTATTCTCTGAAATACTGTGGTAGTGGTGCTGATACAGACTGTTGGCATTTGCTTTAATTCTTTTCAGTATTTCCCATGGGGTCCATATATTTATTCTGATTGTTACCCAAGATCCCCTCATACTGTTTTATTCTTACACTTGCCACATTCTACTGCAGAGTCTCACTCTCTCCATGGTGCTGGCAGTAACAAACCTACTTTCATTATCCTTTATTAACACTAAGATAGGAATGATTGACATCAGTGGAAAATTGGACCTCCTTCTTAGCTTTTTTACTTTCTAATAGCAATTATGGTTTGATTATGAAGCTTTAATAATAATTGTCCCCTGGATGGGATGGACATTAACTCAGTTCCTGACCTCAAGAAGCTTACATCCTAAAAGAGGAGATAAAGCATGTAGATAAGTAAATGTGCTACCAGGTAGAATGCTGTAGAAACTAAGGAGAGGGACAACTAGGTGGTGTGGTGGGTAGAGCACTGACCCTGGAGTCAAGAAGACCTGAGTTCAATTCTGACCTCAGTCACTTACTAGCTATATGATCATACGCAACTTACTTAACCCTAATTGCCTCAAAGGAAAAAAAAAAACAATAAAGGAGAAATCCAAGCATTCTACTGAACCATAAAAATAAAGAGATCTTGATTACCTAGCAGGATCAAGGCACAAGATATGATATCAATATCATTTCACACATATATCACTTTAATGTTTTCAAAGACTATTACATATGTTAGCTCACTTGATACAGTAACTCTATGCCCATTTTATAGATTACAAAACTGAGTCAGATAACATTTGTTTATAAAGTGAGATAGGATTTGAATTCAGGTCTTCCTGTATGAATTTCAAGTGTTTTCTCTTTGCCAACTTAGCTTTTCTTAAAGAAATGACACTTGAGAGAACACTTAAAGGAAGGGGTATAATCAGAGACCAGTAGTTTAATTTGGTTGGAACACTTAGTGGATGAAAGGGAGAAGTATGAAATAAGGTTCCAAAGAAAGAGGGTCCTAAATACTGTCTGAAAAGCCTTATATTTAAGCCTACAGGCTATAGGGAAACAGCTGTCTAAAAGCATAATGATGTGCCACAGGAAATGATTTCTTTTCTTTCACCATTGTGTTGCTAATTTATTCAGTCATATCAAACTCCTCATGACCATGTTCAATGGCCAGGTCCTTCTATCCTCCACTGTCTCCTGAAGTCTGTTCAGGATCATATTTATTGTTTCCATGACACTATCTATCCATCTCATCTTCTGCCATTTCCTTCTCCTCTTGCTTTCAATCTTTTCCAACATCAAAATCTTTTCTAACGACTCCTGCCTTCTAAATATATGGCCAAAGTATTTAAGCTTTAGCTTCAGTATTTTTCCTTCTAATGATTAGTCTGAACTAATGTCTTTAAGTATTGATTTATTTGATCTCCTTGCTTAATAAGGAATTCTTAAAATTCTTTTTCACCACCATAATTCCAAAGAATCAAATCCGCAGCACTCAGCTGTCCACATAGTTCAATTCTTGTAGGCATATGTTACTACTGGAAAAATCATAGCTTTTATACCATATGGACCTTTATTGGCAGGGTGATATCTCTGCTTTTTAGTATTCTCTCCAGATTTCCCATAGTTTCCTTCCCAGTTGTCCAGATGAATGTCTGATCAGTGGACTCAGATAGCTCTGGAGGAGAAAGTGAGGCTGGTGGCCTTGCACAAATCAAACTCAACTGCAATCATGTCATCATCTCCCTGATATCATGATCCTCTTCAAAAATGAAAGAGAAACGCAAGATTTCCTTCCAAAAAGCACGTGTCTTTTAATTTCATGGCTACAGTCATCATCAGCAGTGATCTTTGAGCCCAAGATTATAAAACCTGACACTGCTTCCACTTTTTCTCTGTGTGCTTGTCAGGAAGTGATGGGATTAATTGCCAAGATCTTAAACTTTTTTTAATGTTAAACTTCATACCAGCTTTTAGAGTCTCCTCTTTCACCATCATCAGGAAGTCTCTTAATTCATTGCTTCCTGCCATCAGAGAGTTTATATTTTTCTTGGCAACTTTAATTCAGACTTTTGATTCATCCAGCCTGATATTTTGCATGATGTTCTCTGCATACAAATTAATAACCAATATAACAATATACAGTTTTGTCATACTCCTTTCTCAGTCTCAAACCAATCAGTTGTTTTATGTTCAGTTCTAAGTTTTTCTTCTTGACCCACACACAAATTCCTCAGGAGACAAACAAGATGATCTGGTACTTCCATATCTTTGAGGACTTGCCCCATTTTCTTCTGATCCACACAAAGGCTTTAGTGTAGTCAGTGAAGTAGAAGTAGATTTTTTTTCCTAGAATTACCTTGCTTTCTCTTTGATCCAGTAAATGTTGGCAATTTGGTCTCTAGTTCTTCTGTCTCTTTGAAATTCAGCTTGTCCTTCTGGTAATTCTTGTAAGCATAGCTTGCAGAATCTTAAGCATAACCTTGCTGGCATATGAAATGAGAATGACTGATAATTTGAACATTCTTTGGCATTGCTGTTCTTTTAGCATTGAGACATAAACTGATCTTTCCTAATCCAATGTGCTCTGTTGAGTTTTTTAATTTATTGACATATTGAGTATAGCACTTTAATAGCATCATCTTTTAGGAATTTAAATAACTCAACTACATTTCATCATCTCCACTTGTCATCCGTTGTTAGCAATGCTTCCTAAGTCTCACTTGTCTTCATTCTCCAGTGTATGAGGCTCCAGATCAGTAACCAAACCATCATGGTTATTAGTGATGCTAAAGTTTTTCTTACATAGTTCTATATATTTTAGCTGTCTCTTTTTAATCTCTTCTACTTCTGTTAAGTCTCTACAAGTTTCACCTTTTATCATGCCCATTTTTTTCTTACATTTTCCCTTGATATATCTTATCTTCTTGTTATCATTCTCTTGATATTTGAAATCTTTCTTGCCCATTCTATTGTTTTCTATTATTTCTTTGAATTGTTCATATAGGAAAATCTTACGTCTCCTTGTTATTCTCTAAAATTCTTCACTGAGTTGGGTTTATCTTTTCATTTCTCCTTTACCTTTCACTTTGCTCAGCTCTTTATAAAGCTTCATAAGACAGTCATTTTGCTTTCGTATTCTCCTTTTCCTTTGAGATGTTTTCTTGCTGCCTCCAACACAGTATTGCAAGCCTCTATCAATAGTTCTTCAGACACTTTTTTCTATGAAATCTAATCCCTTAAATCTATTCATAATTTCTACTTCATATTTACAAGGGATTTAAGTCCTACCTATATGAACTGATGGTTTTCCCTACTTTGTTCAAGTTAAGTCTGAATTTTGCAATAAGAAACTCACCAGCAAAGCCACAGTCAACTCTAGGTCTGTTTCATGGGCTGCGTGGAGTTTCTCCACCTTTGACTTCAAAGTATACAATCAATGGCATTTTACTATTGACCATCTGGTGATGCCCATATAGAGAGTTGACTTTTGGGTTGTTTCAAAGGTGTTTGCTCTGACCAGTGAGTCATTTAGATAGAACTCTACTCGTCTTTGCCCTGCTTCGTCTTGTCCTCCAAGTTCTAACTTGACTATTATTCTAATTATCTTTTGATTTGCTACTTTAGCATTCTACTTCCCTACAATGCATGTGGCATCTTTTTTATGTTGTTTTTATCTTAGAAGATGTTGTAGGTCTTCATAGAAGTGAGCAACTTTGTTTTTTTCAGCATTGGTGGTTGGAACATAAACTTGTATTTCTTTGATGTTGAGTCGTTTACCTTGGATTTGGACAGATTTCTGTTTTCATCATTTTCCAGTCAAAAACCAGATGATTTCCTGTTGGGAATGCTGATGTAGCCTTCTGGGATGTACCCCCAAATTGTCCTCATAACACAGGGTTATTTTCCCAGGGGGTGGTTTCTACTGATAAAATTTAGGTTTGGAAGTTCCTATCAGTGAGTTTTCCCTTAACAATCTGCCAGGATGCACAGTTATTTCTAAGCATCAGTATTTATTAAGGTAGTAGAGGTAAGTATGATAGCTACAAAATATTCTCCCCACAAACCTGAGACACATCCATCTACAAATATAAAAAGTGACATTGGAAACATTGTCATAAACTAAGATATCAGTAGTAGTATGGCTCATAGAAAGGGAATATGTGGTAATACAAGTAAGGACTCCAGCACTGAAGGACCTGAATGCTTCCCCCCTCCTTGTGGTGTCCTCATACCATTTCCCTTGGCTTTAGTAACTATGTTAAGTGTGCTGCTTAGTTTTGTTTCCAGTGTCCACTGCTCTCCCCATCCCAATTCTCAATTGTCAGGGCAAGTTCTCTCTTTCATCCACAATTGACTTTTTTTCCTGTGGTTCCAAAGGCCCTTCTCCTTGAAGCTTTCTTCCTGCCTGGAATGACTCAACTGCCTCTCTGTGTCTGTGACTATCTAGAGCTTTTGTCTCTACTGGATATGGTGTGTCCTACTGGCCAAATATTTGTGCTATGGATATCCCCTCCTGCTCCTCTGGCATGAAAGTTACTCCTAGCTAGTGCTGACTATAAAGTTTAACAAGAAAGATTGTTAAAGGTGATAAGGGGGTTGATTAGCCTTTTGACAGTCAGTTGTAAATGGTCTCTAATTTCATCTGGCAGAATGCATAGTTTAGTAATGAGTGGATTAGTGTTCACAACTTGTTTACGCATTAGCACTTCCTAATCTTTATTACCTCTCCCTCTAATTTCTGTGATCATATCTCTCGTATATTTAGATAGCTATCTCTCTATGTGATTCCTTCCTGAGGCAGGGATATTAATTGTTCAGGAAATAGCTTTTCTCTTACATTGATGTTACTGATGATAAGCACTGGAGAGTCAATGACAAAAGGGAAATAGTCCCTACCCTCAATGAGATGACCCCTATTCCTGCCTATCTACTCCAGTCGTCTAACCTAGATTTGACTCTCTAACCTCCACTAAGGGTTCTGGGATAACTGAATCAGAGGAATTAGAGTAGGAAGAAACTTTAGACATAATCATGCTCTACTTTTAGTCTTATACAAGGGCAAATTGAGACAAAGGAGGTAGTAAGTATATTTACTTTTCTTTTCTTTCTTTCTTTTTTTTTTTTTTGCATGGCTATAGTTGATCTTGACTTAAGGCTTCTGACCTCCCATCTTTGCGTCTGTTCTTTGTTTGTTTGTTACCCCACCTTTTTTCTTCTTATAAGTCAGAGTTGTTCATAGCCATAGAACTTGATTACCTGAAAAAAAAGGTTTTTTTAAGTCCTATTGATATTAACAAAAGGTCAGGAAGGCAGAAAAGTAAGTGGTGATTGGCTCCCTCTCAGTAGTTCTAAGACCATGTCTCTTCTGACAAAGGGAATATGTTTGCAAACTGTGTGTTTTATCCTGGAAATAGTACAACACTCAATGGTGTGATGGAATCCATGATTTTCTATCTTTACTAAAGTGAATGAGAGAAACCTTGTAATCTACTCTGTTTCACTTCAGTTCCCTATTCTCCATGTCATAAAATATCAGCCCCCATTCACAGCCTTCTTTCTTTGCAATCCTATTTCAAAATACTCCTCTTTGCTCACTAAATGCTTTCACCAGACTAAAGTACTGGGCTTTGATCATCTCCAGCTGTTTAAATACCATTCCTTCAAGTCCCCAAAGGGTTGTAAAGTGCTTTGCAAACCTTAAAGTATTATACAAATGCTACCTGAAAAGGGTGTGGTTGTGCGGGATGGAGAGAAGACACAAATTCCTTTAAAGGATAATGGAGCTTGGATCCTCATTTGAGATCTACTATGAATTGTGTATAATTTTCCTCAAACCTAATCTGTATAATGAGGGAGCTTGTCTAGGCTGTGCCTGAGGTCCCATTCAGTTCTTGCATTCTTTATTTGTGTTGTCTTTATAAATTCTATTGGATTATTCAGACATTACTTTCAAAACATCAGAGCTCTTAGAACTGTTTCAGTGCTGTCTCATAGATAGCACTTATTTTGTTTTCAGATTACTTAAAAATGTATGTCTTCAACAATTATGCTCCCTTGGGATGCTAAAGCTTTTACATGAAAAATACTGTGCACAGCAGGGAGTTTAGGATACCAGTTATTTCAGAATCTGGAAGGTTTTTTTTGGGTGGGTCAGTTTCTATGTCTATTACCCCAGTACTCAAGAGCTATTCTGTGGCTTTCTCTTTGTTGCTTTAGGGGTTGACTTTCTGGCTGAATGAAGCCAGTTTATTTACCTTCTTTGGAAGCTATTTGGGTTAATATTCATTGATGTTTTGATGGATCAGCCCTTTCATGGGGCATAAGATGCATCTTCACTAATGCTGATCACAACCTATGAATACTTTCAATTTCATTGGATTCTGTTCCAGGTTTTTCTAAGTTCTCCATGGCAGAACCACTCAAGAGGAAGGCAGACCTTCAGTTTCTTAGAATTCCTTGTGTTTATTTTTGTTTTATTCCCATGCATTTCATTATTGTTAAATGTATTTTTATTCTGACTTTAAATAACAAAAATGATAATTATATTCACAGCAGAACACAAAAAGTGGGTTGAGCATGAAACTGTGAAATTAATAATTCTTCATTTTAATATATGTACATATATTGTATAAGATATTATGTATGTATATCATACTATAATGACCAACTTATTATATGACATATGTGATTATATACCGTGCTTCTCAACCATACCTATCATAAAAAATAACTAGATCTACCCCCTCATTCTTTTCTAGCATTTATTCCTTATTTTTCTTTTTTTCTTAAAACATAGAACAAATCCATCCCCATGTCCTCCCTTTGCTCCCCCTCCCTTTTTAACTCCTCAATAACCTTTGAAGACATTAAACTTATGAAGGGATAGCTATTAATTTTCATCTCTGGTCTCTACCTCTTGCTCTCTGGACTTTATATACCATGTCTCAGAAATTCCCATCCCTGGGAAGTTTTCTCCATCTCTGCAGTCTCTTTCTCTAATGGGTCAATACCAGCATCTCCATTTTAAGGAAAGTGTCTAAGTCATCCATCCTTCATTGTTCTTCTGAATCTTCTTCTAATTCTTTGAATGCTACCACTATTACCCAGCCTGTAAGAGTACCTATTCAAGTACATAAGCTCCCTTTTACATGTTGCTTTCCTCATTAGAAGGTAAGTTTCTTGAGAGAAAGGGCTACCTTTATTTTGCTTCTATTTTCAGAATTTGGACCAGTTATGTGGTGCAGTGGATAGAGCACCAGTGCAGGAGTCAGGAGGACCCGAGTTCAAATCTCATCTCAGACACTTGACACTCACTAGCTGCATGACCTTGGGAAAGTCACTTAGCCCCAATTGCCTCATCCTGGGTCATCTCCAGTCATCCTGACGAGTATCTGGTCAGTGGATTCAGATGGCTCTGGAGGAGAAGTGAGGCTGGTGACCTGCACTGCCCTCACTCAAAACAAAGTCAAGTGCAAGTCATGTCATGTCATTTTCAGAATTTAGCTTAGTATCTGAACATAATCAGTGCTTAGTAAATGTTTCTCAACTTAATTTGACTTGATTATACCTGTTAGAATGTTAGTCTTATATCATCATACAGCCTTTTTCAATTTCTCAAATGAATTGACCTTCTAGAATTCTCTTGACTTCTGTGATTGTATTTTAAGTTGCTTTTCAACAATTTTTCAAGGAATGTTTTAATCTTCTCTTTATTTCCTAAAGCATCAGTTTTTCATGTTAAATTATTTATGGTTATAACCTACATATTTTATCTTTTGGAATATTATGTTCCAAGATCTCTTTTCATTTACATTTGAAGCTAAGAAATATTGTGTGATTTTAATTGTGATTTCTTGTTATGTGTATTCCATTCTGGATACCTGCAGTATTTTTCTTCTTTGACATGAGAGCCCTAGTGATGCCTGTAACTTTTATTTGGAGGTTTCTTTCAATGACTGATCACAGGTTCTTTCTATTTTGATATTAAAACCCTGGGAAGGTAAGTATAATTATTATCCCCATTTTATGGAAGAGAAAACTGAGGCTGATAGAATTGAAATTATTTGTTGGGAGTTGCATAACTAGTAAAAATTGGAAGGTGGATTTGAAATCAGGTTTTACTGACTACATGTCCAATATTTTATCAAATATGGAACCTTGTTACTTTATTGAATACATGTGAGGCCGTATAGTATAGAATCAATAGAGGACCTTGGAGTCAGGAAGACCTAGGTTCAAGTCCACCTCTGAAATGTATTAAGTAACCCTAGACCTGTCACTCAACCTTCAGTGCTTTTAGAAGTTGTTGATGAGTTGCTGATCTCTGTTTCTGGAACAAGTTTCTTCTTTTAAAGTTGACTGTAAGAATGAGATTACAGACAGAAACTAAATGACATATTGCCAAAGCACCAAAAGATCCTGACAGCAATGTATCTGTGTCTGCCTGTATTTTACTTCACAGCATCAATAACTTTTGAAATTTCTCCATTTCTCTTGAAACACATTGATAGGGAACACAATTTATCCCACCTAAGTGTCCTGTATTTTTCTTATAATAATCTATATTTAAAGGAAATAAAAAAGTAATCTATAAAGTGGTTCAAGGGGAAAAAGAAATAATACTCTAATGCTTAGGAAAGAAATAAGTAACTTAGGTTCAGGGACTTGGGGTAATCATCACAGTTATAGTTATAGGATTTAAAATGTAAACAATAGAATGTAAGCTTCTTAAAGAAAGGGATTTTTCATAACATGCCTACATGTAGCATAATTACAGCAGGCGATCTTGGATATCATTTAGATACATAAAATTCTAAGCTAATTTTTCCTGCAAAACTCTATGGATAGCTTTGGACTTGTCAATAAAATTATAATCCATTTCAACTTAACCAGTACTTGGTAAGTATCTACTATCTGTCAGTTGCAGTGCTAGGTTACAGAGAATACAAAAAAAAAAAAAAAAAACAAAAACAAACCCCAAAACAAAACATTCTGTGACCTCAAGGAACTTACATTCTACAGCTGATATTTTCTGCCTACTGGTTTTCTTGGCCCTCTGCAAGACAAAGTGTGCCCACACATGCTTCACTACTATCACCATCACCATTAACCTTCCCTCTGAGATAAGCTACCTTCTTCTTGATATTTTGTATATAAATAGCTGTTTGATGTTGTCTCCTCCATTGGAATGTGAGCTTCTTGAGAGTAGAAACATTTTGATTTGCTTATTTGTTTTGTCTTGTTCCATATCCTCAGTGCTTAGCAAAATGTCTGGCACATTATGAGTACTGAATAAATGACTGTTGATTTCCTAGAAAATTTCTCAGAGCTCAGAATCAAAGATGGAATCAGTGTAAGTATTAATAAGAGCTAACTTATAAAGCCACTTAAAGGTCTGAAGGACATTATGGGTATAGTATTTCACTTGCTTCTCTCAGCATTTCTGTGAGGTATATATTATGGGCATTATTATCTCAATTTTTCTACTAAGGAAGTCGAGGTTGAGGAAAGTTAATTAACTTGCCCATGGTTACGTGTCTGGTGTCAGATATGGAAACTGAACCCTTGTCTTCCAGACTCCAAGTGCAGTGGTTTTTGTTTCTTTTTTTTTCTTGCTGTTGTTTTTATATATTTGAGCAGGCTGCCTCTCATATAATTCAAATGCAACTGTATTTAAAGGTGCCCAGAACTAGTTACATTTATATAATCAGTAGGGAGCAGGGTAATACAGTGGATAGAGTTCAGAGCCTACAGTCAGAAAAACTTGAGTTCATATTTAGCTGCAGACACTAGCTGTACAATCCTAGGCAAGTATAATGATAATTTAAAATGGGGAAATATATCTCATTCATTGATAGGCCCATGTGACCTGCCTGTGTCAAATGAGTATGAGTCACACAGAGCCTGTGGTGGGAGGAGCTTATTGAAAGGGTGAAACAGGAAGAGGTGGGGCTAGAGAAGAGCTGAGAGGAAGTTAGTCATGACAGCAGTCAGAGCTAGGAAGAATTGATTTTTATGACTTTTTGTGATTTTATTTAAGGGAGCCTATTTGTGATTTGTCTAATGGAACTTGTTTGTGGGAAGGCTTGGTGTTGTCCTCTGCATTGTTATTGTCTATAGATTTTGTTGCTGTGATGGATTTGGGTATGAATAAATGTTTTGGTTCTGCCTTTCATGTGGAGAGTCTATGGAATTTCATGATTCAGAATTGTGCCCGGGATATTCATGGCTGCTATAGGCGCTCTGAGTATCCCACTGTTTCTTCTGCAAGTCGCAACCTGTTTGCTTTAGCTTCATCTTCTGTAAAAATGAGGATAACAACACCTGCCTCTCAGGGTTTCTGTGAGGATTACATGAGATAATATTTATAAAAGTGTTTACCATGGTGCCTGGTACACATAAGTGTTACATATTAACTATCATAGTACTACACTGAGTCTGATTCTCTCTATATCAAGGGAATAGGCTGTTAAAGCTTCAGAGGTGCATACTCTCAATATCTATGTGTGCACTTGTGTGATCTTGAAGGGGAAAAGAGGATAAAAGAAAAGTTTCCCCCTGATGCATGCATTGAAAAGCAGCTACATTTACAACCCAAGTACTTCTCTGAGAAAGCAAATCTAACGGAGCTAGCCAGGGTGCTGATGTTTAGATTATGTGTCTGTCTATTAGGCATGGATTCTGCTGTTTATTTTTTATTTAATTTACATGCTCCTGACCTCCCTAAGAAGATCTTATTTCCCTAGTATGTTCTCCCAGAAAGAGCAATATATAGGATAAAGTGCACTAATTCTACAACCAGAGGATCAAGGATCCTTATACAAATTCTTGTGTCTGATTCTTCTCTTATTCTTGGACAGACATCTTAGCTTCTAAAGTCTTCAGTTTCCTTACCTAGAATATAAGAGTGTTGGATTGTTTGACCACTGAGGTTTCTTCAAACTCTAGATCCATTTACTAGGCATATAGAGTAAGTGAAAAGCTCTGTTCATATGATTAAGGTTCAATGTGGAGTTCATAGAAATAACAGCCAGTGGTTTCCTTTTTCTTCATCTCCCTTCATCACCTTAAACCTGCTCTTTTAAGATGGAAAGGGTGCTAGATTTTCAGTGAAAGAAAATGGATTTGAATCCTAACTGCTACCCATTACCTGTTTGACTTTGGACAAACAACAGCTAGTGCTGCAATGAATGGAGTGATGGGTCTAGAATCAGGAACACCTGAGTTCCTATTTCATTTCAGATACTTGCTAACTGCATTAACCTGGGAAAGTCAATTGACTTCTATCTACCTCAGTTTCCTCATCTGTGAAATGTGAATAATAAGAATGAATTCATTTTTTTCAAATTCTTTGAAAATATTAAAATAATATTATATTCTAGCTATTATTATTATTTAAAATAGCTTCTCTAGGTCCTCAGCTTCCTCATTGGTAAAATAGATGGTTTGGAATAGAAGACTTTGAAAGTAACTTCCAGTGCTAACCCTAAGATTTTGAAATGCCAAATATTAGAGTCCCTAGGGTACTTGACTTGGGGATGAGAGGCAAAGTCAGATGAGGGCTTGTCCTGGTAGGAATTCATCTCACCTTCTTAGAAGAAGTAATTTGAGAATGTTAACAAAGCAATTATTTCCAGTGGGTGTGTTAATAAGATGCAGATTTAACTGATGGACTTTTGGTTTTATGTTTTAATGGAAAGTTTTTAATTTTGTACATGTGCCCGAAGGCAATTTCAGTTAGAAAGGGGATCATTTTACAAATCCCAGTGAAACTTCAAACATTTATCTCTATCTTCTATGACAGGGAAGAAATGGGTGAAATTAATATGGGGATAGGGAGGACAGTTTCAGAGTAGTTGGGCAAATTATCTCTAAGACAAGAGTAGCTGCCATATTGTTGTGAGGTCAGGGACCCTGGGAGTTTTGCGCTAATTCTTTTGGGAAGGACATTGAAAACCTGCATACCCTACACAAGAGGGTAATTAGGATGAGGGGTTTTGAGGCTGACTCATACTAGGGTACTTAGTTAAAGGAATACAGAATGTTTAGCAAGGAAAATAAAAGGTTCAGGAAACTTGATAACTGTCTTGAAGAATTTGGTGGGCTGTCATGTGGAAAGATAATTAGCCTATTCTTTCTGGTTCATAATAGTAGGTGCATAATCAATGATTACTAATTAATTACTTAGTTTATTCTGTATATCCTCAGAAAGTAAAACAAAAAGCACCAGGTGGAAGTTTCAAAGAGGCAAACTTGGGATTGATGTGAGGAAGAACTTCTTAATAATTGGATCTGATCCAAAGTGTAATGGGAAATTTGAGATATAATGGGTTTTCCCATTGCTGGACTTCAATCAAAGGCTGAATGGCCACTTTTGGGTATGTTGTAATAGGGAGTTTTTTGGTGGATATGACTTGGATTAGATGATCATTGAGGCTTCATCTAATTCTGTGAGTGGGAGAATTTGTAATTTTTCTGTGTTTCCCCCTAAGGATAATGCTTCATAAAACTGTTAATCAATAAGTGATTTGGTCAAAGCTAGAGTGTGGTAAGATTGAATGTCAATTTTCACTGAAATGGAGAAACATGCCACATCTTAAGGGTGCCAGAATGAAACACTTAACACTTCAGGGTTTCCCAAAGGTTTTGTGACTCTTATTTCTTT
This sequence comes from Bettongia penicillata ogilbyi, assembly GCA_023548195.1. Taxonomy (NCBI): domain Eukaryota; kingdom Metazoa; phylum Chordata; class Mammalia; order Diprotodontia; family Potoroidae; genus Bettongia; species Bettongia penicillata. The sequence continues at coordinate 7,323,894 of JAJHZJ010000257.1, forward strand.
CCTGCTAAACAGCTTTGAGGCTCAGTATTTTCATCTCCTTTTTCAGAGATGAAAAAGAACTGAAACTCTGTGCAGTGAAACATCAGGCCTCAGGTCTTGGGACACATCACTATCAGTGTGGGGATCACAACTTCCTGGGAAACTGGGGTTCCTTTGACGTCCTCACTTTGAAAGGCAGCAGCCATGATAACAACCTATGCCTTTGAAAAGGCAAAATCCAAAGCAAAGTCTCCCAGTTCTTTGTGCTGCAAATCCTTCTTCCTTTCATCTTTGAAAGATGACCAGTTTCCAAAAGAGATAAGAAAAAAAGTTACAAAGAATGACTCAGATCAATTGAAGCGAGAGAAGGTGCTTCTGTGTTCATCTAACAACTTTAGCCTGTCCTGGCACCTTCTTAAAGAACATTTGATTCCCTTTAGATGGAAAGTTTGATTAGTTTTAGATCAATTGGGTTAAAGTCCAGAGAGGCAGCCATGTCTGCCCTGGTGCATAGCGTATCTGCCTTGAGGTCTTTGTGTCCAGATGTAGTAGACAGGGGATCGATTTGGAGTCAGGGGTTCAAGTCATGCCTCTGAACCATACTAGTTCTGTGGCTATTGGCAGATCTCTTAACTTCCCAGGGACCCAGTCAAGTCTCTGACTCTCAGTAACAGTGAGGTCCAAGGGTAGAGAGTTTTTACATGCTAAAAGTTGCCATCCTCATGAAACTGTGAACTCTAAATTGCACATGAGTTGATTATATGTGCCACTCTGCATTTGCAAAGAGTTTATACATGTGGACAGAGTCCTTTATATAGACATGAATCACAAGTGGGGAAGTAGGGACAAAATTAAATCAATACCTTCCACTATCCCAGGCCATAGATATTCAATTCAGTAAAGATATATCTGACTAATCTCTGGATGGTCTTTTAGGAAAGTCTAAACTTTGCCAATGACAAAGATGTAAACTAATGTCATTTGTGATGCAAACATATTTTCTTTTTTTTTCCTGTTTTTCCTTTCAGTTATTCTGCATGCCTATCACATATAGTAAGTATTCTGCATGTTGTTTCCCTCACTTAAATGTGAGCTCTTTGAGGGCAGGGAGTATTTTCCCCCTCTTTTGTATCCCTGGTGCTTAGTACAGTCCCTGGAGCAGAAGGATTTGATAGACACTTGTTGAATGACTATTATTGATATTGGAAAACTGGGTGATACAATGGAAACAGACTAACCAGGACCTGGAATCAAAAGAAATGTAGAGACTGAGCTGCTATTCTGACACTTACTATGAGAAGCTAAGTTACTACAGCTCTCTGGGCCTTAGTTTCCTCATCTTTAAAGAGAGTAGTGTTATTTGCTGTGGAAACTTACCTGGCTGGTCATGAGGACAGGGAAAGGGAAGCACTATGGAATATGAATTATTATTTTCCTTGCATTATTTCAAGGTGAAGGTGGTGTGGTCAAGTGGATGGAGTCTACAGCTAACTATCTTCGAACTCAGCTTAGGTACCACTTCCCACAGAAAGCCTTTCCTGATTTTCCTAGATGTTAAAACTAATCCTTCCCCCACTTCTGCTTTGTGTATTTACTTTGCTGCTCCCTTTTTTAGAATCACATTTCACTGGGTATCAGATGCTCCAGAAGGAGTAGACACTCACTGTGGGGAATCTTTCTTCTCAACTTTCTTTTCTCTTATTCCTCCTATCCTTCCCAATTTGAAATTGATGATCATTCCCACACCCATTCCTATATAGGAAGGAACTCAGTCACTTCCTTCCTCTTTGATTCTTCACCTCAGTTTCTTTTTCCATCAGCTGTGAGAGTGAGTGGGAGGACATTGCTCTTGGCACCCCTGAAATGAGCATGGAGTCACCACCTATAACCCTTCTGATATAATGGAGGAACTTTGGGTCTCAGCCTCTGTCCTACCAGTACATACTCCAAACCTCCAGGCACTATCACCTGTGATATCAAATGTACAGTTTGTTTCCTCTTCAACCCAGATGAGAATAAGGTACCAACATTACCAGCCCTCCACCCCACCTCCTTTTTCTGTATTAATTCTTCCTTTCATGCACTATTTTTATGAGATAATTGCTCTTTAACCTTTCTCCTAGCCATTCTTTTTTTAGAATTGTCCCATCACCTACAGCTCAGTCAACACCTTTCTTTCTAACTATCTTAGTAAAGATAAAAGTTTTAATAATAAGATAAGAGGAAGAAATTTGGAGGAGTGAGTAAAATAAGAAATAAGAGGATCAGAGGCAAAAAGGAGGTAATAGGGATCTGGTAAAAAGAGAGGCTGAGAAGGAAAATAATGAGTAAAAGTAAGATGGGGGGAAATTCACAAATAGTAGCTAGAACCTTGTCAGATCTATAAGAATTAATAAATAGAAATAGATATAGAATAGTTTTACACACACACACACACATACACACATACACACACACACCTATTTGTATCTAATGGTAGCCATGAGAAGGGGAAAAAAAAGAAATAATTTTTTGTTGTATATTTGAAAGAAATAGCAAGTTGTGAAGAGTAGATTTATATTCATGTGCAATCATCTTTTTTATTGTAATATGTTATGGAAATGCTTTTTTATTCCATAAATTAAAATAAAATTTAAAAAAGAAAAAATGACCAGTTGAATTTCTAATATGGTAAGTATCGAAAGATATATCCTATATAGCAAAAGCTCTTTGGGGTGCTCAGCATTTTTTAAAAGAATCAAGCAGGGGGCGGAGCCAAGATGGCGGAGTAGAAGGACGCACATTTACGAGCTCCGAGCCCACAACCCATGGAATTGAGGTAAAAGGAGATCCCCATAAATTCTGAATCTCTGCAGGGGGTGCATAAACATAGGGGAAGAGATTTCCGTTCCACTGAGCCCTGGAAAGCCGTCCCCGGGGTCCATCGCGCTCCGGAAAGCGGACCCCACCCCCACCCCTGGCCCTGGCCCCAGAGAAGCTGACCCGAGCAGACTTCAGAGAGGAAAGCTCCGGGGGAAGCTCCGGCAGCCGGGAAAGTCCCTCCGCCCACAGAAACTACAGGTCAGTAAGAAAGAAGGCTGCGATAGGGGAGGGGAGCGGAGCGCCTCCGTGACTCGGGCCCCCTCAGGAGGAAGCGGCGGCGGCAGAGACGGGGGCAGGAAGCGGCGGAGGCAGACGCGTGGGCGGGCAGCTGAGGCGGCAGCGGCCTGGGACTCAGGAATCCCCCAGCAGCAGGTAGGATCTTCAATACTGAAGGTCTTTACAACCTGAGGGAGCCGAGCAGGGGAGACGGCCCTGCCCCCACCCTGCTCTACTGCTGAACGCCTCTGAATAAAACCCCCAAGGGAGCTGAGCACAGCAAGCGGGGCCCCCCCCCCCTCCGTTCCTGAAAGTCTCTGCGGAAAGCCCCTGAGGGCCCAAGCTTAGGAGACGGCCCTGCCCCCACCCCTGCGCCAGAACTAAAGCTTGCCTCCAGAAAGCGCATTTGAATCTCAGAGGCCAAGCACTAGCTGGGCGGATCCAGGCGGGGGTGGAAAGGAATCTCAGAAGTCAAGTAACTGGCTGGGAAAATGCCTAGAAAGGGGAAGAAAAATAAGACTTTAGAGAGTTTTTTCCAACAAATGCAAATGATCCCGACCTTCGGATCTGATGGGGAGGACGAGAACGTATTTTTCCCATCAGGGAAAGATGTGGAGGGCGGGGCCTCAGTACCCCAGACACCCCAGGGGGGTGTTGGGTAGGCTCAGGCCTTGGAAGAGCTTAAAAAGGATTTTGAAAAGCAAGTTAGACAGGTGGAGGAAAGACTGGGAAGAGAAATGACAAAGATGCAAGAAGAGTATGAAAAAAAGGTCAATATCTTGGTAAAGGAGACCCAGAAAAATGCTGAGGAAATTAACACCTTGAAAAATAGGCTCACTCAATTGGCAAAAGAGGTTCAAAAAGCCAATGAGGAGAAGAATGCATTCAAAAGCAGAATGAGCCAAATGGAAAAAGAGGCTCAAAAGCTCACTGAATTTAATAGTTCTCTCAAAATTAGAATGGAACAGATGGAGTCTAATGACTTTATGAGAAACCAAGAAATCACCAAACAAAACCAAAAGAACGATAAAATGGAAGAGAACGTGAAATATCTCATGGGAAAAACAACTGACCTGGAAAATAGATCAAGGAGAGACAACTTAAAAATTATGGGACTACCTGAAAGCCATGATCAAAAAAAGAGCCTAGACATCGTCTTGCATGAAATTATCAAGGAAAACTGCCCTGACATTCTAGGACCAGAGGGCAAAATAAGTATTGAAAGAATCCATCGATCACCACCTGAAAGAGATCCAAAAAGAGAAACTCCTAGGAACATTGTGGCCAAATTCCAGAACTCCCAGCTCAAGGAAAAAATCTTGCAAGCAGCTAGAAAGAAACAATTCCAGTACTGTGGAAATACAATCAGGATAACCCAAGATCTAGCAGCTTCTACATTAAGGGATCGAAGGGCATGGAATAGGATATTCCAGAAGGCAAAGGAACTAGGACTGAAACCAAGAATCACCTACCCAGCTAAACTGAGTATAATACTTCAAGGGAAAATATGGTCTTTCAATGAAACAGAGGACTTTCAATCATTCTTAATGAAAAGACCAGAGCTGAAAAGAAAATTTGACTTTCAAACACAAGAATGAGAGGAAGCATGCAAAAGTAAACAGCAAGGAGAAGTATTAAGGGACTTACCAGAAATGAACTGTTCGCATTCATACAGGGAAGGACAATATTTCTAACTCTTAAAACTTTTCAGTATCTGGGTGGTTGGTGAGACCACACATACACATGTACACGCATGCACACACATACACACATGCATTCACATGCAGAGACAGAGAGCACAGATTGAACTGAATAGGATGGGACCATACCTTAAAAGAAATTAAGGTAAATGGTGAGAGAGAAATGTAGTGAGAGGAAAGAGGGGGAAATGGAAGGGGGTAACTATATGTCATTTAAGAGGCAAGTAGGAGATGTTTTTAGTGGAGGGAAAAAGAGGAGAGCTGAGGAAAAAAACAAACAAACAAACAAACAAACAAAAGTTTACCCTCATCACATTTGACTAAACGAAGGAGTGAAATGCACACTCATTTTGGTATGAAAACCTATCTTACAGTATAAGAAAGCGGGGGAGAAGGAGATATTGGGGGGGGGATGATGGAAGGGAGGGCAAAGGGAGGAGGGAGTAATTGAAAGTCAACACTTGGGGAGGGACAGGATCAAAGGACAGAAGAGAAACAATAAGGGGCAGGTTAGGAGGGATGGCAATTCAGTTAGTCTTACACAACACGACTATCAGGAAGGTCTTTTGCAAAGCTACACAGATATGGCCTATAATGAATTGCCTGCCGTACCAAAGGGAATGGGTGGGGAGGGAGGGATGGGGAGAATTTGGAACTCAAAGTTTTAGGAACAATTGTTTAGTATTGTTGTTGCAACTGAAAAGAGAAGATAGAGACAAGGGAAGGGAGGGATGACAGAAGAGAGGACAGATTGGAGATAGGGAAAATTAGATTGCTTGGGGTATTGGGATGGGGGGAGGGGATAAAAGGGGAGAAAATTTGGAACCCCAAAATTTGTGAAAATGAATGTAAAAAGCTAAATAAATAAAAAAAAAAAAGAAAGTGAAAAAAAAAAAAGAATCAAGCAGTTCTGAAGTCTAAACATTTTGAGAACTCCCAAATAATCTTGAAAAATTTGATGTGAGAGAAGGAAAAACCTGTTGATTTTCTTAGGTGAGGAATGTCTGTTAGCCAGCAACAGGTGCTCAGTCTCACTACCCTTTGTTTCTCCCCAGCAGCCACCTTTCTGCTTTCTTCTTCCTCCCTCCCTCTTTCTTTTACAATTTGATGAAGAATGTCCCATGTGGCTGCTACATGTAAAACAACTTAAGAACATACTGTACAAACAGGAAAATACAAAAGACATTGTTTAGCTTACTTGGCATGCCTCCTGTGGGGCAGGATCATCACTGGCTTCTAATCAGATCTCAAAGCACATAGTGCAGGAACAATTCCAGAATTCTCCCAGGAGCCTTTAGAGGTAGGGAAAAAACAAAAAATAAATAGTCCTTTCTACACAGAGGCAAAATTTCTCCAAAATAACAACTCTATACTCAGAGGCTTCTCATTAGGCTATTTGGCACTAACTTTTCCTTTGATGGGGGTGGGGGTGGATACCAGATGGCAATGATGAGATGTAACCAAGGTGTAGTGATTGGATAGAGAGCCAGCTTCAGAACAATAACCTATTGCTGACACCTAAGGGCTCTGTGTCCCAAGGAAGTCACTTGAACTTTCTCAGCCTCTTTCTTCATCTGCAAAACCAGGGTAATACCTATTTCATAAGGTTACTATTGAGACTCAAGTGAGAACATATCTAAAGTGGTTTGTAAACTTCAAAGCACTATGTAAATGGTAGGTGCAATTGTCCTCATCTTATTTGTTATTTTAATTGTTACCTTGGGACCCTGAGTAAGTTGTTTAATTTCTCAGAGGCAGCTCTCTAAATGGCAGAGCCCTTGCTGATGGCACTGATTTGTCTTGGCAAATGTAATTTCCTCGTTGAAAGTTCCCTGTTCCAATGAAAAGGAAAGCTAGGTGGTGCAGGGTATAGAGTACAGGATTGGAATCAGGAGGAGCTGCGTTCAGATCTGATCTCCAACACTTACTAGCTCTGTGACCCTGGACCAGTCACTGAACCCCTATTTACCTCAGTTTTGTCAAATGTGCTGGAGAAGGAAATGGCAAGCAGCTCCAGCATGTTTGGCAAGAAAACCTCAAATGAGGTCACCAAAAGCCAGATATGACTAAACAGTAACAATGCCAAAGAAATTCCAGGTTTGGTCTAAAACTAAACATAATTAGCAGCTTGCATTTGTAATATTTTGGGTCTTACCAAGTATTTTCTTGACAATAATGAATAGCAAAATAGTGCTATAGTTGAGAAAAATAAAATTATTAGGGGTGGATCATATTCTTTCTTTCTGACAGATTGTCATTGCTCTAGACATGACCTCTCTTCTTACCTGGTTCTGTCCCTTTTGGGGATCAACCCCATATTACAGACATTAGAAAATGTACGCAAATTTTTAAAAAACTTTATAAACATACAACTATATTTGATCATGGAGTTTCTGTGCCACAGAACCCTATGAAAGTTGAATAAAACCTATGCAGCTTGTCAGAATAATTTTTAACAGCTTAAAATAAAACTAAGACAACAAATAAAATGAAATAAACATAAACAAGTTCATGGAGCCTGGGATAAGAATCCCTGAGCTGGAGTCAGTAAAAAGCCAATGGAAGTTATTAAATCGGATAATGACCCAGTCTACCTTTCTAGCAAATCCCCATAGGCTCATGTCTATGCCCTTAGAGTTGCATATATAGTTTGCAGAGCCCACTTCTGCCTTATACAGCTCCTGACTCCAGCTCCCAGCTGGGCAAAGGCTGGTGAGGGGAATTGTCCCAAGGGAGACTGAATCCAGCTATATTTCCATGGAACTAGGAGGAGAGCCTGCCATAACCCAGATGCCAATTAAGATAAACTACCTCTTATTAATATATTAAAAACTTATACCTTAGCATCTCTTAAATTTTGCAGTGCACTTTACATCCATTGAATACATTGCCATGTTCATTAAAATTGTAAATAATGCATATGTGGGAGGGATTGCTAATTAGATAAATCAGAGTCTGAATCCTAGAGACTCTTGAATGGTTTAAAGCTTTTGTTTCCAGATTGGTAGGAGCTGTCAGGGAGCCAAGGCCTGACCCCAACAAGTATATGAACAATCAATCAGAAGGTGGGAAGGTGGGTTGATTTCCCCACTCCCAGAGATGGATATCCATGGGATTTGTTTCCCAAACATTCTCCCAGTTAACCTCCTTCCTCTGTTATGCAAATCCCCATGTTGAGTTGGACTTCATCCTCTGTCCCCCAGGGTCATTAAAACCTAACTGCTATCCAGATTTCCACAGAAACAGTCATGCAAGTGCCATTGGAAAAATCCACACTCCTCAGCACACCCAGCCCCAGCACCCAGATCGCTTTGTTGCTGTGACAGTTGACTCTTAGAAAAGCAACCCCCCACCTTCATTCAGTTTTGAATGGGACAGAGTTGAGCAGGATGAGCAGCTGTGGATGACATCTGAGACACTACAGTTATAATTATATAGTATTTACCCCTAAATTCCATCTCTTTCAAACTTCTTTGTCATTGTCAAGGGCAACACCATCCTTCCATTCACAGTGGTTTACAATCTCCTTGCTGTCTTCTACTCCTTTCTCACCCTCCCTCCCCATATCCAATTATTTGCCAAATCTTAGCATTTTTATTTATACAATATCTCTCCTATATATCTTCTTCTCTTTACTTATATAGCTACCCCTCATCAATATTTTAGCCCTTATTACCTCTCACCCTAAATACTGTCATGTCCTCTTACCAGGTGTCTATGTCTCAAAAGTCTCCTGTTTTCAATCATCCCCCATGTTACTGTCAAAATGATTTTCTTAAAGCTTAAATCTGATCCTGTCACTCCCCTACTCCATAAACCCTAATGGCTCCCCATTCACTTTTAGATCAAATATCATCATGATCTTTACAAATGTCTATTTGTAACATTTTACAAAGTACCCATTTATTAATACAATAACATCTTAATATAATTTGTAAATAAGTCATCTTACACATATAAGAGGTGCACAATCAAAATTATTTTTGCTAATGGGATGGAGTGAGTAATCAAAAAATCATCTATGAACCAAAAAAAGAGAGTGCCACCTCTTCCACAAAAGAGCAAGGTTGACCACAGAGGTTTATGAAAAGACTACAAGCTAAGTCTAAAGTAGAGGGAGAGTTGGTGAGCATTTTTCTCTTTTGTTTGCAGATGTTTGTGTGCTCAGTGAAGTCTCTGAGGCTGAGATGTAACAAAATATGGATTGATTCACTGCCATTTATGCTCATTTGGCCTGAAAATTAACAGTAAGAAAATAGAAGTTCTCCACTAGCCAGCACCACACCATCCACACATGCAATCATTGGTTACAACAAAAGGAGAAATTTTGAATGCTGTGTCAGTTACTTTGACAGTGTACTTTCCAAAGATGTACACATGGATAATAACTTTGATGTATGCATTGCCAGAGTTAGCTCACCATTTAGGAGGCCCCAAAAGAGAGTGTGGGAGAGAAGAGAAACTGAAGTTTACAGAGCCATTATTCTGACTTCATTCTTGTTTGCTTATGAAAACAGGACAGTCTACCAGTGCCATGTAAGAAAATTGAATTGCTTCCATTTGAATTGTCTTGGGAAGATTCTGAAGATCATCTGGCAAAATAAGGTACCAGAAAATAATATAAAATAAGGTCCTTTCTTAAGGGGAACTGCCAAGCATTCAACTCTACTATAGAGAGCAAAAATCCAGTGGGTCAGCCACATTGCCCAAATGCCAAACATATGTTTACCTAATAGACTAATTTATGGATAACTCACACCAGGCAAGAGCTCACATGGAGGTCAGAAGTGACTTAAGGACACTCTCAAGGTCTCTGACAAACTTTAGTATTGAGCGGGAGACATGGGAGATCCTGGCACAAGATCACCCAGCATGGCATGCCCACGAAGATGTGCTCTAGGAGCAAAACAAAGTCCCAGTAAAACAAAGGAAATGTGAAATACACAAATCTAGAGACGATTTCAATTCAAATGTTCAAATGGATGATTTGTGCCTGACCGTAGGTGGAGTCTTCTAAGCTCATATCAGTTTAATAAACCAAAGTTTAATAAGCCACTCTACCTTGACCCCAACATCATGTATCATTTGTCCTCTTTAAATATAAACAACAGAAGAAAAAATGAAAAATAATATCAAATTTAATGTATATTTACAATAAATTTAAGAGAAATACCAGTAGAAATAAGGCTGGGGAAGGGGAGGGTCCACCTACTATTTCTCTATGACATAGCTGTTTTCTTTCCTTGTTCCTGCTGCTAGGGCTAGTGCCCACTATAAAATACCCACAGTCACATATTGACTCAATTTGTCCATTCAGATAGAGAATATCTGTCATCATCTGCAGATGGGGCAGGCACCAGCTACTCTTGTAACCACACTGCTGTGTACAATGAATGCCATCTCTTCTTCCTTTCTCTTCTTCCAGATTATCCTCCCCAAAATCCTCAAAATCCATTCATGAAAATTTATGCCCCATCCCATTCCAGAGCCAATTTTACGTGAATTCATCTCTTCCTAAACTGGGAAGAACTACAAATCCTAGAAGACTTTTTGGCCAGTCCACCCCTGCCAGGTGACTTCATTTTGCTGACTGCTTCCTAGCCTGGGCCATCACTGAGGGGCCATTTACTTTCTTTAGGGTGAATGGACACAGATGTATCTACCATGAGTGTTAGTTCCCAGGAGGCTCATACTTATAGAACACAGAACAATTTAATCAAACCATTTGGGGAACTGCTTCAATTTTTTCTTAATTTGTTGCATGTGTTTCTTCTAAGAAACTAGACAGACAGACACACATACATATATATCCACATACATGTATGTACACATATATACACATATGTGTATAGACATACATGTAAGAACATTAAAAAGACTAAATAGATCTCTAACAGAAATATGAGGGATAAAAATAGTGACTAGAAGCATTTCTAGGTGGAAAAACCCTAAATAAATTGGGGAGGTCCTAGTATATAGAAATTAATACCTTTTAAATCTATCTCTATTTAAAATGCAGTATATATGATACAAATGTTAGATACAATGCATGCATATTTCAATATATGTATATGTATCAAATTGTATGCATATATATGCATTGTATATGTATAGTGGCTACATGTGTATAAAATGGATATATGTGTGCATATATATACATGTGTATAAAATGGATATATGTGTGTATGTATATACATGTGTATAAAATGGATATATGTGTGTGTATATATATATATATAATGTGTATAAAATGGATATATGTGTGTATATATACACATGTGTATAAAATGGATATATGTATGTACTAGACCTGGAGTCAGGAAAGCCTGAAATCAAATTCAACCTCAGACACTTAAAAGTTGTGTGACCCTGACTAAATCATTGAACCTCTGTCTACTTTAGCTTCCTCATCTGTAAAATGAGGATGAATGATGCAAGTTCAAGGGTTATTGCCAAGATCAAATGAGAGAATACATGCAAAATACTTTGCAAACCTTAAAGAATTACGTTATAAACACTATTATGTGGGTGTGTGTATACATGCCATACAATACTACATATAAATACATATATATACACTGACATATAGATATAAATGTGTGTATGCTATAACCTAATATATGCATATACATCAATGTATATTTATGTGTATATACATGCACATGTGCATATGCACATACACATACAGGCAACTAGGTGGTGCAGCAGATAGTGTGCTAGCCCTGGAGGAGGAACAGACTTACTAGCTGTGCAATTCTGGGCAAGTCACTTCACACTGTTTGCCTCAGTTTCCTCATCTGTAAAATGAGCTGAAGAAGGAAACAGCTGACCCTCTAGTATCTTGCCAAGAAAACCCCAAATGGGGTCACAAAGAATCATACACAACTAAAAAATGACTTAAAACAACATGCAGACAAAAATACAGTGCATATATACAAGAACATGAACACCTGCATATACATGTACATATGTGTACATTTTACCAGGTATGATTTCATTCTATAGGGAGCTCTCAATGAAGAACTTCCCCTGCCAAGGTAGATAAGTATCTTCTTGGCGAGCTCTTTTACTGCAGTTTCTACACTTAGAAAGCTGCCTGGGACTCTGAGAGACTTAAGTGGCTTGCTCATGGTTACTTACCCAGTCGATGTGTGGAAGAGATAAGACATGAACCGAAATTTTCCCGACAGAGGTCTTCTCTCTCTGTATCCAAAGGCAGTTGGATACAATTCAGTGTTACACTGAATTGCTGGACAAAGAGCCAAATTTTCAACCATGTGATGCTTGGGTGGGTCATTTCCTATCTCTGTCTCAGTTTCCTCAACTGTAAAATAAAGGAGATGGGCTTAACATGCCTTCTAACTCTCAGTCTATGATCTCATGATACTCCACTAGGCTATGGTTCCTCTCATCTCTGCCTGATGCCTAATACACCCCCTCCTCCTACTTTATAGATGAGAGAACTGAAATCTGAGAAGTTGAAATGATTTCCCTAAGATCCTGGAACTATTTATTGAAACAATGGGATTGGAAGGCAAGTCTCCTGATTCCTGCTCCACTGCTCTTTCCACTAAAGTGTGGGCCCAGAAGACATTTGTTGCTAAGTAGGAAAGAAGACCCCCACCCAGAGTCCTAAAAGCCCCTCTGGGGATTCTTTGACTCATCAGCTTCCATTCAATATGTGTTAAGCATCTAGCACATGCAAATAATTGTGCTGTGATAAAAGGGACCCAAAGATGATCCAAAGACATAGTATGCCCTTACAGTAGGGTCAAGCAGAGAAGAGAGTACTAGAATTTGAATTAAAAAAAAAAACAAAACTGGGGTAAAATCCAGCCTCTGACACTTACTAGATTTAGATCACAGTCACTTCATAGAGTTTCTGTGTTCTCATCTGTAAAATGGATATAGCAGCTGCCTCCCAGGTTGTTGTAAGGCCCAAATGAAATAGTTTATAGAAATGTCTGTTATTAGCAGAAAGATGTACATAAATAAGTGGAATACAAAAAAAAAGAATAAACATACTTGAAGAGAGGTAGGATGATGTTCTATGAGAGGCTCAAGGTAGAAGTGAATGTCTAATTTAGGAGATCAAGGAAAACTTCTTGGAGAGAACCCCATTTGAACTGAGCCTTGAAAATGTGTGAATATCCATAGCCAGTGATTGAAGAGAGGGGAAGAATCAGGAAAAAAGGAAAGAGGAAAATATATTCTCTATAAAGAGAAGATATTATTATTGGTTCATTATTTCATAGGTGAGAAGCAATGCTGTGTAGGGGTTACAGTTACCCAGGATGGCCTCAGTTCAAGTCTGACCACTTGCAGATAATAGCTGTGTGACAATAAGTAAATCATTGAATATTTCAACGCACCAGGTGCCTCTTCCCTTCTCACCTTCTCCCCCAACTAAGAGAAAATAGGGCCAAGTGTGCAAAAGATGTAATTAGCATAGGCTCTTGTTGGGGGCCTGAGCAACCTTAATAAAGGCTGAGAATGTAGGTGATTGGCTTCTGCACAATTTAGTGGACATTATATCTGACCTCTGAGATTAGAGGTCAGAAGACCTGGATTCAAACCCCAACTCTTCTACTTACTAATATATGACTGATTAAAATGATTTTACCCACTGGGACTTCAACTTGCTCCCCAAGAAAATGAATGGTGGGGAGCACGAGATTTTAGGGCAGTGTAGTGGGGCACAGTGGATAAAGTATAGGACCGAAGCTGGGAAGACATGGAACCACTTACTAACTGTGCCATCCTGGACAAGTCACTTAACTTGGTCTCAGTTCTCATCACTGTAAAATGGGTCATTATGAGGATCAAATGAGGTAAAGTAGAAATTTTTTGTTCAGTTGTTTTTCAGTTACATCTTACTATTCATGACCCTATTTTGGTTTTTATTGACAGAGATACTAGAGTGTTTTGCTATTTCCTTCTCCAGCTTATTTTACAAATGAGGAAATGGAGGCAAGCATGGTTAAGTGACTTGACTAGAGTCACACATTTATTAAGTGTCCGAGGTCAGATTTGAACTCAGGAAGATGAGTCTTCCTAACTCCCGGTCTGGCCCTCTATCCACCATGCCACGGCTGCCCCAGAGTATACGAGATACTTGGCAAACCTTAAAATGCCACATAAATATTGGCTATTATAGTTATTGTCTGAAGGTTCTTTCCAGTTCTTGATTTTAGTGCTCTGGTCAAGTTATTTTCCTCTCCATCCTCTGCTTAAGAGTTTGAGTCTCTTCTTCATTGAATCACTCCTTGTACTAGTGATAGATTTCTCTCTGAGTCTTTGCTAGTTTTCCCCTGCTCAGACTGGGCCTTTCTTCCAACAACTCTCCTCTTCTCAGCCAATACACTTCCATCATTCCCTTGAAGATTCTGTTGAAGATATCTCTGCCAAACATCTTCTCTAACTTGATTCCACCTGTACATCAGTGCTTTTATGGTTTACATCCTACAGCATTCATGGATGTTTGATTTAACACATTTGTCATCTTTAGTACTGGAATATTTCCAATGTTTTCTTCACCAGATTACAAGCTCTCATAGATGCAGGGGAAAGTGTGTGCTGGCATATGCAGGGGTTTGGTGCACCAAGAGAATTCATTCCCAGAACCAAGAATAAGCTTATTTAGATAAGCACATATTTCACATTGTCACGTGAAGAATCTCACTAAAAAAATGAAACCAGTCTCCCTCAGCCCAAACACCATCAGAAGAAAATCTTTCTGTCATGAACTTCTGTCCATGAAACTTGGAGGAGAGGATGGGGTGGGAAAGGGCATCATCGATATCTGTATCCTCATATAGTGGTAAGTAGCAAATGGTAAGTAGACTAGGTCTGGAATTAGAGAAGCTGAGTTCGAATACTATTTCTGAGATGAGACAGATTAGATAAATAGAGATGGTTTTATATATATATATGTGTGTATGTGCATACAGATAGATTAAAAACATGATTAGATAGATGGATGATAGGCAAACTACATAGTTATAACAGATACAGATAAATGAAATAGATAGGTGATAGATGAAAACAATGATAGGTAAGCAGACTAGATAGATAGACCGATGCTAGGCTGACAGACTAGATAGACTCTCAGGGGTGGGGAACTTGCAATCTTGAGGCCACATGTGGCCCTCTAGACCCTCAAGTGTGGCCCTTCAACTGAATCCAAACAAAGAAGATTCCCCACACTTGGTAGATAATAATTACTGGCCTTCTCAAAGAGGACCAGAATGATATCACTGGTTTGTAGTCAAGGTATGGTGTGTGTGTCTCTGGGCGATCAGACCAATATGAGCTCAGAAGTCTCTAGTGCAGGTTGAGCACCCATAGTCCATATGAACATTTGACTGCTCCAAATGTTCAGATGTTCATATGGACTAGATAGATAGATGGATAGATAGACAGACAGATAGATAGATAGATAGACAGACAGATAGATAGATGGAACATTTATTATGTGATCCTCATGAGTTGGGCTCTATACCAAGCACTGAGGATACAAATAGAGTTAAGCAATACTCTACCCTTCCTGCCCTCACAGAGTTTATATCCTGATGGACAAAAATCAAGGCTATAACGAGCAAGGATACAGTGAAAGGGGAAGATGGTAAGAAAAATGGATGGCATCCAATCCTGGCAAGAGAGTGTCAAATCTCCACAGACTTCAGGGGCTTCCATTAATGGAGGAACACTATTTGAATTCACTAGGGACAGGTAGCTGAACAAAGAGAAGCCTTGGTGAGATATCTATCTTCAGGTAAGTATCTATTTTATAAATGACAGATTATTATTTTTTTTGCTTAGTACTTGAGGTCAAGGTTTACTAAAGTGAAGAATTAAAAAAAAGCTTTTCAAATTTTATTTATTTTTAATTTATGGAATCAAACAAGCATTTCCATAACCAAGTACTATTAAAATTATGATTGCACATGAAACTACAAATCCATTATATACAACTTGCAATTTCTTTTAAATATAAAGAACTTTGCAAATCCTATTTTATGTGAAGCTTTTCCTGATTCTACTAGCTCTCCATTTGGACTCTTCCCAATTACCTTGTGTTTATGTATTATATAGTTTGTATGATTTATATATGTTCATGTTTTCCTCCAATAGAATTACTTCTCCTTGAGGGCAGGGTCTAGTTGGACTTTGCTTTTTTATCCAAACACCACCCTTGACACACACCTGCTGAGTGACCCAGACAAGGTGCTTTCCTTCTTCTCAGTGCTTTAACAACCCCGTAAGACTCCAAGTTACAGAGAAATTACCAACATCCTACCTGTAATGATAGCTTTCTCATCAGAGAGTTCAGTTTACTATGAAAATGATATGTCCAGTCCCTATTTTTCTCCTTAATGCTTGGCACCAAATAGGTGCTTAATAAAACCTTGTTAATTGACTTACAGATCTATTGGTAGGGCAGGTGACCATCACAACAGTTGAACTACGTTTCTCACCTCTAAGAATGTGTGCAAAATATTCAATGAAATCCTCTAACAACAGTCCTGGATATTGTCTGAGTACCTGGTTTCCACTTGTAAATATTCCTCCCCCTGTTGTTGGTTTCACAGCAACCCTCACGCACTGCTGTCTCTTGACTCCTCCCTATTTCCCCAGAGTGAGAAGGAAAATTTCCATGTTCCCAGTGAACTCAGTTGAAAAAAAGAAAAAACTCCAAACAAAACCATGAAAGCATTCTGCTCCATGGAAACACTGTCAAGGCATAAAAGAAATGTTAAGGTCTTATTAAAATGTGAGGTTGGCACACAACAGAACAAACTATTTCCATCTCTGCTAGTGTTCCAGAGAGAGTGAACGATGGTGAGGCTGTAGGCCTCCAGGCCTCCATCCAGCCTTTGGAATGATGTCACAGGAGCTGGCTCCAGCTCCTTCACTGCTGCCTCACATCCCAGCTTGGCAGAAGCACCTCTTTAAGTAGCTAGAGAATCATTTGCTTGCCTTGCTGTTTGGGAACAATTTCCTTGACAAACAGGGACAATTCCCAGTTCCCTATTTGTTTCTTCTTGGCCAAGGGCTTTTGGCTAAAGGAACATACAAAGAGTAGAAGCTTATTTTGAGAGTAGAGTGGCTCAGTTGAGGCCCTGGAGCTCTTTCCATTTCTCTTGTCAGTCTCACCATTTATCAGGTTGGTCAAAGAAATGGGGTCTGTTCAGTTTGGACAATGACCTCTACTGGTTCCTTTTGCCTCTAGGAGTGAATAAAAACTCCTCTGTTGAGCAGTTTTAAACCCTTCCCAACCAGGCCCTGCTCTACCTTTATTATATACATCATCATTCATGTTCTCCAGATTTCCAGCCAAACTGTCTTTAGCTGTTCCTCAAAATTAATACACCATCTCCTATCTCCATACATTTGGCCTGGCCATTCCCATGATTGGAATGCATTCTCTCTTAATTTCTTCCACTTAGAATCTCTAGTTTCATTCATATATCAGCTCAAGGGCCACTTTCTATGGGAAACTTTTCTTGAACCCCCAACTACTGAGGTCTTTCATTCCCAAACACACCATATTTGTTGCTGTTCAGTTGTTTTAAGTCATATCTGACTCTTGAGATCTTGGCAAAGATGCTGGAGTGGTTTTGCCACTTCCTTCCTCCAGCTCATTTTACACAAGACACTAGACACTCACTAGCTGCGTGACCTTGGGCAAGTCACTTAACCCCAATTTAATCCCAATCTTGAGTCATCTCCAGTCATCCTGATGAATATCCACACACATGAGGAAATTAAGGGCAAACAGGATTAAGTGATTTGTCCACCATCACAGAGCGAGCAAGTGTCTTAAGACCAGCTATAAATTCAGGAAGAAACGTCTTAGTGACTCTAGGTCTAGCACTCTGTTCATTGTGCCACCTAGCCACCTTTTTGTTTAGCTAACCATATGGTAAATAGAAAACTGTCTCATTAGTTTTGGAGGCATTAAAAAAGCACTCATGACAAGAATGTTTATCATTTTCTCTTTGTGGAAACATTTTGGTTTGACTCCTTCACTCCAGCAGGAGCCATTGCAATAACAAGAGAGGCTTAAAAAGGAGACTGTCGCTGTCATTCAATTAACCTTACTCTATGACCCTTTGATCATTAATAATGGCTAAGGCACAAAACAGGTCAATTAGGTGGCATGGTGGATAAAGTGCCCAGTCTGGAGTCAGGAAAACTCATCTTCTTGAGTTCAAATCCAGCCTCAGACACTTATTAGCCATGTGACACTGGGCAAGTCACTTAAACTCTGTTTGCCTCAGTTTCCTCATCTGTAAAATGAGCTAGAGAAGTAAAAGGCAAATCACTCCAGGATATTTGCCAAAATAAAAACCCAACCCAACTGGGATCATGAAGAGTTGGACATGACTGAAAACAACTGAGAAACAATAAGACAGCATAAAATATGGATATATATGCTTGCCAGAGATGATCACTGTCATGTAAGAGGAAATCCAGACAAAATGCATGTTAAAGAGAATATCTATTTGTTTGTGTTTATATACAAATACGACTTAGGTAGATAGATGAAGAGAGAGTGATAAAGACAGAGAGATGGAGAGAGAGAGAGAGAGAGAGAGAGAGAGAGAGAGAGAGAGAGAGAGGGAGAGAGAGAGAGAGAGGGGGGGGGGGAGAGAGAGGGGGGGAGAGAGGGGGGAGAGAGAGAGGAAGAGAGAGAGAGAGAGAGAGAAAGAGAGAGAGAGAGAGAGAGAGAGGGAGAGAGAGAGAGAGAGGGGAGAGAGAGAGAGAGGGAGAGAGAGAGAGAGAGAGGGAGAGAGAGAGAAGAGAGAGAGAGGGAGAGAGAGAGAGGGAGAGAGAGAGAGGGAGAGAGAGAGAGGGAGAGAGAGAGAGGGAGAGAGAGAGAGAGGGAGAGAGAGAGAGAGAGAGAGAGAGAGGGAGAGAGAGAGAGAGAGGGAGGAGAGAGAGAGAGGGAGAGAGAGAGAGAGAGAGAGAGAGAGAGAGAGGGAGAGAGAGAGAGAGAGAGAGAGAGAGGGAGAGAGAGAGAGAGAATGAGAATCGAGTGCTTACTTTGTGTTGAGCACAGTTCTAACTAAGCACTGGGGATTGGCTGATGTTGTCCTTCATTCTTGAAAAGGACCAAAAATGACATCACTATGTTGGCATCGAGGTACAGTGCGCCTAACTGTGGCTGATCAGGACAATGGAGCTCAGAAGATTCTACCACAGGTCAGGCACAGATAGCTCACAATTGGAGTGAAGATGCCTCTAAATTTGTGCATCTCATGTTTCTTCTGAGCTACTCTGTTCTGTTTCACTCATTGAGTATAGCATCTTTGATGCAGGCCCGCCATTTTGGGTGGTCCTTTGCTGGTTTCTCCATGTCACACAATCAATTCCAAAGAGCTTCAGAGAGACCTTGAAGGTGTCCTTGTATCACTTCTTCTGACCACCAAGTGAACACTTCCCGTGTGTGAGTTTTCCATAAAATAGTCTTTCAGACAAATGTATGTTTGGCATTTGAACAATGTGGCTGGTTCATTGGGGTTACACACTGTGCAGTAGTTTAGCCTGAGAAAGGACCTCAGTGTCTGTTACCTTAGCAAGTGATCTCCAGAATCTTATTCAGAAAACTTAAATGGAAGTGATTGTTTCCTGGCATAGTGCTGGCATATTGTCCAGGTTTCATAGGCGTACAACAATGAGATCAGCACAATGGTTCTGTAGACCTTTAGTTTAGTAATCAGTCTAATACCTCTTCTCTCCCATACTTCCTTTTGGAGACTCTAAAACACTAAGATAGCTGTGGAAATGTGTTTGTCAACTTAATCATCTATGTGTACAATCCTGGAAAGTATAATGACAAGTTAACTGATGGACTAAACTGGGTTGAGCAAAACCAAGGAGTCTTAATCCATCAGTGATATACGGGAGGTGTCTACTCCAAGTATGTGAAGACTTCCCCCAGTGGAACGGACGGATAAAAATAATTTGGTGAAATAGCCATGGCAGCAACTGAAGCAGACACTGGGCAATGCTTAGATCTTGGTTAGACATCAAAGACACCAACGTTATCCACTGCATCCAGAGCCATCACCAGTCATCTTGACTCTTGACTTGCCACTGGACTCTGATGACTCTGGAGGAGAGAGTGAGGACAAAGACTTCACACAACTCTGTCTCCATTAAATCCAATTTGTGCATGAATCAAAAGGTACCACTCATACCATTTTACCATCTTTACCTACATAGAGATATTATGTCATCAGGCAACTTACAAAGAAGCTGGTGCTGATACAGTGGAAGCTGTAGGCACACAGGCAGCCCAGATCATAGGGCCATCTTCTCATTGGACTGAAGCAACAGTGCAGTTTGCTTCCCTGTAGGTATCTGAGCAGCCTTTTAGAAGAATCCAGTGTATTCCAATGTGTTCACTTCTTGGTATGAGGAAGGGGCTAGAAAAGGTGCCCCCAAATATTCTACTTTACTCAACCCTGGCCTGCTTTCTGTGGCAGGTGGGAATTTCACCCTGTGGTAAAAACATAAAGAAGTGCAAAAACTTTTCAGAAATGATTCCACTCAACATCAATATGTAGAATATGTGTCCACTTATGGACAACATGAAATCCAGAGAACTCAGCAGGTATTACAACACTGGGGATATGAATGTAAGCAAGCACAACAGCCTTCCCTGGGTTTACATTATAATAAGAGCGAACAAAATATAAAAACTGGAAAGGGGAAGGAATACCCTTGACATGATGGGGACATCAAATGCAATCCTGGATCTGGACAACACAATGCTAAGGTTTATTTCTCAGCCAAGGGTAATTGCTGGGTTGGAGTCCAAGACTGATGTCCATATAGAGAGGAGATAAGGATAACAATCTTAATGGAAACAATATTATTTTAGATATTTCTATATCTGTCTGTACAATGGGTCTCAAAAGTTTTAAAGTAGCTTAGTAATACTAACATCTTAAAATTGCACTAAGACTTTTGGGACATGTTATGTACCAATCCATACCTGTGTATGAATATGGCTATGTATACATAGATATGGGTGTATGGGTATTCACACATGTATATGCATATATTTATATTGATGGAGAAAGTTTAGAGATTTTCCATATAACTAAATTCCAAGGACAATAATCTTATTGGGTTGTCTACCTCCATTAAGATGTAAGCTATTGAAGGTCAGGCACTGTCTCTTAATTTTGTATTTGAATACTCAGCACATAAAATTTGGCACACATAATCACCTAACAAGTGCTTTTTCATCCACCCATTCATTCAATGTGTATATTGTCTCCTGACTTATATAAGAGGCATTCTTTATCCATTAATAGGTGCTTTGGTCATGGAATTTACATAATCATATATATTTTATATAATTTATATTTGCTCAAAATTTATAACAATATTTATTATATCATATATAATTATAGT
Organism: Bettongia penicillata ogilbyi; assembly: GCA_023548195.1. Classification (NCBI taxonomy): domain Eukaryota; kingdom Metazoa; phylum Chordata; class Mammalia; order Diprotodontia; family Potoroidae; genus Bettongia; species Bettongia penicillata. The sequence continues at coordinate 7,345,082 of JAJHZJ010000257.1, forward strand.
ATATATAATTTATAATACATTTTACATAATCACAACTCTCAGGATTCTTGTGAGAAAATTGCTTAAAGCCTTCGGAACCTATTGAAATTCAATCAGCGTTAAATACTAATCTGGAGAAAGAGAGTTAAATTGTCTGCCCCCTCCCCATAGGTAGGGGCTATCCTCCATTAAATTCAAACATAATTGAAAGACCCATGAAAACAGCTGTTGAATGTTTATTTTTTTAATAGCTGCTTTATGGAACTTCCCAAGCTCTATTATACTTGCATTACCCTTGCTTTCTTACAAGATTATCGTATTACTACATTGTCCAGTCTTCCTCTGGGATACAAACACATTCTCCTGGGAGAGTCTTACATGAATATTTTGCTCAGTTTTAAACCAGCACATATTGCATTCTATGAGTATATGTAAGTGAGTCGCTCAGTCAAAATGCAATGTCCTAGTTCTCTGATGTCCTTGGGCTTTACAAGAATAGTCTCTCTCCCTCTGGGCATTTTATTATTGTATCTAAGATGAAGCTGGACCACAGAATATTCCTCAGAGTACAATGCTAATCTCTCTAACCTCACTATTCATCAGGATAAATTTGTTGCATGAGTTTGGAGCTGTCCAGCTAAATTTGCAGGACTAGACCTGAGGTAATTATCTCAATGGTTTGGTCAAAATCTTGCCCCCTCCCTCCCTTCTGCCATCCAAATGGAAACTTTGTTTTCCAAATATACAAGGAAGTATTACTCAATTCTCCATTTTCTGCTGGCTATACATATCTAGCCTTAGGGTATCCGGAAGTGTATCATTGTTCTAAGTCCTAGAGAGGCATAATATAGGGGATCAGCCAGTCAGTCAACAGGAATTCTGAGACCCCACTGTGCATATAAAATTATCAAGAGTATTCAGAGACAGCCTGCTGACATTCCAAAAATACCAGAATTTTTTATGCAAGAATGATGAAATCTGAGAGGAGTTAGTTAATCAAGAAGAATACCAATTTTGGCATACTTAATTAAAGGTGTTGGCTGGAAATCTTGACAGAGTAATAGCACTTGTACACACACACTATACACACACACACACACACACAACAGAGTTTGATTTGATACTATAGTAGTTAGATGGACAACCTATGGGAGTCAACAATTGGTATATTTCTTGGGGAAATGAAAAATTCGGTGGACCCCAAACTGAAAGGTAGAAGGAGAATGGGCTGACTAGAAGCTGCAAAATCATTTTAAAGCCTCAAGTTTCTCCATGATATAAAAGTTTCATCTTATTCATAGCAATATTCTTCTGCAAGATGTATGGCTTGAACTCATACAGCACTATGATCTCTAAAGAATTAAAGATGAAAAGCATTCAGAAAGCCATGGAGAGAGGTGCATCGTTGTAATGAGCAGGTTATAATATGCTACAAACAATAGCAAAGGACTTAATGAGGAGGAACTGGGGAGAGGATGACTATATATATATATATATATATATATATATATATATGTATATATGTGAAAGAAGGGTTGTCATGTAATAAGAGATAAGAGAGTGAATTCTTTGCTGGAATTATGTAATATGAAAAGAATGTAAGAAAGAATCCCAGAAGATTGAGCAGTCTACCAGGGGATATTTAGAGCTCTAAGAAGTCTCAAAAGACATCTAGTTTAATTTCCTAATTTAAAAAAAAATGAAATTTATAAAATTTATATAAATTGAGGTCCAGCACAAGCAAATGACTTACCCATGAGGACACATGTGGGTCTTTAGGAACTTAAATCAAGAGCAAAAAGGGATTTTAGGTGTTATTAAATTCATTTTACAGATGGGGAAACTGAAGTCCAAAGAAGTTAAGTGAGTTGTCCAAGACAAAGCTTGTAGAATCACAGGATCCTAGATCTGCATCTAGGAGGGATTTCAGTCTTTAACCTTTCACTTGTTTGTATTATGGACCCAAAGCACAATGTCTAGTGAGGCCTATGAACCCTGTCTCTGAAGAATGTTGAAGTCATTTGAGTAATTGAGTAAATGTTAAATTTTATTTAGAAGTTAGGGAAAATAAAAATGTCCTTTCCCCCCTCATCCATACTCACCAAGCCCCTCAAATCTTAGGGACTTGTATGATCCAAGATTAAAATCCCTAATGTCAAGGAATCTGTTCTTTACCAAGGAAGTCAAGTAATTTGCCAAGGTGATAGAGGTAACTCATATCCTGTGAACAACATTGCCAAATGTCACCATGAGTAATTATACAGCCTTGGATTACTCACCCCAACCAATTACTTCACTTCTATTCATGAGCTGCTCAATAGAGTTGGAGAAAATCAGGAAAACATGTTGCCTGGGTCAACCACAAATTGACGCAATCTCAACTGGGCCCTTGGAGTGGTCATCAAGGCTCACAATGTAGGTATTGTCCTTGATTTCTCACTTTCTCTTACCTCAACATATCCAATCAGCTGTCAAGTTGTATCATTTTCACCATCATAACTTCTCTAAATGTTGTTCAGTCTTTTTTCTGTCTTGTCTGAGTCTTGGTGACCCTATTTGGAGTTTTCCTGGCAAAGATACTGGAGTAGTTTACCATTTCCTTCTCTAGCTCATTTTATAGATGAGGAAACTGAGGCAAACTAGAATAAGTGACTTGCCCAGGGTCATCCTGCTATTAAGGGTCTGAGAACAGATTTAAACTCGGGAAGGTGAGTCTTCCTGATTCCAGGTACACCACTCTATCCACTGTGCCACCTGGCCACCCCTATGACATTTCTTATATATATACCCCCTTCTCTCCCTTGACACCACCACCCTGTTGCAGGCCTTCATCACCTTATTCTTGGTCTATTGTGATAAGGTTTTGTTGGTCTCCCTGCTTCATGTCTCTCCTTGTTTTGATAAGTCTTCCTTCTTCTCAGCTGTCAAACTGATCTTCTTAAAATACAGTTCTGATCATCCCAACCCCATAATCAAGAAATAAATCCCAGTGGCTCAATCTTACCTCCAGGACCAAATATAAAAACCTCCATTTGGCTTTCAAGCCCTGCAAAACCTGGCTCCTTTTTACATTATCACAGAGACTCTTTCAACTTCAATACTCAATATCTCTTCCAAGCCTTCAGTTGCCTTCTCCTTTGATAAGAGGACTGGAGGTGGGACAAAAAAGTTCTTCCCAAAATCTCTCTTTATAGAAAGCTCAGGATTGTCCAGCCATCTCTCCATTTCCCATTAGCTGGTGTGCTTGATTTCAACTTCCCAAACATCATACTTCCTCCAAGACAAGCTCATCATCTCACATCTCTGCTTCAGCTTTTATATTAAATACCTCCTCAGCACCTTCAATAGTTTATCTCTTCTGATCAGAGGGTAGAGCAAAAAACTCCTCCCCAAAGACTCCCTTTAAAGAGGGCTCAGAAATTTCCAGTCATATCCTCATTTCCCACCAGCTGTTTTGCTGACTTTTTCAACTCTGGATATGCTTGGCAGAACTCACTCCTCCCCCACCACCTCACTCACATACTTTTCACTTCCCTTTGTGTATTGTCTTCTCCCACTAGATTTTAAGCTCCTTGAGGGTAGGACTCTCTTTCTTTTTCTTATCTATATCCCAAATACATAACCTACTGCCCCACAGAGAGTAGGTGCATAATTAATGTTTGACTATGAACAAAACACTCATCTTAAACTTTACTCCACTTTCCATACTTTGCAATCCAGTGAAATTGGACTCTTTGAGATTCATGGCATTAGTCACTCCAGCCTCTGAATCCGGGCCTTTTCCTTGCTGTGCCCCTTGCCTGGAATGCTCTCCCTCCTCATCTATATCTCTTCCATTCCCCGATTTGTTTTAAGCCTCATATCAAATTTCACCCTCTACAAGAAACCTTTTGTGATCAACTTTAATATTAGTGCCTTCTATCTGACATTATCTACATTTTATGGCGTTTCTGTATTCTATGTATGTAGTTGTATCCATTTTTCTTTCTTACTTATCAGAATACATCCCCAATGTCTGGCGTTGTTCTTCAGTCATTTGTGCATTTCTGACTTCATGTGACTCCATGCCCCCTGGTGTTATCAGTAAGCACCCTGACATACAGGGAGGAGGGGAGGGCTTGCTATCACAAGTTCTTTGATCTGCTTTTCTAAAAGGAAAGGCAACTTTTGAGGGGTTAACAATTTCCTTTAATTAAGCACATATATCGTTCACTTAGTTCATGAAATCAACCGACAGTACTTCCAAACTGTCTGACAACAGACAGGTCCAACTTGTTGACCATAATTGCCAGAGAGAGAAGCACCAACATCTGGCTTTTCAAAGCCAGGGGACTCCTTAACAGCTTCCCAGAGTTTCATCTGGCACAGAAAACTTCTTCCAAAAACTAAGCCCCAAAGTAAGACCACACCCTCAGAATATTTATACCTGTTTTAAAGCCAGAGGGCATCTCAACCCTAGTGAACCAGTGCCTCATTAACAGAAGGTTAAGGCCTTCCTACAAATCTTCCCTAAATAAACTTCCCTTAATGGGCAGGCCCATTAATGGGTGGGGAAGATCGTTAATCATATTAACAGCACAAATACATATACGGTTTCTAGTTAAAGAAACTCTCGCTTCTGTACTTTACTCTTAGTAAAGACTTGGATAAAAGAAAGATTCAATCCGAGGCATTTGATTGTCTAAAACAAAAATAACAAATGATCCTACTTCATTTGCCCTTACAGTTGGTTATTGGGGTTTTCTTGGCTAAGATATGGGAACAATTTGCCATTTCCTTCTCCAGAGTATACAAGTTTTACAAATAAGGAACTGAGGCAAATAGGGGTTAAGTGCCTTGCCCAGAGTCACACAGTTAGGAAGTATCTGGGACAAGATTTGAACTCAGATCATCCTTACTACAGTCCCAATGCTCTATCCCCTGAGCCACCTAGCTGGCATGTAGTAAATACTTAATAAATATTTATTAACTTATTAATTCAACATGCCCAGGTATAGACCTATTGTGATCTATATTCTGGGTGAGAATATGCACATTGATATGATCCTACATTCCTTGGGGTAATGGATTAATGAAATATATTTTCCTTTCCACTTATCCCAAAGTGATTTGTTGAATTAGAGATTGATAACTGGGAAGGGCATTAAAGATTATTCAGCCCAACATTTTACTGACAAGTGAGGCCTATGGGTTACTGTCAACCTCTAATCTTTATATATGATTTATACGTGACATATTGGTTTCCTTACTACAAGCCTTTAACTTGGATAGTGGAACTGTCATTATCCCTATTTTATATATGAGGAAACTAAGATCTGGAGAGGTTATGATTTTGCCATGATCACACAGCTAGTCAATAGTAAAATCAGGACTGAAATTCAATCCTTTCCACATTGTCTCCCCTGCTTATTCCATTAAACAACTCTGTCTCCCATTTTCAGCTATTAAAACACAGGAAAAATCATTAGATTCAAAGCCAGAGAACCTAGCTTTTAATTCTAAATGTGTCATTTACTACTTGTGTGCATTTAAGCAATTCAATTGATTTCTTTGGGATTCTATCCCCTTATCAGTAGCCCCACCCCAGTAAAACCATCTTGACAGACAGCCTCAAACCCTCTGGTGAGTTAGGGGGATGTCTATCCTAAGCCTCTGAAGTCTTCCCCAGGTAGAATCGGCAGATGAGAACAATTTGTCCCAATGGCCATGAAGATGGCTGAAGCAGGCACTATGAAGTGTTTAGAGCTTGGTCAGACATAGATGACACCAAGGTCATCCACTGCATCCTGAACCATTGCCAGTCATCTTGATTTTTGCCATGCCACAGGGCTTTGATGACTCTGGAAGAGATGGTGAGGCTGACAACTTTGTGCAATTCTGCCTCACTTAAATCCAATTCACCCATGAATCAAGATGTTATTCTGAGACACCATTGGTCTTTTTCTAAGCAAAAGACAAACAATATGTTTTAGTTTCATTGTGTTGTGTGAAACCCTGTGAAAGTCTCATACATCAAGCAGTGCTTCAAGCTTTGGAAATTTGCTATTCTAGTTCCCATCTCTATAGCAAAAGCTGTACTGTATGACCAACAGGCACTTAGTTTTCATCTCCGTTTCTTAGATTTCTTTAAGGGTTGCCTTAAAAGAGATAGCTGGGGATGTAGTAGATTGAACACTTGACTTGGAGTCAGGAAAATCTAAGTTCAAATCTCACTTCTGACATTTTCAGTGTAACCTGGCAAGATACTTTAACCTCTGTTTGCCTCAGTTTCTCAAACTGCAAAATGGGAATGCATAACAGAATCGACCTTACAAGATTGTTGTAAGGTTCAAAGGAGGTAGTAGTTATAAATGATGTTTAGCACAGGGCCTGCCATTCCAATGCTTCTTTCCTTTCCTCTCTTCTCAGGTCTCATTTCCTGTGGAAAGTCTTTTCAGATGTTCCCTAATTCTCAGTGGTCTTTTACTGCTATAATCATTGTAGCTTGATTCAACAGAAATAGGCTTGGGTTTGGAATGAAAGGATCTTAACTTGGATCTCAGCATGTGTTGCACATCCCGTGTCAAATTTAAACCAAATGGAAATAAGGACTTGTGTTTTGTTTTATCCCCAGTACCTAGCATGATGTTTTGTATGTAGCAAGTGCTTAATGAATGCTTATTTAACTGTTTTTAATGTCTTTATAAACTGACTTTAGCTTTTAGATCTTCTATGGCTTATTATGAATATAATATTAACTAAAACTGTGTTATTCAGTTGGGTCCAATTCTTTATGATCCCATGGACCAAGGGTGGGAAACCTACCTCCTCGAGGACATATGACACCCGTATGTCACCTTCTAGGTCCTTAAGTGCAGCCCTTTGACTGAATTCAAATTTCTCAGAGCAAATCCCATTAATAAAAGAATTTGTTCTGTAAAATCTGGACTCAGAAGGCTGTACCCAAGGAGCTAGGATGCTACAGGTTCCCTACCCCTGCAGCATGGACCATACTGACTATGGGATTTTCTTAGGAATGATGCTGGAGTGAGTGGTTTGCCATGTCCTTCTTGAGTGGATTAAGGAAAACAAAGGGTTAAAAATGACTTGCCCATGGTCACACAGCTAGTCAGTGCTGAAGCTCAGATTTGAGCTCAGATATTCCTTATTCCAGGTTCAGTGCTGAGTAATCTAGCTTCCCTATTAAATTTGCTTTGCCACTCACAATTTAGGCAAATATATTTCAAGCTAACCATATCACACTCTTTGAGGTGCCATAAGAATTCCATGGTTGATCATTCACAGATATTCAATTGTTCTCTTCTGTGCTCATGATTAACTGTACTTTCCTTTTCTGGCTCTGCTTTTGTCACTTTGTATTATTTCAAAAAGGTTTTTTAGGATTTCTTTATATTCCTCCTACTTGCCAATCTCAATTGCATTTAAGCATTCTATTATATTACTGTACCATAATTTATTTTACCATTGCCCTATTGTTACTGCAAATTTTTTGTGTTTACAAATGCTACTATGGAAATCTTTGAAAATTGAATTTGTTTTTTAAAATAATACTCGAGATTTATTCAGACCTCATTTTTAAAACATCAAAAATTGCATTACTAAAACTGATAAGTTGTCTTATTTGACACATTTCATTCTAAAGAAATTTTCTCTTTTCCTGGAATCAAGCTCACTTTTCAAAGATGCAAATTTGCCAACACTCAATATATTCCAAGTCATTTGTCTCAAGGTTTGAAAGTATTTCCTAAAAGGTACTGAGCAAGGGCTATACCTGTGGAATCAATGTAGAGTCCCTCAAGGTGATTACTTTGTAATGGATGGTGCTTGCCTGGATGTAGTAACACTTGCATGTAGGTTTGCTTTTTAAAAAGCCTTATTGAGGCATACTTTGTATTGTCTATGACACAATGAGAGAGATACAGGCTCTAGAATCTGAGAGCCTATAATTAAATACTGTCTCTGGTGCTTACTGCCTGTGTGATATCAGACAAGGTCTCTAATCTCTCTATGCTAAGTTGCCTCATATGAAATATGAAGAGGCTGCACTATTTGATTTTTGAGGACCCCTCTACCTCTATGATCATCTATAATTCTATGATCTGTGTTGATATTCTTATTAACCTTTCTTTAACTGAACTTTTTTGTCCATTTAATGAAGGACTGTCTTCACAGAAATTGTGCCATATTAGAGTTGTAAGGTACTCTATCAGTCATCTAGTGCATCTATATATCGTAGTCATCTATATGTTGTATCTGTATCTATATCTAGTCATCTATATATTGTAGGAATCCTTGATAAAATACACCCAAGCAATTCCTCAGCCTCTACTTCATTAGGAACTGGTAGTATATCACATTGGTGGTCATTGATATCAACAGCATCTCCCTTAATTTTTGAAATACAGTTGAAGTATCACCTTCTTTACCACAGCTTGTGGTAAAGAGCTGTCATTGGATGTACATACACATATATATTTTTGTATATAAATATATGTAAAATAGATATACATATCTATCTATGCATATAAATTTGCAAATACTGTGGCTAAAAAATTCATCACCTTGGGGCCAACCAGGTAATTTGCCTCTCTGCACTTAGCTAGGATGATCCTTAGAGCCATGTAATCATCATGGGGCCTCTACCTGAAGATTCCCAGTTAGAAAAAATGACCTGAACTAATATTCTACTTTCATAAGCTCCAGGAACGCAGAAAACTAGCTATATACCATTGAGGAGGCATCAAAGAAGGGCATTCGTAGAGCAGTTTGAAGTCTTAGTTTTATCCAACAAAACAAAACTCACTTTTTTGATGTATCAGGTCTCTAATAAAGACTATTTAGTAAGTAAATCATTAGAATGAGGAACATACTCTTTGGAATATACTCAGTGTTGATAAATTTTCATTTTTGAAAGGTGAACTTGATTCCTGGAAAAAGACAAGTCATTTGGAATCAAATGTGTTGAATAAGGCAGTTTGTCAATATGAATAAAAATGTGCTTGTTTTTTAAAAATGAGACCTAAATAAACTCTTCTTTAAAAGAATTCTTTCAAAGATTTCCAACCTAACATTTGTAAATGCAAAAAATATATTTATGTATATAAAGTATATTTATATATATAAAGTATAGACTACTTTACTTCAAGTCAGAAAGAGCTGAGTTCAAATCTTCCCTCAGATTTGTTTCCCTGGGCAAGTCACAATCTCTCTAAGACTTCATTTCCTAATCTTGTCATTTGAAGGGGGGGTGGGCAAGATTCTCTTTGAGGTCATCAGCATAGGCAATCAATCAGCAAGCATTTTTTAAATCTCTAGGATATATCCCCTTCTGTTCTAGGCCTCTAGATGCAAAACCAAAAGTGATTCAAACAATTTTTGCTCCCAAAAGACCTGACATTGTTGCAAATATAAAGCAGAATCTCCTAATTCGATGCTTATGGTTGGCCAATGGATCTGATTGGTCACCATCTGTGCCACCCTCAAGGCCTTTTCTGTTGATTAGACAGTTGTATTGACTTTGATGCAGAATGCTCATGCTCCAATATAGGCCAAGTTCAGCTCTGACATTCTTTTTCCATTTTCCTTGCTACATTTGCCATAAAGCAAGAGTAGTGCCAACAGAAGCTGGTCTTGTTTTGTGGTGATAAAGAACATTTGTTCTCTCCTCTATTAAATATGTTTAAACTTGGAAATAGAAAGCAGAGACAAGGCCTCATTTGCTTGCCAGCCATCCTACTCTACTAGCACAGAGGATTCCTTTTCTCAATGGATTCAAGCTAACTTTGCAGGCATGTGCACTCATGATCTGGATCTATTCTTGCCTCCACCTGCCTCTTTAAAATGAGTCCCAAATGATTCATATAGTGAGTTGTGAAATAGGTATTTTTTTAAATAAAATAGGAAATGTTAATAATAGTCACTAGCATTTAAAGAAAATTCAAGTTTTATACATGTTATCTCATTTGGTCCTCACAATCTCACAAGGTAGGTGTTATTGTGCCCATGTTTCTGATGAGGAAACTGAGTCTGAGAGAAATTAAGTAACTTGCTAAGGGGAACAGAGTTAGTAAGGAAGCTAGGTGGTACAATGGATAGAGAACCAGCACTGAAGTCAAGAAGACTCATTTTGTTGAGTTCAAATCTGGACTTAGACACTTACTAGCTGTGTGATGTTGGGCAAGTCATTCAACTCTGTTTGTCTCAGTTTTCTTATTTGAAAATGAGCTGAAAAAGAAAATGGCAAACCCCTTCAATGTCTTTGCCAAGAAAACCCAAAATGGGGACATGAAAAATCGCCCATGACAGAAATTTCTAAACTATAAGAACAACAGAGCTAGTAAATGACTGAGGCAGGATTTGGACTCTGATCTTCTTGACTGAGCATCAAATGCTCTACTCGCTGCACAACTTGCCTACATGTTTAGTTTTTATGACTTTTTATCATTCTCTACATCTTGAAAGGTATTTATAGGATCAGAGAGTTCAAGAAGTATTAGATGGTCCAATCCATTCCTCTCAGTTGATGGATTACAGTCCAAAGAGGAAATAGCACATCCCTTAGGTCATAGACGTGACCCAGACGTAGAAAGTAACATAGCCAGGATTTAAACCATGGGTCTTCTAATTCTGGATTTAACATCCTTGCCACAGTACTGACTTGTCTTTTATGGACTCAGGGGAACATCTTTGCTTTCTAAGTGCCTGAGACCTCCCAGGATCAAAAAGGGGAACTTTTAGGCAGAGATGACTGTGCATATAGGAAAAATAGGTAGTTGTCCAAATGTTGGAATTTGAGAAATTCCAGGAAGATTCCAACACTGCCCTAAAATATGTGCCACAATATTTAAATCTCACCATTGCAAAATGATACTGCTACCATAGGTATGGCTATGTCATTTCTCTGCTCAAAAAGTAACAGCTACATACTGTTTCCTCTAGAACAAAATGAATGCTGGGATAGAAAGTAATGCCAGGTACATTGTTGTCAAAAGGGCCATTAGGCCAAAGGAGGGGCAGGTAATTTCCTGTCAGGAAGATGAGGGAAGTGATATTGAAGTTAGACTTTAAAGGATGACTGGAAATTCCGTAGCCAAAGAGGAGAAGGATCACAACATAGGTGATGTTAAAAATCTTTGAGACCTAGTTTCTGGGTAATTAATCATTTTATAAATAGTGTCAGCATATTATTAATTAAAGGTCCAATGACACTCTAAATGCCCAAGATCCCTCATAGAACCCACTCAATGCTCATATGCACTTGGAAGGGCAAGTGTTCCTGAGGGTGGCAATCAACTTTGATTGGTTAACAAGTAATGACGGAAAATGAATATTATAATGGACCTATTCTAATGAGGGGTCAGGTCACATGACTTTGATCACATCATTTACTTCCCCTCAGCCGTAGGGAATTAAATCAAAGAATTTACCTCCACCCAGACCTGAGTTGAGCCCATGGACTTCCCCACCTGTGTAGGGGAGAGGGGGTATGAACAAGACTGTTAAGAAAATCAACCCAATCTCATTATCAGCAATGTCCTTTAGAGAGAGAAAGACATACAGGCTTCTGAAAAAAAATCATGACCCTAACTCAGTTATTAATATGAGAGAAAAATAATCATTTTTCTCACACATATAGTCAACAGTTTGAGTTGTGTCATAGAGTTAAGAAAACTCTAAAGAATAGGTAAAAATTCATCAGGTGAAGAGGGAGAAGAAATTGTAATAGGCATAGAGGGAGAGACAAGGAATAACACAGAGGTAAGGAACTCAGGAAATGCCTGGGAGAAGAAGTTTAACACCAGGAACACAGAGAGCTATGATCAGAAGATACTTGAGAGCTGACCCAGTTCAAATCTTTCATTTTATAGATGAGAAACTGAGGTTCAGGGAGGAGAAGTGACCTATCTGAGGTCACTGAGGTAGCAATGGTAGATCCAAGAACCTGAACCACGCCTTCTGATTTCATGTTCAGCACATTTTCCACTTTGCCAAACTACTTTTCAAAACCAAGGACAGAGATATGAGTGAAATCTACTACCATATTGAACAGGACTTCGTACACAGCCAGTGATTCCTGTTCCATCCCTCTATTTTAAAAATTACCATAATTTTCCATTGGATGAATAGATTAAATATCACTTCTGTTAATCTGTGAAAGAGATATAGATTAATGCAGTATGCCTAAGTTGAAAAGTGTGGCATTGATGTAAGCCCCAAAGGATACAGAAGACATTAAAGTAAACAGAGGACTAGAGTAGATTTGTTCTTGGAGACTTGTATCAAGCTTGATCCAATCAGTTTCACAGTCTTCTTGAGAAGTCTTATTGAATCTACTTCTCCCAAATCTCTCATATAAACTCCCTTTCTGTCCAGTCACAAAGTCATTACCACTCAGAAAATTCAGGTCCTTAGGACCTCTCACCTACACTATTTCAATAGTCTGATCATTGATCCCTCCATTTCAAGGCTCTGTTCTCTCTAATCCATCTTCCACACAGCTATAAAAACACAAGTCTAATCATATTACTTCCCTGCTCAAGAATGTCCAGTAATTCTCCATTGCCTCTCAGAACAAACACAGACTCTTTGGTTTGACATTTAAAGCCCTTCCCAATCCAGTTTCATTTTATCTTCCCAGAGTAATTGTACATTACTCATCCTTATACTATTTACATTCCAATTGAACTTGTGGTATCCCTTACAACATATTACATGTTTAGTTTCCATGAATTTGCTTGGGTTGTCCCCATGGAATTCCCCCTTTCTCCTCATCTCTGGTTCAAAGAACTCACAGTTGTCTTCAAAGCTCAGTTCAACTGCCATCTCTAGGAAGCCTATCCTGATTCCTCCAGTTGCTAATGTCCTTTCCCACAGTTAGGTGGTGAATTGGAAAGAGTCTGAGACCTGAAGTCAGGAAGACATCTTCTTGAGTTCAAATCCAGCCTTAGACACCTAATATCTGTGTGACCCTGGGCAAGTTAAGTCATTTAATCCTATTTGCCTCAGTTTCCTCATCTGTAAAATGATCTGGAGAAGTAAATGGCAAACCACTGCAGTATCTTTGCCAAAGAAACCCTAAATGGGGTCACAAAAAATCACACATGAGTGAAAAAAGGACTCAACAACAAAGACTGTAGATGGGTTATATTTCCTTTCCTGGGTGCAAATTATTGTTTCTCGTTAGACCATATACTTGTCCATGTGCTTCTTTATTATGGATCCACAAGTAGTAACAAAGCTTGGAGAGATAGAATTCATCCAGTAAGTATTTGTGCAGTCAATGAAGATGGCAGCAACTATAAGTGCTGTATGAATTCCGAGGTGGGAGAAATGATGAGATCAGCAGAGGTTGGCATAGTCAAGGGATCAACCTAAGGGAAGCCATCAGTTGATCTGAAGGAGAACAGCAGAGTCCTTGGTGATCCATTTATTCTTTCCGTCTGCTGGGAGACAATTAGGAGAATTGCAGCCCCTTGATGAGACTATTTAATTTCCTTCCTGGGAATGCTCTGAATTTAATTGTGATGCCTTAATCAACACCCTGACACTCTGACTATTCTGCTGTCCAACTCTGTTTTTTCCACACCCTGAGCAAAAGACTCTGTCTGCCTTTCTCACAAGTTTTAGTAATGTGACAAAAGAAATTGCTTCCAGCTGTGGGGCTCTTTTTATTCCTGGTCTCTTAGATAAAGAAGCCACTTCTAGATCCTGTATGGAATCCAAATCCTAAATATATTCAAGAATCACGAACCTTGTTTTCCTCTAATCTTTTCCAAACTTCAGACTGTAGTACATAAGATTTTTATGCCTACCCAGTATTATCCCTCAGGCTCTTTTTCTCAATTCCTCTATTTTTTTTATGCTGTACTCATGGAGTATGTTTCCTAAGATTTCATTGACGTAGGAAACTCTTTTAAAGGAATCTCCTTCTACCAATGCAAACCTGCAATTAGAAGGGATATTGAATGTCTTCTAGCTCAATCTCCTCATTGAGGACAAGGACCATATTTGTTGTATCCCTAGAACTTATTACATGTGACTCATAGTAAGTGCTGTTAATGTGTGTTGAAACTGAGCCTCATACAAGTTGTAAAAGTCACAAAGTCACAAAAAAATCACCAAGTGAATAAGTGTGAAAGCCAATGTCATTTTCACTTTACCAACCCAACTATATAGAAGTAGGACTTTTTTGGTCTTTAAGCAGGAGTTTTCAACATTTAGCAGGGAGGCAGGGTTATGGACCCACCTGGCAGTCTAGTGAAGTCTATTCCTGCCTTCTGAGAATACAGATTATGAATTCATAAAATGAAAAGCAGGGAATTACAAAGCAAAATAAATATATTGTGAAAAGCTATTCAAAAATTCTGAAAGTCCACAAACTCAAGGTTAATAACCCCTGTCTTAGAGAACTGATTGGGAAACACAATTAAGTGATTTACCCTGAGTTGTATAGTACACTGAAATATTTTAATTCAATTCAATTTGACAAGCATTTATGAATTGCCTGCTGTGTTGTTCAAGACATTATGCTAGATATTTGTGCTATAAAGACAAAAAAACCCAAAACATTTCCTTCCCTCAGAGAATTTACTCAGCAAAGTATTCATAAAGCATTTATTCTGATAAGCAAATGATCATTCAGTGATAGAACATTACCCCTCCCCCAGCAACTGGTATGACTGAGGGCAAATTTCTTCAGCACCTCCTTCCTAGTGAAAGTTCAAAATTAGAAAATAAAAATAATAATTTTGTTGGGTTCTAAGTGTTATAGGGATGTAACAACATCATTTGATTCACAGAGAGCTTGAATTACACACTGGTGAAATCATGGGTCCAGTAAAGGGGAAAAAGAACTGAATCATAGGTTCTATAGCTGGAAAAGACCTTTAAGGTCATGCAATCCAACCCTTTCATTTTGTAGAAGAAGATAGTCAGCTCATAAGAGAAATCACTTAGTTCAGATTACACAGATAGCAAGAGATAAAGGAAGAATTTGAACCCAGGTTCCTCCATTGTTTGCCTCAGTTTTCTCATATGCAAAATTAGCTGGAGAAGGAATTAGCAAACCACTCCAGTATCTTTGCCAAGAAAACCCCAAATGGGGTCACAAAGAATCAGACATAACTGAAAATGACTAAACAATGATAACAACAGTATCTGATTGCACATTCAGTTTTGTTCTGCCATGCCATGATCCTTGTCAAATATCCAGGTGCTTTACATGACAATTTTTACTCTGCAATTTGTTGTAGAAGTTTGAACTTTCAATTGTCCTAAGAGTTTTGGAGTGTTCTATATAGGCAAAGATTGGACTTTATTCTTCATCTTATCCTTACATGAATAGATGCTAAAAAGAAAGAGAGAGAGAGAGAAATAACTGCTCCCTTAGAGATTACAACTAGCAGAGAAAAATGCAGGCACTGGATAAAAAGCTTGACTCTCCATTTGGATAGCAGGAAAAAGCTGGAAGAACAGTAAAGAATGCAAGAACAGATCTCACTTTTGGCATAAGTGCCAAGTTAGAAGGTGCATGGGATAAAGTGTTTGATGAAGACAGGAAGATCCCCAATTAGATTCTGACCTGGGCACTTACTGTGAGACCTTGGATGAGACACTTAATCTCTCTCAGCCTCCATTGTTTCTTCTATAAAATGGGGATAATAGTAGAACAAATCCTGCAGGGTTGTTGGGAAGATCAAGTAAAATAGCATGTGCAGAGCACTTTGAAAACTTTTAACCCTGATACAAGTAATAGCAATTACTCCTCCTCCTCCTTCTTTTCCTTCTCCTCCTCTTCTTCCTCCTCCTCCTCCTTCTTTTCCTCCTCCTCCTCCTCCTTCTTTTCCTTCTTCTCATCCTTCTCCTCCTTCTCCTACCACTTGGACTTGGAGTCAAGAACATAGGACTCAAATCCTGTCCCTGGTACTAACTAGCTATATGATCCTGGATAAGTCATTTAACTTCCTACAACTTTCTCCATCTGGAAAATGAAGATAATGATACCTACAGTAGCTATGTCTTTGGATTTTGAGGAGCACTGAGATAATGTATATAATGTGTTTTGCTAACTTGAAAGCACTCTAAAATGGTAGGAGTTACTGTACAGCATCTGTCAATATGGCCACACTCCCTCACTATCACCATCTCTTCCCTCCCTTCCTCCCCCCAATAACTGCATGAGTATTTACGGAGAAAAGTTACCTAATGCTCTACTGGGCACACTTGTCTTCAAGGGGAAGGGTAGAAGATTGGTGGTTGCTAGAAGAATTTTTCTCTGTGCCATGCCTTGTGCCATGCCTATTCCAGAAAATGAGCTACAGGAGTCCTGTCTATCCATCCCAGATGATGTACACCTCAAGGTGAGGAAGCAGAGGATGGACTGTGGTTCCTGAAGCTCTTAGGGCAGTAGACCAGAAGTCTATCTTCTATCAGGCTATATGTATGACTGATTGATTCTTTCTCCTTGCCAGCTAAGAAGTTTGTGATCAGATACTGAGACAGATGGGACAAGATAGGCAGTTTATAACAAAAGAAGGAGAACAGTGATGTGATGGCAAGATAACTGACTTTGGAGCAAGAGGACCTAGGTCCAAATTCCACCTTTAATAATTACTATTGGAATGACTTTGAGCAAGCCCCTCAATCATACCAAGTCATATTTTAGTCATCTGAAAAATAAAGCAGTTGGTTTATATGAAATTCAAGTCCTCTTCCAGCTTAGATTCCTACTATAGAGGTAGGAACATGTGTGTCATTGGAACAGAATTTCCTTTCTGGATTGGAACACAAATGCCTACTGCTAACGTTTTAATATTAGCATGCCCATTGTAATTTGAAACAAAGTCATAAAAATGATAGAGGACTACGGACTTGAGAAAATGGAAAATATTTACAAGATCATTTTAATAAACTATTTTATCCACAAGGATTGTGAAATCAGCAACATTAATACCATATTCCATGTGGTTTTAACAGAGAAGGCAGAAATGGTACTAAAAAGGTTGAATGTGGGAAAAGCAGCTGGATTTGGTGAATTACACATAGAGAAGAGATCCATAATGGAGGCAATACATTGGCAATAGCATTGAGTGAACAATATACAAGGTATCTGAAGGAGAAAGTACCAAATATGTGTAAAAAACAATTTGGACAATATTAACATAAAAATCATCCACATTTCAGTGACTATTTCTCTATATGCCTTACTCCCATCTATACAAAGTAATTCTGAAGGTCATTTATAATAAATTGGACGCTTGACAAGTGGTACAACTGAAAAAATAGGTTTTCACAAATTCTATTCAATGCATAACTACATCTTTGCTGTGTTATAATTAATAGAAAAATGTGATATCAACTCCTACTCTGTTTATTTGCTGATTATAAAGGACATCTGATAATAAACATCAGAAGACACATAAGACAAGGTTTTCTGCTTGCCAGAGGTATTCACCAAGATGATGCACAAGGTCCAGTGTGGGCTGCAGGTCAAAGAGGAATTCTCAGTGGATGGTGAGCTTCTCCATGCTTTCTTATTTGCAGATAAAATTATGATATTGCATCGGACCTCAGAATATAACAGAGACCCAATAATCACTCAAAAGATTTTGGCTTGTCTTTTTATACAGGAAACATTAAATGAAAAATTTCAACATGTATTTGAATGAACTATCTCCCATGGAACTTGTCTAACAAGCTACATATCTGGGAGAGAAATATGGATAAGCAAATGCCTGGCATGGGGATGAAAAGGATTGAATTGCTTTGGTAAATTTAAAGCATTTTTACTGACTCCAAACTTCTCATGGAAAGAAAAGTTCATCTTTTCAATTCTAACAATATACCAGGGTTATAATATAGCCATAAGAAGTAGAACACTACATTTTCCAAAGAATAAATTATAACTTGTATTCATCCTTCATTTTCAAAGATGATGATATCAGAGAAATGATGACATGACTTGCGCTTGACTTTGTTTTGAGTGAGGGAGGGCTGCACAAGGTCACCAGTCTCACTTTCTCCTTCTGATCCATCTGACCAGATATTCATCAGGATGACTGAAGAAGGCCCAGGATGCAATAGGAGACATTGGCCTATTCAGGTACTCCTTAGAGTGAGGTAATGCCCATGTTCATCACACATATAAGGCAATGGAGAGGCACATGGTGGATGTGTCAGGATATAACACATAACTAATGAGTACCACAAGAAAACAGGAGTAAAGGCTGTCATTAAAGAATTTTATCTCAGAAAGAAAAGATGGCTGTTCATTTGGTAAAAGTAAGGGAAGATGTGGACGGTCAAGATGTTCCACTGAAATGATGGGGGAAAATGAATAAGAACCCCAGAACATTATGAGTACCCTCTGTGTTAATGGGAGATATGCTTGAGAGCGTGGACAAAGGTTGTATGGATGGACAGCAATAGATATCTCGAGATTCACATCATGTCATAGAATGCCCAAATCAATGAGATCCCAGAAACATTTCAGTATTAGAAGAGGTTTTGGATACTACGTTGAATAAATGTTATTATAAAATAATGACCTTGGTAGAAAGAATTAAGTGAGCCACAGTATGAAAGAGATAAATGGAAGTAATTATATGAGGGCAAATGAGCTGAGATATGTGACTGGCATGAGCTACAAATATACCCTTATGTGCCACCTCCCCAAGGATTGTTGGCGTGTGGTTCCCTTGAGATCTTGATGTAGAGGGACAGGCAGTCTGATGGATGCTGACATCATCCTCAGGTTTTACAAGGTATCAATTACACTTCCATCTCATCTTCAGCATTGAAAAAGGATTCCACTGCGTACGAATGAAGTAGAAGCATAGGAAGTGTTACTAAAGTGAACTGCTTCATCTACACAAAGCTTCCACTCCCTCATGTTACATGCAGGCACCAACTCTGTATCATCTTCTTACAGACTCTTGTCTTATGTTTGTCAAAGAATGTGTTAGCTGCTAATTGAAGTCTAAGCTAATAATACTTTACATTTCACAAAAGTCACAGTGGATTGACAGGTATTGGAGTTGATATTTTGGAACAGGACCTCTTGCAAGATGCCTCATACAGTCAAACCATGGAATGAGCCATCTATCCTGTCTGCCTACTTACATGGAAGACAAGTGCAGACCCAAAGATATTGACATACAGATATGAATGCATCTGTCAGCAATTTTGTGTTTGTATAAGATCAAAGCAAAATGTAGTACAAAACTTTCAGATAGTTTTAGAATTTGGGTGTGGTATGAGATGTCAATTTATTGGAGTTCACCCATAATGAAAACATAGCACAGCTGAGCACCACCCTTCTTCAGGGCTAAAGAAAAAACAGTGAAAAAGCGAAAAAGAGTGGATAGTTTATTGCTCATGATGTGTGGGAAACTGAGTAGGACACTGGAAAACAGAGAATGTCAGGGTGTTGATTAAGGCAGAGTAATTAAATTCAGAGAGATACTAGGAAGGATGTTAAAATAAGCTGAGGGAGCTGCAGAGTGGAGATTCTCATATTAATACCTGTCAGTAGTCTTTCCTGATTTATTTGTAATGTTTATCTAATTTCAATGATTAGACAGTTATTGTAATTTTTGCTGATAGAATAAGAGGGTGAGGATTGAAAACATTTACCGGAGATGGGCAAGTAAGTCATATCTCAGTATCTATTACCCAAGAAGGATAAATACAGCTCTGGTTAACAGCAGATCACAACATAGCAAATAATAAGGGATAAAATCAAAGAACTTGGTTGGAAATACTGTCAAAGTTAGGCATGGTCTAGAGTTAGGATCCTTTTCCATTTGCTTTTATGAGAGGAAATAATTTAGGTTTTAGAAAACTATAGAATATTAAAATTAAAGGAGACTTCAGAGACCATCTACTTTAAGGCCTATCTAAAATATCAAACCTTCTTTAGTATTCTCATTTATTCTGTCCTTGAAGTGAGGGAGAAGCCACTGAATTTCAGGATTACTCTTAATGATTGGGAAGATGTTCTTACCATTGAGGCTAAATTCACCTTTGGAAATTATCCATGGCTCCCAGTTTTTCCTTCCCAAACAAGGCAGATCAAATTTAATCTGTCTTCCACATAATACTTTTTTCAGATGTTTGGGGATAGTTATCAGGGGTCACTCAAAGTTTTTCTTCTCCAGACTGAACTCCAGGTACCGTGACCAATAATTGTATCACATATGCTGGAGACCCTTCAGTATTGTTACTATTTACCATATAAAAAAGGCCAAGGTCTCCTACTGCATCTGGGCCCATTTCTACTGGATCTGATCTATGCCTTGCCATTGGACCCAGATGGCACTTGAGGAGTAAGTGAGGCTGGTGACTTTGCACAGCACTCTTTCATTTAAATCCAATTTGTTTGAAGTCATGATATTACTCTCCCAATGTCATGGTCCTCTTTGAGAATGAAGGACCAGTAACAACAAATACTTGTTCTTGAGACCCTTTACTATTCTTATTGTTTACCATATGAAATTGCTATACTCAATGGTAGGGGTAAAATGTGACTCCCTGCTCTTAAGGACTTAAATTCTCTTGGGTGACAAAGCATTTGTATAAAACTTCCCATTGGAAAGTAAGCTCCTTGAGGGCAAGGACTGTGTTCCTTCCTACTTGGTTTGCATTCCCAGCCCTTTGCACAGTTCCTGAAACATGAATGCTTGTTGACTGACTTAGACCCAAGTACACATTTTACCTGTGAACTTTACTAGTTCTGGGACCCTTGCCATATTATTTACCTTTTCTATGCCTCCATTTTCTTGTCTTTCTAGGGCAACTAGGTGGCACAGGAAGTAGAGTCCTTCTGAGAGTCAGGAAGACCTGAGTTTAAATCCGGCCTTGGACATTTATTAGCTGTGTGACCCTGGGCAAGTTGCTTAACCCTGTTTGCCTCTGTTTTCTCATCTGCTAAATGAGCTAGAGAATCAAATGTCAAACCACTCCAATATCTTTGCCAAGAAAACCCAAATGAGGTCATGAAGAGTTGAACACAAGTGAAATGACTTGAACAACAAAGTCTTCAAGCAAAGACTGAATTTCCAAATGTTAAGGATATAATGAAGAGAATTTCTACTCAGGTCCTGATTTTCTGATATACACTTACATTTTCAACTACCAATTTCCTGAATGTATTTCCTTTTCTCTCAAGTAGATTGTAAGATTTGGAAGCCTTAGGGGTAGCTAGGTGATGCAGTGAGTAGAGAACAGGCCTTGGAGTCAGGAGGATCTGAGTTCAAATTTGACCTCAGACACTTGGCACACTTACTAACTGTGTGGCCTTAGGCAAGTCACTTAACCTCAATTGCCTTGCCTTCCTCCCTCCAAAAAAAAAATTTGGAAGCCTTATACCTTGATTGTGATGTGTGCGCATACACATAGAGAGAAGCACACAAATACATGTGTGTGTGTATGTATAAATGTGTTTATTTATACGTGTGTGTATGTGTGTGGAGGGAGAGAGAGAGAGAAAGAGAGAGAGAGAGAGAGAGAGAGAGAGAGAGAGAGAGAGAGAGAGAGAGAGAGAGAGAGAGAGATGGAAAAGAAGGAGAGTGAGAGACAGGAGAAAGTAGGGGGAGAGATAACATGCTAAAATTAGGTTAGATGCTTGCAATTTACTTAGGAGGTCATCCATGTCAGAAAAGACATGAACTTGGTGTCAGAATGAGCAGAAATGAGCAAGGCAAGGTTCAAGGCAAGTATAAGCAGTAGGTCAGGTAGAGAGATAGTGGATGCTGATCTGTTGTTAGAGAGAGCTTCCGATAGCTCCCTGGGAGGAAACTGCTCTGAACTGCCAATGTCAGGGGGAACCAAAGGTCTGGATATAGAGTCAGGAGAGCTCTGGGTTTGAATACAAATTCTGACACTTAAGAGCTATTTGACTTGAGGAAGATGGCTTTAAAAAAACACCTCAGATCCTTAATTTCTTCATCTACAAGACGGGGGTAATGATACTTGTATAAATTATCACATAAGGTTGTTGTCAGGAAAGTATTTTGTAAACTTTAAGGTGCTGCAGAATGAGTTACTGTAATGTAAAAATTATGCAAACTCTGCACATTTCAAAACAAAGCCCCCGTTAAGTTTTTTGCTGCTTCTTATCTAGGCTGATGGGAAAACATATCTCCAAATCTTGAATGATATTCATGCTTCAACCACTCCAGAGTTGATGGAGTTCTCCCTCGTATTCCTTCTCTGCTCTGGCTAATCATCTTGCTGCAGAGAAGGAATGAATTTCTGCTCTGTTTGGATGCTCAGAAAGGTCTTTCTGCTGGGGCAGATAGGGGACATAAATAGATAAGTGAAAATGTGCCAATTCCATATTTAGTTGGATGCTAAGGCTGTGCTGATAAACCTTCTCTTCTGCAAGTCCCCTCCAGGTATATGAATAATATAAGAGGGGTCAGCTGTGTTCTCCTGTGTAGGCCCTGTGCCTGAAGCTCCCCTTGGATTTAAACTGAACATTTTGCAGCGAGAATGCGTTCAAGGTGCCACAAAGGAATGAGTAAAATACCTGGAATCTAGGGATATATATAGCTTTTGTATATGTAAAAGCTTCTTTGTTTACTTGTTGCTCTATATCTCTTAGGCAAAATATCTGTTCAAATTTTTTAGTGATCATTTTAGTTCAAGCATCTTTTGGACAAATGTTATTGTCTGGAGAAGTCGATTCCAAAATGGAAGCCATAGTCCCATCATGGGATTGTTTATAACTCCTAAGGGGTTATAGCATGACCCCAAAGTGTGTGTGTGTGTGTGTGTGTGTGTGTGTGTGTGTGTGATCAAATGATCAAGAGATGGGATATATATTTTTTTCTAATACAGCTACATCTACCCTTCACCAGTTACAGCCCAGCAATCTTCTCACTTCTCTTTATTCCAAGCTGTATCAGTGCCTAATATACTCCTTCTTCTTTAGACATTGACTCTTCCAAGAAGTTATAGTCAAACTGTAATCAAGGCACATGAAACATTAGCTAGTAGATGCCATTAGGAATACTCCCTCTCCCAGCCTGCTGTAACAGCAAGGATCTGGCATACACAGGTGCACCTGCTGTACATGTTCTTAAATCTACCTTTCTAAAAGGGAAGCAATTTTTGAGGGGTCAACGATCTATTTTAATTAAGCACATATATCATTCACTTACTTCAGGACAAAAATTCAGCACCCTGAACTTCAGAGAAAATACAAACAGAGAAATAAGAGCCAACAGGACTTCTGTTGGACCATAAGCAATACATGTGTTTGTCCTTCATTTCCAAAGAAGACCATGCCGTCAGGGAAATGATGACATGACTTGCACTTGACTTTGTTTTGAGGGAGGGAGAGCTGGGCAGGTCACCAACCTCACTTCTCCTCTAGAGTCACCTGAATCCAGTTACCAGATATTCATCAGGATGGGGCATTTGGGATATCTGCCCAAGGTCACACAACTAGTGAGTGTCAAGTGTCTGAGGGGAGATTTGAGCTCAGGTTCTCCTGACTCCTGCACTGGTGCTCTATCTACTGCACCACCTAGCTGCCCCTAAAGTAATACATACATCACAACCCCACAGAAAGATCCAGTTGTCTAATCATTACATATATAGCAGACAAAGAATCACTAACAGCTAGTTTTCAAAACTGGGGGAGGGGGCTCCTTAACAGTTACCCAGAGTCTTGTCTGCGAAACAAATACTTCCAATGAGTAAACTTCAAAGTAAAATCTCACCGCAAAGTCTTATCCACTATTCAGAGCCAGAGGGCATGACCTTCTGATCCAGTGCCTCAGTAAAAATTAACAAAATATATCAAGGTCTATTAATGGGCAGGGAAGATCTTTAACTCTTTCCCCCACCCACCATTAACTTTACATTAACATTACACTTGCTCTTGCCTAAATAAAACGTTTGTGGCTGGGGAGTGCTCATTTTTAAACTAATTTTTGTTTGATCAAAATGTTTAAAGACCAAGATAGGAAGAAAAATATGGAGTGAAATCAGTGATTAGCAAGTTAATTGGAGAGTAGCCATTAGCAAAACATGATTACTAGAGTTCTTAAAATTCAACAAGTATTTATTAAAGTTCTACTATATGCAGACTCCTATACAAATAATTATAATACAAAATCATCTATAATAAGTAAACAAGCATTGCGTGAACAAGTTCTGTGGGAGTTCTGAGTGAATTAAAAAATATTTCATGGAGAACATAATATGTAGTTTGTCCTTACAGGATAGATAGAAGATTTTGCAGGGCATGGTGAAGAGAGTTTTACTTAGGGTCAGAAAGACCTGAGATCAACACTGTCCCAGAAACCTACCAGCTATGTGAGCCTGGGAAGTCATTCAACCTCTTTCAGTTTCCTTGTTGGATAAATGGGATAAAAATAGCACCACGCTAAAGCTGCTGTTGCAAGTATTAGATGAGTTGATGTATGTAAAGTGCTTCACAAATATTAATTTTATACATATGTATCTAAACATTTATAGGTATACATATATGCATGGATGTATATGTATATTATATTTATTTTTGTCAAAATATATTACCTATTCTTGATATGTAGTAAATGCTGATTGATTGGCTGATTTTGGCATAGTTATC
Source organism: Bettongia penicillata ogilbyi (assembly GCA_023548195.1). Lineage (NCBI taxonomy): Eukaryota > Metazoa > Chordata > Mammalia > Diprotodontia > Potoroidae > Bettongia > Bettongia penicillata. Next base: position 7,369,662 of record JAJHZJ010000257.1, read on the forward strand.
AGTGTGAGCAAAGACCATATAGGAAGATAATAATGAGATGTTCACGAGGGGATAGGGTGCCGTTCATTGTAGCAAGAGCTTAGAGTTCATGTGTGGAATATAAAATAAGATAAAGTTAGAAAGTTAGTATTGTACCATTTTATGCAGGCTCTTTGGATGGATGGATGGATGGATGGATGGATGGATGGATGGATGGATGAGAAAGTTCATTAAGCACTATATTCCAGTTAGTTTAGTAATTCTAACTCTAATTCAGGTGCTTAGCACAGTACTTGGCACATAGTGTTTACCAGATTCTTGTGGAATGACTGACTGCTAAGCATAGGGGATACCAATACAAAAAGTAAAAGTGTAGTCCATACTCCAAATGATCTTTTATTCTAATGTGGGAGACAGCACACAAATTGGAATGGTTGTCAAGTGAGGACAATATTGGTCCAAATGGATATTAAACTGATGTATACTTTTCAAGACTACTGACAGAATTAACTTGACAGTGGTTCATACTTTCAGAACAGGATGAAGGAAGAGATGGCTATAGGACCAGCAGTGAATTAAAGCAAGACTGGGCACTTCCATGAAATAATATTCTGAGAGAAGCAGAATATGAGGCTGAGAAGGTTAAATTCTACTCTATGGGTAAAAAAGGACCATTGAAGGAAACCAAAGAGAAGAGCAATGGGGCCAGAACTCTGAATAAAGATTAGTCTTGGAGAGAGTGAAAGATGGATTGGGTTGAAGAAAAAGAGTAAGATATTTTAATAACCCTGTTAGGTGGCAATTAAGATCTGAATTAAGCTCTTGGTAGTAGATTAATTGTTTTTTTAGATGAGGAGATTGGTGCAAGATATATTGCGTTTACAAGTTAAGATAATTAATTGGATATGACAGGAGGGGAAATGGAAAAGTAGAATATAAAGATATAGTAGGGTTTCTATCAAATGCTTCAAAAATGGTAGATTGGGTAGTACCTCAGAAATTATGAAGTCAGTATAGGAACTGATGCTGAGGGAAAGGAGCAGAACCAGGAGAACTTTGTACACAGCAACGACCACAGTGTGTGAGAGGTTTTCTGGTAGATTTGGATCTTCATAGTAATGCAAGGACATTAGAAAAAAAATCCCAATGGTCTTCTAAGGCAAAATGCCTTCCACATTCAGAGAAAAAACTATGGAATTCAATTACAGAATGTAGCAGTTCATATGTGTGTGTGTGTGTGTGTGTGTGTGTGTTATGTTTTGGTTTGTTATATAATTTCTCCCATTTATTTTACTTATTTTACACAGCATGACTACAGTGAAAATATATTCAATAGAAATGTATGTGTAGATCCTATGTAGAATTGTATGCTATCTTGGGGAGAGAGGGGGGTGGTGCAGGGTAGGTAGGGGGGAAAAATTTTAAGTTTTATGGTAGTGATTGTAGAACATTAAAAATAGAAAAGAAATAAACAAGAAGAAATTAAGAAGTCAGAATAAAGAGCTATTCTTTTTTTTTTTTTTTAGGGGGGGAAGAAGAAGATTGGATTGATGTGTTGGGAGATGTATGCAAATGGAAATATCCAACAGGGCAGTTACATAGGAAGAACAGTAAAACAGCTTATATAACTAGCGTGTGTTCAAAACTGATACTAATGATTTATAACTTCTTGAAGGCAATCTGGTTGATTCCCTTGCTTCTATTCAACTGTGGGCACAGCTCCTCCATTTGTATCACCTGTCCCAGACATATCTTTCTTTAGACAAGTTCTATAGTTTTACATCCAAATGTCATGATCTAGGTATCATTCTTCATCCACTTGAATTTTTCTGTGTGGATGATCAGAACAAATTATTTTGAGTAATGATGGGTCTCTTCTAGAAGACTCTACAGTATTCTGAACCTTGATTCAACTACCACAACCACATCCACAAAAGGATCATCTCTACAGATTTAATTATCTAAAGGGATCCTTTGTAATCTTGTCATTTCTTCTAGGTGTCCTCTATCAAGGGGCAGATGCCTTTTGTGCGAATATATTCCTTTGGATTACGTCTCACTTAATGTTTATGATGAGAAGACCATTGATCATGTGGGTCTTTGAAGAACAGGTATAAGAGATATCATGAGGAAAATGAATAAAGGAAAAAGAGGATTGTCTGGCTGTGTGACAAGGACAAGGGCTGACAGCTGTACAAATAGGATCAATACTATCCTTATGTTGTCAGAAGAAAGCAATGGAAGTCTCCAGCAAATTGGATTGGTTGCTATCTACGTCACTGGGGGTGGTGATGGGGGGGCATCCACAGCAGTGATATCACATGTCAAGGTATTTAATATGCATATCACATGATAATTGTCTCTAGAAAATCTAAGGCAGTTAAAAAAATAGTAATAGTAAGCAAACTTAGCAAAGTAATGGGATCCAAGATATAGCACGAAGGGAAAATTATGAAGAAATAACCATCATAATTATGAGAAAATATCTTAGTATTAATAATAATAAAAACAATAAGAGCTAACATTTACATAGTGCTCAATATGCCAGGGACTGTGCTAAGATCTCTAAAATTATTACCTAATTTGATCTGTACAACAACACTGGAATGTAGGAACTAATATTTCACCCCTTCCATTTTACAGATGAGGAAACTGAGGCAAACAGAACTTAAGTGACTTGCCCAGGATCACACAGTTTGTAAGTCTCTGTGACCATATTTGAATTCAGGTTTTTCAGGCTGGCACTCTATCCATTGCACCATGAGCGCAACTTAAGAAATAGAGAAGAATTGTACTGGAAAAAATTTGAAATTATTTGAAGAAATCATAAAAGGATTGAACTATGAATAGATGTTTTCTGGTCATGGTTGACTTGAGAAAATATAGTAAAAATGCCAATACTTTCCAAACTAATTTACAGATTTAATATAATACAAGTCAAGATATCAAATAGGCTGCTTCAGAGATGAAAATTAGACAGACAATAATATCAAGAAGAATTATGAAATAGTTTGCTCTGCCAGACCTCAAAATGCACTATAATGCAATAATTATAAAAAATGCCTGGTATTAGGAAAAATAGAAGAAGAGATCAATGAGACATAATAGAGAAGCTTGAAATAGACCTCAGTACCTACAGAGAGGTTAGTGTTTGATAAATTCATGTCTAAAAAGCACCAGGGGATAGAATCACTGTTCAAATTTTAAAAATTGTTGGGAAAATTAGAAAGCTGTTTAGCTAAGAAAGGAAAGGGATGTAGTTTCATTTCAAATCTTACAGCCCACATTATAATAGTCTCTACCTGAGTCAGTGACTGAAATTTAAAACAAAAATATGAAGATACAAATGTAAAAAATGCCTGAATGATAGTGAATACTTACATCTAAATGATATTGAAGAGGAATCCCCTTCCCAACAAGCAGCCAAACAAATTATTGGAGGGAAAATTGACAGGGTTTATTATTAGTTTTTTCATCCAAGTCCCTGATTTAATAATATGAAAACACTCTCCCCCAATGTAAATCAACAACATGTGCATAATTTATAGTCTCAATGAGTTGCCCAAGGGACTAAGAAGGTTAATGATTTGTCCAAGGCTACATGGGTGGTATTTGTTAGTGGGAGGACTTGAACCTTGCTCTTAATTCACTGCTGGCCCTCTGTTCATTATGATCTACTTCTCATTTGTGATGATTTCATGATTTGTTCTGTAAACTTGAACTCAGTCAAAAGGCAGCATCCAAGGACTTAGAAGGCCACATGTGGCCTTGAGATCACCGGTTCCCCACCCCTGGTCCCACTGGGCTACAGGACTTCACTACTTTTTCTTACATTTCAAGAGTAGTAATGTAGTAGTTTATTACCTTTCAACTCTACTGGCCAATAAAGAATTGAGTTATTGAGTCAACCCTGTGAGCTCATCTAAGGAAACTACCCAATACATACAGTACAATAAGAAAATATCAACAATAGGTATTCATATGAAAAGAAAGAACATCAGGTCCCTGGGGTCACAGACTGGGGAGTTGCCTTGGTCACATTTGTTTCCTATGTGGATACATCATTAATACTGTATTCTGCTTCTTTCCACTTTTACCATGGACGCCATGGATATTTGGGGTGAAGTACGTCTCAGATTTATGGGAGACAATATTCAGTAGCAATCATTTATACCATGAAATCTTAGCAAATGTCTTTTCTAAGAGTTAATCGTGTCTACTGTTTGGTGTATAAAAGTAGGCTCATTGGTAGGGATTGTGAACTAGCATAGTGGGACCCTGGACCACAGAGGATATGAAATCTTGGGGATAATAGCAACCTTCTGGTAACCCAACCCATAAGTGTTAGGGCAATTTGGAGAGTTAGGCTAGAAAGGGTGATACATGTAACAAAGTGAGTCTAGTCTTCTGGAAATCAGAGAGACATGTATAGAAATCATTAGGATTCTAATGGACTCAGTCACTCAAATGGATCTGTGCTCTCATACATTGAGATGCTTTCTCAAATGATACAGAAACAACTTATCAATGCCTGCTCATGTTGTATGATTCTCTTATAGATTCTACCAAAAGTTTGCCACAAGGGGTCTAACCCAACTTCCTGGATATCTTCACTTTCTCCTGACATTATGAAAATAGGTAGGGTTGCTCAGACTACCGTGATAAATGTGGAAACACAAGATGATTTGATGCTTCTCCAAATCTGGTAGAAACAGGTGTGAGTAGAGAGGTTGCCAGAACATCTCTTACCTGCTTGACAGAGATGCTTAATTTCACTTTCTTCTACTACCTCTCAGTTCCCTGGCATGATATCAAATTCATACATCCACTCATGTCCCTCTTTAGCACTGGATCAGAGTCTGGGTTTCCACAGAGGAAAATAGCATAGGATGGCTTAATTGTCAGTAAAGGCAAGCTGCTGGATGAGAACAAGTGGGCTGGTCCAATTGCCTTTACTCTGTCTTAGTTTAACATTCTTTAAAAACTCCCTCCTCCCACTAGTTCTCACCTGTATTGGCACACTCTGCCAATGCAATTGTCAAATGCAATGAATATCAAAATTACTATTCCAAAAATGATGGATCACTTAATAAGTAGAACCAGGAATAAAGGGTGGAAGTAATTGTCGAGAGGTAAATATTAGTTTAGCATCAGGAAAAACATCCTGACAATTTGAGCTGTCCAAAAGTGCAAGTGCTACCTTCAGAAGTCTTGGCTTTATCTGCCTCAGATCTTTTCTAACTGAAGAAGGATAACCAATTGCATATACATTGAAAAGGGAATTTCTTTCATGTGTGGGCTTGATTAGATGACTAATGAGGTCCCTTCCAATTCTTCAATCCTATTCTTCCATTATTTATTTTAAGCACCTTCTATGTGCCAAATATCTGGCACACAGGTAAGTGTTTAATAGATGTTTGCTGGCTGATTGACTGGGTCCCAGAGATATAAAGATAGCAATGAGCCTAGAAATAGAAAGAAGACAAGTAATTGATATCTCATCTGAGGGGATTACATGTGCAAGATTAACTCTTTGAAAACATTTAAATACTAGCTCACAATTTATTTCTTAATTTTTGTATAATCAAGTTATTGAAATTAAATTCATATTAAGATCATAAGTGTAAAGAGTCATAGATTTAGAACTGGAAAGGACCTTGGAGGCTATCTGGATGAAGCCCTTTACTTTCCAGATGAAGTAACTGAGGTCCAGAGAGTTTAAGCAATGTACCCAGCCACAAAATAAGAAGTGGTTGAGTTAGAATACAAACTTAGGTTTTCTGGCTCCAATTAGAGTTCAATTTCAAAGTATAAACCTGATATAACTTTGATCTCAACTATGAGGTTTACATGGCATGCACTGTAAATATTGCAAAGTTTAAATAACAAATCCCTTGGGATATTGGATTTCACATTATTTTCCTGTACTAGGGAGCTTATGGTCAAGTCAACAATTATTTATTTATTTCTTTCCATAAGTACAGTCTTACAGTAAGCTCTAATAGAGATGTAAAAGGAGAATAGATTCTAGAATTTTTTTATCTTTTTGAGCAGGTCATCATAGAGAGGCATGAAGTGTTAGAGAATTCATAGATAACTGTACGAGATCATATGCAATGAAGAGCTAGTTTGAGGTTTGGAGGAAAATTTCATGTAAGGGAAAGATCAACTTGGCTTTTATTGAGATATTGTAGAACCAATGGGGGGCGGTAGGAGGATATGTGAGAAAAATATTTAATTTGTTCACTTTTTTTCCAAGAGGAGAAACAAGAATCATATGCATAGATTTAGATGTGAAATTAATGTTAGATATCATTAATTCATAGATTTAGAAGATAATAAATCTAGAGCTTCCATGACCTCAGAGACCATCTAATCCAACCCCCTCATCTTACTGATAAGTGAACTGAGGCCCTGAGGATGACGTTATTTGCCTAGGATCACCCAAGTCAAATAAATAGTAGAGCTGAGATTCAAACTCTTTCCCTCTGATTTGGACAGAAACTACAGAGGGGTAATGATTGGCATTTTCTCAACACAAAGAGAACAATAGGTAAGGGTAACAGGTTGTTCCTTCCTGGAGATTTTCAAGTAGAGGCTGGCTGACCATGTTTATTCCATGTGCAAGAGATCTTTGTCAATATAGAAGATGGATGAAATGGCCCCTGGGACCTCTCCCAGTGCTAGAGATTCTCTGATTTATAAGAAAGATGTAATAGAAGAGGTAAATAAATTAACGAAGAAAACTTTTATTAATTACCCATTGCATCAAGGACAAATGTAGAATGAGGATAGTTATTGTTTAAAAGAACTCTTGAGTTACCTGCCTTTCACTCATCAGTTTGGCTAACATGACAGAAAAGGAAGATGGTAAATGCTAGAGGGGAAGTGGGAAAAATGGGACACCAATGTATTATTGGTGGAGCTGTAAAATAGTTCAAGCATTCTGAAGAAGAATTTGGAACTGTACCCAAAAGGCTACAAAATTGGGCATACCCTTTTACCTAGTCATACCACTACTAGATCTGTATCCAAAGAGATGAGAGAAAATTGAAAAAGAACTACTTGGACAAAAATATTCATAGTTTTTTTGTGGTGGCAAAGAATTGGACATTGAGGGGATGTCCATCAGTTGGGGAATTGTGATATATAATAGTGATGGAATACTGTTGTGCTATAAGAAATGACAAGCAGAATGGTTTCCAAAAAATTTTGGAAGATTTATATGAATTCATGCAAAGTGAAGTGATCAGAACCAGGAGAATATTGTGCACAATAACAGTTATATTTTTAGGACGATCAATTGTGAAAGACTTAGCTACTATCGTGAAGGCAACGATACAAGACAATGCCAAAGGTTGGATGATGTAAAATATATCTACCTCCAGTGGAGAGCTGATGAACTCTGAGTTCACACTGAAGAATACTTTTTTAACTTTCTTCATTTTTCTTTCTCTTATATGTTTTCCTTTGCAATGTGGTCAATATGGAAATATGTTTTATATGATTTCTCATGTATTAATTATCATAATGCTTGCCTTCTCAAGGGATAGAGGAGGAAAAGGAGGGATTCATATTAGTTTTTTTTATGAATGCTAAAAAAATCATGTAATTGGGAAATGTTTAATGAAGTAAGTAAAACATATTTTAAAAAGAAAAAAAAAAGCATTACTGTCCTCGAGGAACTTATACTCCAATAAAGAGAGACAACATATAATAGGGCAATGTAGCCAAGGAATGTATTTTGGTGAGGAAATTTACAAGAGTAGTGAGTGCAGTCATGGGGTAGTATATTGACAAATCCTTTGCAGTAGTAATGACAATATGGATTTGATTATTGTTCCAAAACATGAGAGGACAAAAGGGTATCATGGAAGTGTGATATTTATTTCCACCAAGCTAATCTGTTTTGTTTTAATTCTACCATCATCACGCCCCATAACTCCAGGATAACTTTATCACAAGAAAATTCATCATCATGGATATTGTTTTAGCTTCATTCCTCATGCTTCCTTTATTATACTCACATGTCTCCCCTCATTGGAGGGCTGGAGAGTGGAGGGGAAAAAACATTCCTCCTGAAGTTTCCTTTAAAGAGGGGTCAGAATCCCAATCAACTCTTCCTTTCTGACAAGATGCTCCACTTGGTTTCAACTCTACCATCATCATGCTTTCATGCCAGGTACAATCTGGCACTCCTTCCCCTTTTCAACTTCCTTTTTGTATTGTCTTTTCCCATTAGCTTGTCAGTTCTGTTTGGGCAGGGATATTGTTTTAATTTGTGTCCTCGGTTCACAGTACAATGATTGGCTGTATCAGTAAGTACTCCAACATACACAGGGGGGTCTGCTATCACAGGCTCTTGGATCTGCGTTCACAAAAAGAAAGGCAACTTTTAAGGAGTTAACAATCACTGTAATCAAGCACATGTATCATTCAATTAGTTCAGGGGACAGTCAGCACCCCTAGACTTGGGAGAAAATACAAAGAAATCTAAATCAGATCATAGTACTTCCAAACTGTATAACTGTAATCTATGCATACATCACAATTCAACATACAGGTCCAAGTGTCTGACCATAGTTACCACAGAGGGAAGCACTGACATCTGGGTTTTCAAAGCTGGGGGGCTGCTTAGGGGCTTCCCAGAGTCCCATCTGGCACAAAATCCTTCTTTCAAAAACTAAGCCCCCAAAGTAAAACTGCACCTCAAAGTATTTATACACTTTTTAGAGCCAGAGGACATCCCTTGAAAACCAGTGCCTCATTAACAAAAGGTGTAGACCTCCCTACAAATTTTCTCAGTCCTAATAATGGGTGGGAAATATTCTCCTTAATCATGTTTTTCAGAAGCATTATACTTCTTGGTATAAATAAAAACAGCAAAAGATCCTACTTTGCTTGCCCTCACATTGGCCCATAGCAGGCACTTAATAAGTGCGTTTTGTTCTAATTATATTACATCATATATTGTATGGTGTTGTGTTGCATTGTGTTGTGTTTTGTTGGATTGAATTGTGAAAGGAATTCAGACAGTAAGACAACTGGTGACCTAGTGTAAAGATACTGGGCCATATCAAACTCTCACTAATAATATCTGTGGTCATCGCAAGACAGGAGTTCTGGCATTGAAAAAGTTCAGTCCTCCAGGTTGCTGAAACTATGGACTAGTAACTGTATTGCCCATTCATAAAGGTGATTTTTGAGAAAGATTCATGGAGGTGGGATTTATATGGACTCAGAAAATGGCCAGAATGTGGATAATGAGAATATCCCCGATAATAACATGAACAAAGACACAGAGGTGGGAGCTCGGATGACATCTGCATGTGAGAGGACAGATTGAGTAAGAACAGTTTTGGGGGAACAATTTCAGTCATTAAAAAACACTAAGGAATTAACCCTTTTTCCGTGATAGGCTAAAATGGAAGTAAAATGAAGATACTCATTAACATCTCAAGTTGGTTTCTCCCATTATTTTCAAGCTCGTTAGAATAATTCTTTCCTAATGCTGATCCCTAAGAGTCAACTCAGGTTTTTTAGTGCAGCGTAAATAAACACATGGATTTCACGGTTCATAATTGCTCAGTGTAAAATGAGAGCATGGGCAGCATTTTCAGAATTGTTTAAGCAGCTTGTCAATATAACACCCTCTCCCCATACTGAAATTGGGATCATGGGGGCCCTTCACCTCATGGAATAGAAATCAACAGCACATAAATAAGGCCTCATTGGGTTGGAACTGCATTCCCATTTTCCTCTTAACAAATGACTGTCAGGTTATAAACCGGAGCAGAGAAAGATGAGGCCACATGCTATTATCAAACCTTCCTGGCTGTAATTGGGAACCAGAAAATGGAAAGGATATAAGGAAAATGAATTCCTTTTAGCAGTGATGCATTATGATGAATGAGTATCATTCCACAACCTGGATGGAAATAGGGAACTTCAGCACCTAATCATCACAGAGTTTAGTTATGTTTGAGAGGCCAAGCATGGTACTATAATGAGGACAATTAGGGGGTATTGAAAAGGCGGTGACTGTCTCTGATTTAATTAAAAAGATTTTTCATCATTTCTCATTTATACTTGTCTTTGTAGGATTTATGAAATAACATTAGAACTCCCTGCTGTTTTCATATTCATGGTATGGTAAATTTGATTTTCTTTTTCTATTTCACATGTGGAATGGGAGTTTTTTGAGAGTTAGATTGAATCTATTACCTCTTTCTCTACTCTCTATAACAATTCATATCATTTCAAGTGCTTGAAAGCAATCAAAGTGCCAAACTCTTTGAAAATGGACTGATGGTAGCATAAGAAATATCAAGGTATGGCTGATATGACCAAAACAGAATAAGAATGATGTACCCATTAGAACAACCTTGGAAGCTACTTCAGGTTCTAAGAACTTTGCTTTGAAGATTGGTAAGAAAGAGAAAGGCAGCAGAATTTGTTCCCATTTCCATGTTTGTTTTCTCTGTTAAAATCAGTTAAGAGCTAATGGTCTCCATAGATTTAACAGACCCTAATTGGTGCTCTACATTCTAGGTGTATCAACTGTACCTATGAATGGATAGTTCCCTCTTAAGGGTGTTTTTTATAGCCTAGATTATACTTTCTAGTAATGTTGGCTCCTTGTCAAATGCCTATTTGAAGGTGTAAATTAAAGCTCTGGTGACTCCCTATTATCTCTAAAATCAAATATAATTACTTCTGGTTGACAGTTGAAGACAGAGGAACCAAGATGGTGGGGTGGATGGAGTGTTGGCTTGAAGGGAGGAAGATCTGATTTCAAACCAATGATATTTTGTTTATTAAGTCTAATGACTTTTTCTGACACAGCCTTCCTGAATTTTTGAATCCTCTGAAACTATGAATCGTTTTTTCCTCCTTGATTCTGTCTTTTTTCTCTAGGTTTTCAGGATGGACATCACTCTCTCCCAGATGTCTTCCTCTATATCTACCTATCTTTTTCAACCTGTTTTGATTGATCTTCATCCAGCTCAAATTTGGTGATGGTGAGTATCTCTCAAGGCTCAGTCTTAGGCCCTCTTCTGCCTATACTTTCTCATATAATGATCTCATCAGCTCCTGTAGATTAAATTATCATCTCTATAGATGATACTCAGATGTACTAATCCAGACTAAACATCTTTCCTGACCTTCAGTCTCATATCTCCAATTACCTATTAGACATCTTGAACCGAATATTCCATAGACAATGTAAACTCAATATGACCCAAACCAGAACTCATCATATTTTCCCATTAACCACCTTCCTCTTCAAAACTTCTGTACTAATGTCAAGGACACCACTATTCTTCTGGTCATCAAGACCTCCAACCTGGGCATCATCCTCAATGCCACAATTCACTCCCTACATTCAATCTGTTGCCCATGATGAGTTGAGGACAGTATTGATTGATGGAAATGGCCAGCTGATCACCTTGGAGGGATATATTGACCTTGAGCTGAGCAGAGAGAGAGCTTTGTTGAGTCTCTAAGGAAAAGACCTATTTGAATTTCTAAAATATCAGAGTGGTGGTTTGTTCTTAAATGATGTTCTTTGCATTCCTTGACTAATAAGGTTTGCTTTCACACCTTCTGACTCATTCTGCCTTATCAAGATCTTTCATATATGTCCCCTTCTTTCCTCTGACAGCCACTGCCTTACTGCAGTACTCATCACCTCACTATTGCAAAATCTGCTGAATCTTCCCATCTCAAATTTCTTCCCATTCTAGACCGTCCTAAAGAACAAGTCTAACCATTTTACCTCCCTACTCATTAAACCCAGTGTCTCCTTTATATCTCCAGGATCAAATATAGAAGCTTCTGTTTGACTTAAAAATCTTCTCAATTGGCTCTTTCTTATATTTCCAATGTTCATGTACCTTACTCCTCACCACATATTCTACAATCCATTGACACTAGCTTTCTTCCTCTTCTTCATGGAAGATGCTACACCAACTCACTCTCTCTTTTCACTGACTCAACCATGCCTGCAATACTCTCCTCCCTTACCTCTAAATACTGACTTCCCAGCTTCATTCAATGCTTACTTCAAATTCTATTTTATTCTAAAGGATTTTCTAGTTCTGCCCTCCCAGTTAGTGTCTTCTCTCTGAGATGACTTCCAATTTATATACTATGTACTAGTTACATACATAATTGTTTTTATCATGCCTTCCCCATTAGAATCTGAACTCTTTGAGGGCTGGGATTAGACTTTTGCCTTTTGTGGTATCCCCAGCACTTATCACATAGCACTAATACATACTTGTTGACTTGACTCATTAGTTGCTTGACCCTCAATAAAGTCACTTAAGTGTTTTAAGCCTAAACTTCTCCATCTTTAAAAGAATAGTTATAGTACCAATGTAACAGCCATTACAAAACCCAGATGAGATATTTGATATAAAATAACCTGTAAATGGTAAATAAAATTAGCTATAATTGTTCAAATTTCTTCAAAATCTGACTCCAACCAGCCTTTCTAGGATTATTATACATTAACCTCATTCATGTATTCTATTGTCCAGCTAAACTGACCCCTTGCCACTTTTTACATAAGACATCCCACCTCTTGTCTTTGTGCCTTTGTGAAGGTTATCTCCTATTCCTGAAAAACATGCCTTCTTTCCCACCCCCTGTGAGAATTCCTCACCACATTCAAGGTGCAAATTGACTGCCATCTTTTAAATGAAGCCTTTCAGATCCTCCAAGAACCTGGTACCTTCCACTCCTCCCAAAAATTTCTTTGTGTATTTTCAGTGAGAATAATATTTACAATGTGGTAATGGGAATAAATTTATCAACTTAGCCTAACTCTCTCCAATTGGGTTTTAGCCTCCAATTTGTAAATGAATTGTTTGAAAAAAGTTGTTTTTCCATAATCTCTTTATTTTTCTTCAAAACTAAGATAAGTACCTACATGGTATGATATGCTAGACAATATGTGTATATATAAACAACTGCTAAACATGTTTTGACCTTCTAAGATAAATCATTGAATAAAAATATTATATGCAACTTTTATAATAAACGGTGTGATCTATTTTATGTAAAATATACCATTTTATAAGAAATTATAAACAACTTTATCAGTCCTTTTGAAATAAAGTAGCATTCAAATTATTGGATAAACAAATTGGGAAGATCCATATCAAAAAGTATCAACAATCCACTGGAGGATCCTACCATTAGTCTGTTCCATTGGGATGACTTGGGTTGGTTCTTATATTCCCCACACTTGAAATTCAAGCAGCCCATGATGAGTTGAGGACAATATTGATTGATGGAAATGTGCCAGCTGATCACCTTGGATGGATATATTGGCCTTCAGCTGAGCAGAGAGAGAGCTTTGTTGAGTTCCTAAGGAAAAGACCTATTTGCACTTCTAAAATTTCAGAGTGGTGGTTTGTTCTTAAATGATATTCTTTGCATTCCTTGATTAATAAGGTTTGCTTTCACACCTTCTGAAATGTAAGCTTAATTAGTTTACAAAAGTTTACAAAAGTACTAGGAAATTGACTGAATATATTTGCTGTACATTAGAGTAGTTTTTTGCATTTTCTTATTGGTGGACATGAAGATTAATGAAAATCATGCATAAATATATATATACATATATATACATATATACATACATACATATCTATCTATCCATCTATTAATGGATAGATAGATATTTTCTATGTTCAAAATACTGTGTTGAGTTCTAGGATGAGAAATAGAGAAAACAAGACAGTCCCCTCTACCCCAAAGACCTTGGGAGTCTTTCCATTGCTTACAGCTGAATGCTCCTGGAGGTATCATTTTCCCCTATTAGATTTCAAGCTTCTTCAACACAGAGATTTTTCTATTTGCATCTCAAGTCCTTAGCTCAGTAGTCTGCACATAGTAGGTATTTAGTAAATGCAATTTCCTTCATTCAGGAAGTTTTATTTTCTAATAAAGGAAGATAATGCAGTCACTATGTATTGGAAAATGGACTAGAAGAAAAAAAAAACACTGACCAATCATAGCACAGGGTCACAAGACATAAACCCATAGAATTCAAGTTACCTGAAGGCAAAGACTGAATCTTTTGGTCTTTATATCCCAAGACCCAGCACGGTGTCTCCCATTTCAGTAACTGTTTAATAAATGCTTTATTGTTAGAAAGATTTGCACTCTACTTTATGACCAGGGCTAATGCCTTTGATGAATAAAAAGCTTTAAGCCAAAGAAGACTGATTAAAGATGAAACTAGTAATATTAGCATGACTGTAACAAATGCATTTATTCATTGTTTCTGCCTTCTATTAACTAAGACTGAAATAGGACAGATTTGGAACTTAGAGAAAGTTTAGAAATTGTGCTCAGTATATCTGTTGGAGATTTTGAGTGTTCAGATAACTGATGTGTCACTACCAAACAAATGCACATACGGCATGTAAATAAAGAATTTCTCAGCAATACGCATATTTCCATCTGTAAAATTTTATATGTTAACTGTCTGCAGTTCCCTTATGTTGAAAATAAGGATAGTAATTTCAGATGTACCTCCCTGGCAGCATTGTTATAGAGGATCCACTCTGACAAAGCATATAAAATGCTTTATAAATGTCAGATATTATAATTAAAATGCCCCCAAGGAAATTGTATTCAGATGGTCAATGTCACTCCAAACTTCTTAATAAATGTATGATGAAAATAGAAGCATGAGTGGCTACTCCGCTTGGTTGTTCAAGAAGTGGTCCTCAAGGGAAAGGTGAGAGTCTGAAAAAACTCACTTTGACACAAAACCAAAAAATGAATTGGGTGCAAGTAGATTGTTTGAATATCAAAAGCATTAGATCACCACAATTCAACTCCCATTATCCTTACATTTTCATGAGTCAAGAAATACACAAAGATCCTGTACTTGCCTGATAAAGAACATGTGAAATAAACTGCTGTTCTAATGCCAAATAAAAGTGATGTTTTTTCCCTAAGAATTTAAGCCTCTTTTACCTTAACAGAGAAGGAAATGATGAGCTTATTCATTAGGATAAGATTAGACCAGGCTAGTTCTTTCTTTGGTCTAGGAAACTACCAATGCAGAAATCCCCTCTATCAATGCAGATTTGTGCTTGCTCTGCAACTTGTAAGAACTGTCTAGGACAATGAAAAATTATGTATCTTGCCCTGGGTCACACACCATCAAGATATGTCAGAGGTGAGATCTGAACTTACATCTTCCACACTCTGAGACCAGCTATTTATATGCTACATGCTTATTTATTTTTACAAGTTTTATTTCCTTCCACATTTAAGTATATAATATGCAGAGACAGAATTCTGACTTTAGTCTTCGTCCCCATAATTAGTAGAGGATGGGATCATATGCAATGAGAATATGTGAGTGATAGGTACCAAGGACAGGGACTGATGATTTTACTGAGCTAGGGAATTCCTCTCCAATTTACAATCTTAAAGAGCTGTCTAGAGCACTGGGTGATTAGGTGTCATTCCCTGGTCATGTATCCAGTTTTGTGTCCGAGACAAAATTTGATCTCAGGACTTCCAGGCTAGCTCCCTATCCACTGTGCTATGTGTCCCCTTGTTTCTTTAGTTACACTATATATCAATCAGAGGACTTTTTCTGGAAAAATATAAATTAGTAAGGAAGACACAGTTTCAAAACAATTTAATCACATTATGCTCCAGTCCAGCTCTCAACATTGAATTTCCTGCTTCACTGAATGGATGCTGAATTAGAGGACTTTTCAATTTTTTTTTCTAGAGAGGACTTCTCAGGAGAGTAATCAACACATACTCTTCACTGTAACTCAGTTGTATCATCAATTGCTAATGATGTCAGTGTAAAGTGGAGGATGATTTCCTGCGCTCCTTCAGAACGAATATTCTAAGAAATTCATCTCTCTGCCCACAACTACCTTGAAATATCTTTCAGGACCTGATTCCTGTGATTCATCAACAAAAATGACTACCTCTCTAATCTGAGAAAGCCTCTCTGCTTGGATCTGAGAACGTTCAGGTTAGAATGATGCTTTTCCTCATGGGATAATACTTCTAGAACAGAGTGAGAAGGCACTAAGGGAAGCTTCATAGTGAAAAGAGCAAATATGCTTTTTTACAGCAAATGAAGTTGATATAACTAAATGATCTGAAAAACAATAGAATTTAGGGGATGAATTAAAAGTAAAAAGCAGTAATAAATTCCATGAGCTGTCTTGGGTTCTGTCCATATTTATTCCAAGCTCCTACACCAACTTTTCCATCTGCTACTATTGGACAATAAGGATAGAGTATTAATAATATTCAGTATTACAATATTGTACAAGTGATCACAGATTCTGATTTGTACATTATCTCGAGTCACTCACCCTAATCCAATCTGTACCTGGCTGAAAATTCCTTCTGATGGCTAAACCTTTTGCCTCAAGAGGTCCCTGAGCCTTTACCTGAAGACCTTTAGTGCAAGAAAAACCATCATCTACCAAGGCAGCCTCTTTTTCCTGTTTAGACATCTCTGATTACTGCAAAGATTTTTCCCCCATTAATTGCCTTCCATTTTTCCTCTTTGCAATTTCCAATTTTTACTCCTAGTTCTGACGGTTGAAACTGAGTAGAATAAACCTAATGTTTTTGTTGATTGATTTATTTTCCCCCATAGGAAAGTCTTTAAAATATTTTAAAGAGAGCTATCACACCTCTCCCCAAGTGTTTTTGTCTACTGATTAAATATTTCCAGTTCCTTCACCTGACCATCTTATGACATGACATCATCCTGATTTCTCTGCTCTGGAGAGTATGTAGCTTATCAATAGTTTTCTTGAACTATAATGCTTAGAACCACACAAAATGTCCAATATATAGTTTGTCCAGGATTGAATTCAATAACATAATCATCAGTGTGGTACATAAAAGAGAGCTAGATTCACAGTCAGAGAAGCTGGATTCAAATCCTAACTTCTATTTAATACCTAGTTAAGCTTGACCCCATAGACAAATCTTCTTAGGTCTCAGTTTCCTTTTCTGTGAAATGAAAGGATTGGATCAAGTGGTCTCTAAAGTCCCTTCCAGATCTAAACCTATGAGTCTATGATTTTAATGTATCCTAATATCACATTAGCTTTTTAGAGGCCACATCTCACTCTTGGTAGGCAATCTGCTATAGAGAGCTAACCTTGGACTCGGGAAGTTGCTGTTGCTCAGTTTTTTCAGTCATGTCCACCTCTCCATTTCCCTATTTTGGGGTTTCCTTGGCAGAGACGCTGTAATAGTTTGCCATTTCCTTCTACAATTCATTTTACAGATGAAGAAATTAAGGCAAAGCCTCAAATGACTTGCCTGGGGCAACACAGCTAGAAAGTATCTGAGACCAGATTTGAAGTCAGAAGGTGAAGTCTCCCTGACTCTAGTCCCAGCATTCTACCTAATGTAATTGGCATTTATTGACGTTGGCACCATGAGAACATGATTTTAACCTTAATATCCTAGATCCTAAGATCTTAAACTTGCAGGTTGACCTTCCTGGAAAGAGTTTCCACACTGGGAATTTTCCACAACAATTACATCACAAGCCCAGACCACAAAACTATGTACTCCTTTTCAAATGAACTCTATTTCTGTTTCCTTCACTTTGATTACATAAAGTGTATGTCTTTGAGCAAAAGTACAGGCAGATCCAGGGCAGAGTTCATTAGATTCATCAACCCTAGAAAGACTTTATCCCCATTAGTTTTAATCTGGATGCAGTCTATTTCCGTATGGCCTGCAAACTAAATTTTTAATTAAAAAACGTTTTGTTGTATTTTAAAATGTAATTTTTTTCAGTTTAGGCTTGTACTAAAACAGGTAGCTGGCTGAATTTGGTCCCCAGGTCAGTTTGCCGATCCCTCTTCTATCCTATAAAATCTTCAGATCCTGGTTCTACTATCCAGGGTCAGTTACCATTCTATTTCTGCCTCATTTGCAAATTTGATGAGCACTCCATCTATGCTTAACTACTCTCTATTATACATACACACACACAAAGCATCACATCCCCTGATATAATGTCGGCTCCTTGATAAAGATCAGCCATTTAAAAAATATTGTATTCTCAATTCCTGGCACATAAAATCATAGATCATAAATTCAGACCTGGAAGGATGATCACTTCTAATAGAATATAGGCTCCCTGATGGTAAAGATTGGGGTTTTTTATCATTATATCCTCACATACTTGACACATAGCATCATAGATCATAAATAGGATCTTTAGATCTTAAGGCCTTCAGAGGTCACTAACTCTGACACCCTAACTTGACCAATGAGTATACCAAGCCTCAGAAACGTTAACTGGTTTGCAGAGACTCAGCTAGTGATGAAAGCAGGATTGTAACCCACTCATCTTCTCTCTACAGCCAGCAGTCAGCTCATCCATTATGCTATGCTTTCCCTCATCTACTAGGTGCTAAATAGGGGTCTGTTGATGAATTGCTCTAATCTTTTCTTTAAGTCATTCCTACAAACGTTTAACAGCATAATAGCACAAGGCTAAGAACTGGACTAGAGAGCTTTCCAAGTCGAAATCAAGCCAGTAAAAAATACATTCACCCAACTCTGAATCCACTTATTTTTCTGATTTCCTCTGTGTCAAAATTCTCAAAGTATTCATTGCCTCCTGATTACTTTGGGGAAAAATCCAAACTAGAACTGAAGACCCTTCGCAAGGTTTTGTTGTTCAGTTGTTTCAGTCATGTCTAACTCTCTGTGGCCAATTTGGGATTTTCTTGACAAAAACTACTAAAGCAGTTTGCTATTCCTTCTCCAGCTCAGTTTACATATAAGGAAACAGAATCAAAGAGGGTGAAGTGATTTGCCCAGGGTCACACAGCTAGGAAGTATCTCAGGCTAGATTTTAACTCAGGAAGAAAAGTGACATACCTCCATACCACCTAGTTGCCCCACAAAGTAACCTAGCCATTTCTCTCCTACATCTGACCTCTCCATTCTAGTCAAATATGTATCCCTTTTGTTACCTTCCCTTGACACTTTTCCTTTGTTTCCACTGTTTGCCTCTCCTAGGATTTCCCTCTCTTTCCTCTAACTTCATCCCAATCCTCTCCATCTTTGGATTCACTAGGTTTTGCTCTTAAAGAAAAGTCACCCAAAACCATAGGTCTCAGAGTTCATCCATTCTGACCTTTTTCTAACAGGAATCACTTCTGCACAATCCCCAAGAAAGGACCTTAACTGTGTCCCTCAGTTGTCACAGCATTCATTTGTCTACAAAATTCTTGATTATGGTAGGGACTGGGTTCTTGACTGAAATGACACTGGATTCTTAAAACTCATGTAGAAATGACAGCATCTAAGAGTGGCAGAGGACGGCAGCAGCCGTCTAACCCAACATATACTTAGAAAAGAATGAACTCTCCACCCACTTTTGGACAGCTCTCAATATTTGGCAGGTTTTTTTTTTTTCCTGATAGCAACCCTGAAGTTGCCTTTCTGCATCTTCTACTTACTGTTTCTTGCTCTGCCCACTCTGGCCAAAATAAGTCTCACTTTCCAACATAACAAGCCATAAAATGCTTGAAGACAATTGATATCCTCACCTCCTTCCCCCAAACTAAATCTTTCAGTCTTCTCTTTACCAATATCTCATTTCTATAACTCTTCTTTAGATATGATAGAGGAATAGGGATATGGATCAGATTTATTTGGAATAGCTAGATGAGAAAATTCCTTCTACCGAATCCTATCGGCACATTCTCTGTTACTAAGAGTGTTACAGAATAGTCTGGGGAGCATATAAAAGTAAAGTGATTTACCCAGGGTCATACAGACAGTATGTGTCAGAAATGGGACTTGAAACCCAGATTTTCTGTGCTTCAAGGTCAGTGCACCTAATAAAAACCTGTCGATTAATATATTGATAGATACAAAACATACCCAGAAAGCAAATGTAAGACATTTCAAGGAGCAAGAAAGTAGTAACATCTAGTGGGGGGTCCCAAATAACCTCAGGGAGAAGGTGGAATGAACTGAACCTTGAGTAAGATATCAGATTGGCTGAAATGAGTAAGAAGTTCATATCAGGCTTGAAGTTAATGACTAGTCTGTAAGTCACCCTTGATTACACTGTTTGCCTTTTAGATGGTCTTTGGATGGGGCATCCTAGTTAAAAGGGTTTCCCAGATGTCCTCCCAAAACCCATTATGACATCCCATTATTGCTTCTATTTTGTGTCCAGAGGCCTGGCAATGGAGAAAAGACTGGGCCATGAGATGTTATAACATAAATGCATTTTATTCAGAACAGTTACACCAAAAGAAAAGATTGTTATGTGAAGACAATACTTAGCAATTTCCCCTCTGAGGAGGTGGGAGTGGGTGAAAAAGATGCTATATCCAGTTGCAATGTACTCTCCAACTCTCAGATACTGTGTCCCACCCATATCCAAGGAAATCCGCAAGAAGTTCAAAATTATTAATTGCTGATGCGGCAACAAAAGAAAAGATTTGCTGTGTATTTAGTTCATCTGCAATGAACCCAAAGCCTGTGGCTATACACAGTCCTCACCCTCTGTATTTACCGGGAGCATTAAGCCTCTGGTCAAATCAACTTCAAATCTAATGAAGCAGCTTTTATAGCCTACAAAGCCCATTAAGAATCTCATTCTCTACCTGTACTATGCTTCTTCTAGTTAGCTCAGTTGATTAGTTCGCAATGCTAATGAAACTCAGGCCATGACTTCTATCTCCATATAAACAAGTTAGCTTTGTAATCAAATTCTTGCCACCTACAGAAAGTACCCCTAATGAACTGTAATGCCAACCACAAAGGGAAACCAGGTATGGTATGATTATCTCAACACATGATTATCTTAATGTCAATTTCCACTGATGGAGTTATAGCTCAGAGTTTACATGATGATGACCCAGAAGACATTGGCATAGGCAAATTCACACATGATAGGTACAAGGATAGCCTTATTATAAGACCTCATGCTCCAGATTTGGGGAGGGTCAAAAGAATATAAAACAACTCCCTTCCTTAAGTCACTTAGAAGGCATGAAATTGAGGAGTTTAGGATGGTCCAAAGATGAAAAAATGCCTGTTGTGCTGAGGATACATTCCTTGTTATAAATATTTCCATTTTAAACTTCTTCCCTCATTCTACATTAATAATTCAGGCATTTAAGTTTTGTTGGACTGGAAACTGGCACACGGATCATCAAATTCACTGCAAGTCTATCATGTTCAGTACTGAGATGGAATGAATCTCTTTTGGCAAGGTATCTGTTTGAGCCTTGAAAGAAATGACTAATGAGAAGAAGAGGTAAGAGGGAG
This sequence comes from Bettongia penicillata ogilbyi, assembly GCA_023548195.1. Lineage (NCBI taxonomy): Eukaryota > Metazoa > Chordata > Mammalia > Diprotodontia > Potoroidae > Bettongia > Bettongia penicillata. The sequence continues at coordinate 7,390,977 of JAJHZJ010000257.1, forward strand.
TGAGAATCATATTATCCCACTGGAAAGATGATCATAGGGCCATCCAATGAAACACCTGTTCAAGTCAAAGTTTCGGTGTGTTTGGAAAAAGGTAGTCCTTGGCCTAACATTCTTAATGTTTTACAATCAATCATCTTGAAAGCCATATCAAAAATTTTTGGCTACATTTTTATTTTATTTATACCTGAGAAAACAGAAAACATGCCATTAAACAGGAATTCTTAACTGGTGATATGCTAGCTTATTTAAAAATTCAATTTTGTCTTACTTTTAGGTGCAGATTCTCTCCCTTTCCCCACCTCTATGCCATCCATTAAGAAGGCAAGAAATACAAAATCCATTACAAATATGAAGTCATGGACAACAATTTTTACATTAGCTATGTTCTATTAGCAACCAGAAAAGGAAAAAAAAGAGAAAAAATAAGCTTAATATACACACTGAGCCCATCACTCAGATAAACCGGATTGTTTCATCATTCGTCATAAGTCCTTCAGATTCTATGGTGGGTCATTGTTGTGGGCAGTTTCTACATTTTTCACAGTTGATTATCTTAACAATATTATAGTTACTGCACATATTGCTCTCCTAGTTCTGTTCACTTTACCATGCATCAGTTTATAGATTAAATCTATCCCCTGCATCATTTCTTATAGCACACTAGTATTCTGGTGATTTCGTGTGCTAGAAATTGTCAGCTAATCCCTGACTGAGGAAGACTCACTGATTTTCTAGTTCTTTGCCACCATAAAAAGAGCTTCTATAAATATTTTTTGTATGTGTGGACACTTTTTGCTTTCTCTTGATCTCTTTAGGGGTATGGATCTACTAATTATTTCTGGATTAAATACAGCTAATAATTTTGGGGACATAATTCCAATTGCTTTTCAGAATAGGAAAACCAGTTCACAGATCTACCAACAATGCATTATTTTTCACGTCTTCCAGGATTTACAATGTTCCTGTTCTGTCATCTTAGCCAATCTCATGGGTATGAGGTGGTATCTCAGATGGCATAATTTGCATTTCTCTAATTATTCACGATTTAGAGCATTTTTGTTGTGACTATTGATACTTTATGTAAAGTGTCTTCTGTTTGTTTGTTTCAGTAGTTTAATATTTAATAACCATTTCTGGGTAATCATCTCCTTTGCAATTCTCAGTATTTTATTATAATAATTTAAAAACATTCTAAAAAGAGGCCTAAAGATTTCATCAGACTACCCAATTGGTCTACAACATTAAAAATATTTGCCTTAAGACAACATTTTAAAGCCCAAATTCAGACAATAAGAGACATTGCCACATCACCTTATGGTGAGGAGACAAAGAGAGACCATAGGCTACTGTAAGGCCATTACTAGTGATGTGAATAAAATAAAGTGTGATCAGGCCCATAGGGTGCTTACTTGGGATGTGGTCAGTGAGTTTTGGGTAAGAAATATGCCATTGGGTAGCATCCTAGTTCAAGTTATCCTTTTTGCTAACTAGGTGCAAAGTTTGATTTTTGCTTAATTTGTGAGGTATTGTATGGGCTGGTAGCATCCTCTACCTTTTGGTACAACTGAGTAAAGACCTCTTGGCTTTTTCCTACTTATAGCCTTTCTTTGTGTATCCCAGTAGTTGTATATTTTTATTTCATGGCACCTCAAGTACCACTCTGATATATACTGAAATTGTAGTCTACTAAATTTGGGGGGAAATCCTTTCCTTCTCCCCCCACATGATTTCTAACTATATTGGTCACATGTCATTCTGAGAAGTAAATTCAAAATCTCTAACATGATTTTAAATTTATCCCATGTAAATACTGAAATGATAACGATGATAATGATGACAGTAATTAACATTTATATATATTAACATTATCTATAACAAATATATAATATTTATATGCTTACTTTGTTACATGTACTTCGCATTTTACAAAGTGCTTAGCACTTTGCAATTATTATATCGTTTGATATTTGCAGCAACCTAGGAGGTAGGGGCTGTTAATATCCTCTTAATACTGATGAGGAAACTGAAGCAGATTAAGTGACTTGTCCAGAATCACAGAGGTAATAAGTTTCTGAGGTTGGTTTTGAAGACAGGTCTTCTTCATTCCAGGTCTGGCACTCTATCCTCTATACCACCTAGTTGTTCCATATTAAATGTGATCCAATGTTCCAAATTGTCAAGATCTTTTTGGATTCCAACTCTATTATCCAAGATGCTAGTGATCCTTCCAGCTTTTAGTCATCAACAAATTTAATAAGCATGCCAAATATGTCTTTGTCTAGTCATTGAAAAAATTTTAAATAAATATAGCAGGGACCATCACATATCCTCAGGGTACTCCACTGGTGACCTCATGCCACGGTGACTTTGAACCATTAATAATTATTCTCTGCGACCATTGGTTTTAGAGTTGTTCAGTTGTTTTTCAGTCATGTCCAACTCTTAGTGACTCCATTTGGGGTTTTCTTAGTAGAAAAAATGAAAAGGTTTCTCATTTCTCTTTCCAGCTCATTTTTCAAATCAGGAACTGAAGCAAACAGATGAGTGACTTACCCAGGACCACATAGCTAATAAGTGTCTGAGGCCAGACTTGAAATGAGGAAGATGAGTGTTCCTGATTCTAGGTCCTGAACACTACCCATTGCACCAAGATGTCCCTTATTATATGTTTAACTTGTAGCAAATCCATCTAGTCTTAGCCTCCCTCTGCCTACATTATACATAAGGATAGTACACAATGAGGGCAGAGTGGGAGACCTGAGGGAGACAACCTGCCACCTCAGTCTCCTCAAGTCTTTCAACATTGTTTCTCCATCACTATTTTCCTGAAATTTAAATTTTCTGCCTCCATCCCCTTCTGATTTCCATCTTTTTCTGGGGGCTAGGATCCCTATCCCTGTATTATCACCTGTCACCTAAGGATTACACTCTCTGTCTCCCTTCACCCATTTTGGGACCCACCCATTCTTCTCCAGCATGAGAAGTGAGGAGAGAAAATCTCTTCAGTCCCCTAAATTCTAAAGAAGTCTTTCACTTGAGGAAGATTTCAACTCTTCTCCATTCCCACCCCACCCCCAAAATCAATTCTCTCTAAGAGAAAGGAAACAGGACAACCCTTCCCCTTCCACTATCAAATCTGTCCTTCGTTGTCCCCCTCATTTCCACTTCTACAATTTCTATATTTGGCTCTCCTCTTCCACTTCCTAGGTTTCTGTCTTGTTTTGAACTTTCTGGTTTTTTTCGTATAGATAAGATGATGTCCCAGAACTGAAAATAAACAGGAAATGAGAAAAAAAAAATTCTTTGCTAGTAATCTTTATCTACAATTCCCCCCTAATCTGTAACTCTACTAACAAGTTTTATTTTAAATTTAATTTTAAGTTTTCTAAAAAGTCTAAAAAAGAAATAATTGAGTCTGAAATGGTTATTTCTGGAGATTCCATGCTGGCGCTTTGTCTTCACTATTTTCCATTCTCTATATATTCTCTATATTTACTGAGCACTTCTTTCATTGATGATCTGCTTTAGAATGTTCTCAAGAATTGAAGCTAAGCTCCGTAGTTTATAGTTTTCTGACTGTCTTTAATTCTTTCATTATAGCTATGGTCTATGTCATGTGGTTATATATATACTTCTCTTTCTCTTTCCCTACCTTGTCCCTTTTAACTTAAAACTTTCTTGATTAGGTTTAAAGGACACTAAGAAAATGAATTTTACCAACATTTGTCACTTTTGGTCCATCCTGAGTCAGGTACCTGCCATCCTTCTTTTTAATCTGCCATCTAGAAATAGATAGCCCATCCTCAGATGCTGTCTTCATATCCAGATTTTCACTTCAAGAATCAATTTTCCTCTTCTGCATTCTTTTATTTAAAGGATGCAAGTGCCTCTCATGTCCTTATAATCTTTAGTTTCTTGATCAAGAGTTCAACATATTGGTCAACACTTTGATGTCTCCTTTTGGCAGTATCATGCATGTCCACATGAATCATCACAAGTGGGTAATAGTCATCTGTGTCACTATCTCTTGGGAGCTTCATTATACCTTGAATACAAGACCTGGAAAGACAACAGATGTCACTCATGTTGTGAGCAAATATAAGAGCCCCCTCAGAACCCTTGAGAAAGGCGTCACCAGCCACCACTACTGTCTTGCTCCTCTTGCCCTTAATGCATGATCTTTTATTTTAAATCACTCACCTTGTGCCTTTCCTCAGAGGATAAACTCCTGTTTAGCACATGCAGCTCCATTCTCTTCAGGAAGGCCACATTTAATCTTTATTTCTCAGTAGACAGTGGTCCCTTTTCCTCCATTCCTCACTTATGTGAGAATCTTCCACACCAACCTCAACAGAGATAATTTTTCCTTGCTTATTTCTTTCTGTTTAGTGAAAACTTTCTTTATTATGGAAGACCTACTTCCATTAAAAACAAAAAGGACCATTGATTCAGTATTGAGCCTGGGTACATCTGTGTCTATGAATTAAAGGACTGTGGGGAAAATGGTGGGTTTGGAATTAGATCACTTTCATTTGAGTATCAGATCTTTTGATTTTTACCTACATGACATTTGACATATTATTTCACCTCTTGGGCTTAGTTTCTTCTTCTACAAAGTTGGAGTGGTGGACAATGTGATATTTTGTTGTCTTTCAGCTCTGGATATATTATCTTGTGATCTTACGATTATTTTGTTGTTTTCCCACAGCAGTATTTGTTCAGAGAGTTCAAACACCCAAAGGGCAGAGAACCACACTTTTAAACTCATCCTAAACCACCATAGTACCATCAGCAGCCCCATGCTTAATAAATCTGTTTGATGGTAATGGCCCTTTTGCTACTGATGAAGATGCCATCTCTGACTATGAGGTGCCATAAACGTTTCACAGACTGTATTTAGGAATGATATGCAGCCAGTAGAAAATAAAAAGTAAGTACTCTAGAACAAAGTATTTACCAGTCTAATTCAAAGTGATAACCATTATGACAATTTATTGTGAAACATTTTCATATCACTATATATTTTTCCAAGAGTTAACTCTGTCTCTTATTCCTTATTCTATATTTTATTAGATTCTTATCCAGTATTTTAGCTCACTTAAAAGTAGCTTCATTTTTGAATTATTCAAAGTGGTACTGAAAGAAAAATGGTCAGGAGTTTTTCCATCAGGTATGCTTGAGTTCAATCCCCTTGGAAACTTTTACTAGCTGCCAGCACTTAATTTCTCTGTACCTCAATTTTTCCATCTATAAAATTGGCACAATAATACTTGGTTTCCCTCCTCAGCCTTGGATTTCTTCCCCTTCCACTGCTGCATAGACAACGGCGGTTGAGCTACTAGGAATCCTTGGCTTCTTCATAAGTGGGAAGTGCTTTTCTGGTCTTTGTCAGATTCCAGATAGAGAGAACTGGCTTCCACTGGGTTTCTAATCCTTCTTCCATTGGGTGCATTTTCCTCTTCTAGCCTGTAGCTTTAAGTATTGCTTGAAGGCTCTTTCCTGTTGACAGCTTCTACTGCCAGCTTTCTCCAGGCCCTTTCCCTTTCCTTTACTTAGTTAGGCATGATCAGTGTCTCCTACCTCTTCAGGGGTCAGTTGGGTTCAGGTCAAGTCACCGCAAAGGAGGACAAAGTCAATGCGTCTACGGTCAGACTCTAAGCATTAAGTCTGGAATTTACTTGTGCTCCCTGCTCTCAGGTTGGAGATGCTGAGCAGGAGCTCAATGCACTAAAGTTTTCCATTGCTATTTCATGCGATTTTTACTTTTGTAAAATCTTGTATGATGTGTCTTCTTATCTTGTTCAGTTAGTGAGTGGTAATTGATTAAACACTTGTGCCCGACACCGGGTTCCAGGCACCATGCTAAACAGTGGAATCACAAAGAAGACAAAAGACAGGCCCTTATCTCAAAGAACTCACAGTAGCATAGGGGTGATAATGTGCATGTCATTCCACAAATAAGATTTACAGGATAAACAGAGGATAATCACAGTGGGAAGGCACTCAAATTGAGGAGAATTGAGTAAGATTTCTTGCAGAATGTGGGATTTTAGATGGAACGTGAGGGAAGCCAAGGAACATAGAAGGTAGAGGTGAAGATGGAGAGGATTTGGGGAATGAGGGACAACCAGTGAAAATGCCCTGAGTTGGGGTGTCACTTTTGAGAAATCCAAATAGGCACGGATCATTGACTTGCAGAGAATATATGTGGATATGTGAGGGTAAGAGTAAAGAATAAAAAGACTGGAAAGCAGGAGGAAGCCAGTTTATGAAGGACTTTGCCAAACAGATGGTTTTATATTTGATCCTGGAGGTCATAGGAAGCCATTGGACTTTATTGAATAGGGAGCTAAGCATGGTGAGATCTGAGTTTTAGGAAGATCCATTTGGCGGCTGAATGAAAGATGGTTTGGAGTATGGAAAGACTTCAAACTCTGAGACTAATCAAAAAGCTATTTTAATAGTCTACACATGAGTAATGAGGACCTGAAGTAGAAGAGTGGCACTGCAAGGAAGAGAACATTTTTCAGAAGTGTTAACTAAAGTTAAATCAACATGACTTGGCAATGGATTAGATTGAATGGGGTGAGAAATGATAAGTCGGTGAGGTTGCTGAGTAACTACGACCGTGGTACCCTCAAAAGTGGTAGGGAAATTAAGAAGATGGGAGGGTTTTAAGGGAAAGATAATTAGTTCAATTTGGGCCATGTGGAGTCTAAAATATTTATAGTACATCCACTTTGTTCGGCCCAGATAGTCTACTGGAGATGTAGGATGACAGACAGCCAAGAGGTTTGGTCTGGATAAGTAGATTAGAGACCTATCAATATAGAGATGATATTTGAATCCATGGGAGCTGATGAGATCACCAAGTGGTGAATTTTCACTCTTTCTATATTGGGGATGTCATTTCATTTTCTAAAGTTTAGGAGTTGTCATAAATAGCTAATCTACCATTCTGCCAGTTACATGATTCTTAGAAAATTCACTAATAAAGGTTTTAATGGAAGAGAGGGCTATGAGTTGGCAAGAAGGCATTAGGCTGTCATTCCAAAGGGGATTAACTTGAAAGCCCAAGGCAAAAGTGATATGCTGACATTTGTCTCATTTGAGTCTTTGAGAAGTTTTTTGAGAGAGCTAACGAGGCCTTCTAAAACATTATCCTCTCCTTACTGTACATCACAAAGTGATTTGCACACGGTGGGAGTTCAAGAAATGGCTTTGACTAACTGTCCAGGACCATTAAGTGAGTTTGGCAATTACATAGTGTAACATACTAGGTGTATAATTTCTCCTTTCCATTTAAACCAAAATCACTTTGTCTTTAGCAGCCTGTGGTGTCTGTATCACTCTGCATTTGGGAGAGTTTGCATTCAGAAAGACAAACCACTAAAGCCAATTGAATTATCCATTCTGTCTCTTATCCCAAAATCTCCCAATGGAAACTTTCTCTGCATGCCATCCCTAGAGGATTAATGATATTGTGATGAGCACATGGAAGTAGGAAATGAGGCGTCTAGTCTCAGCTATTCTATTAACTAGCTGTGTGTCCTTCAGTAAATTAGTCCATCAGTCAACAACTTCTATTCAGTGCTTCCTATGTGCCTGGAATTGTGCTAAGTTCTAGGTATACAAAAAAAAGACAAAAACAGTTCCTATCTTAAAAGGAGCTTATGGTCTAGTGGGGAAAACCACAGAAAATGCCTGGATACATCCAGAATAGACAGAAGGTAATGTCAAAGTGATGGAATCCTAATAAAGCTGCCCCCAGCCCCAATGTTCTAACTTCCTCATAGGTCCCACTGAACAGTAGATATGTCAATGCACTCAAAAATGGCCCCATCCATCTAGTCATACAGGACCACAATACTCAACCAATCAGAAAGCAGCACCACCAGGATGTCCAAGCAGGATGTAGACCGTGAAACAATAAAAGGGACTTTCCTTAAGTAGGCACCTGCACAGCAAAAGCTGTCCTTTAGGTGAACTTGTGACAACAGAGAGACTTATTTTAACATCATTACCATACATATGTATCTCCCAATGGTTTTTTTTCTCTATTCATTGTAATTGCATGTACAGTTCCAGTGTCCGAGATCCCTCCTCTCTTACCTAATCTCTTGACAAATCTCACCTGCCTTTTTAATATACATAATTTCTATTATGTAATTGTATCCTTACCCTATAAAAATCCACCTTGCTTTCTCTGAGATTGTTGGTTCCTCTTGGAACTTAGCTCACTTCATGAGAGGCATCAATCTCAATTAACGCCTATACTTGGATTACAGGTAGTCTGACTGAATTCTTTGAGATGGTTCTGCAACAATACAACATGAAACCAAAGCAAGAAGCAGTAGCAACTGGGTGGATATAGAAAGCCCTCCTCCTGAAAAGGCAAGGCATTTCTTGAGCTGAGTAGAAGGAAGCTGGGGTAACTAAAACCGTGAGGTAGAAAGAGAGACAAAGAGAGAAAAAGAGAGAGAGAGAGACAGACAGAGACAGTGAGCAAGAGACAGAGACAGAGAAAGAAACATACACACACACACACACACACACAGAATGTCAGCTGAGGGACAACCCAATGCAAAGCCCATGTAGACAAGAAAGAGGGCATCATTTCATAGACTGACTGTGTGGAATAAAGTGTATGAAGACTGGCAATGAATGTCAGGAGGAGCCGGATTATAAACCCTTTTAATGCCAGTACTTGATCCTAAAAGTTAACGGGGAGCCACAGCAGTTCATCAAGCAGAAGAGTGCCCAAGAGTTGCTAAAGGGGCCTCAAATATGCACCAGATGAGGATCACATGAAAAAAGTGGGGATATGCATCTTGGAGGAGAGAATACTTTGTGAAGGTAGGGCTACAAAATCATTGCATTCAAGTATTTGAAGGGCTGTCACTTGGGAGATGGATTAGACTTAGCCCTATAGGACAGAATAAGAAACAATGGGTAGAAATTGAAAGGAGGTATGTTTCAGTTTTCCCCTGTGGTTTCACAGTTTTAGCAATGATTTGAATAAAAAGTGTAGATGATCTCCTTATCAAATTTGCTGATGACTTAAAGCTGGAAAGGATGTACTAGATGACAGAGTTAGCATCTAAAAAATCCTTGAGAGAGTTGAGCCCAAATGGAAAAGGTGATATTTAACAGGAATGAAAATACCCTTACTTGGGTTAAAAAAATATCTCCCTAAGCTCAAAGTAGAAGCAGCATGGCTAGAAAACAGACTGGTCCATATCTGGGAGGTCTGAATGGTCTGCAAGCTCAGTGTGGGACAGCACTGTACTATGGCCACTGAGGAAAACAACACAATCTTAGTCTTGTTGGATATGCCAAAGAGGCGATTCTTGGTAACAGATAAGATTGGATAAGATGGATAACAGATAAGGTTGGATAAGATGACTACTGAGGTAGTTCCTGACTATCAGACTCCACTTCTCTCTGGTAATAGATTAATTCTTATCCTTCCTAAGGATATTCTCCTCACTATCAGGGATCTTTAAATGGGTTTAAACTCAAAGCAATGCATGCCTAATAGAATTTTAGGAAGAACTATACAACTCTAGCCATATTTCTTAGGAGCAGGACAGGATTCCCTTAAATCAGATGATATAAAAGGTTCCTTTCCTACTGTTTCTCACCACTGGCCACTGAGGAAAGCCCCCAGATAAAGGGGTGCCTGCCAGGATCTTAAGAGTCTCTGGATGTAGTGGACAGCAAATCAATCTGGGAATCTGGGTTACCTAGATTCAAGCCTGATTTACTTACTGGTGACCACGGGCAGGTTACAAACTCTCAGTGCAACCAAGAAAATGTAAATCACAAGTAGTTCCAGTGTGGGATAATGGAAAGAGCACATTCTCTGGAATCAGAGAATCTGCATTCAAATTTCATCTCCGATGTGATTACCTGAACCTGATTCTCATTTACCCACTATCCACCCCACCCACTGCTGCTGGTGACTTTCCTCTGAGATTAATTCCCATGTAAACTGTTACTCATATCTACACAGTTGTTGGCACGCTATCCCCCTACCATTAGGAAATGAGCTCCTTGAGAAAAATGAACCATATTCATGCTTGTCTTTGTATCCCCAATGATTACCATAGTACCTAGCACATGACAGGCACCTAATGCCTAATGCTTGATGAGGAGGAGGGAGAGGACTTTGGATAAGCCACTTAGATGGAATTTCTTCTGCAATATTTACTGCTTGCATGACCCTAGACAAGTCATTTAAACTTCCTGAGCCTCAGTTTCCTTTTCTGAGAAAGCATGGATTCTAAGGTGGCCTTCAGTTCTAGAACCATAGTCTGCACCAGAGGCAGGAGATTCTGCACAAAGTCTCCCCGCCGCCCCATTTGTAGACATCTCACAAGTCCCAATAACAGCCAAAACTAATAATAACTCAGTGCCCATGAGGATCTCCTATCAACCCCCTCAATGTGAGGCACCATGCCACTCTTCTCTCTAAATATATGCCCTCCCCCCATCTGTCTGCCTTCTTATAGCCTACTCTCTTTCTTCTAGTTCTTTTAATTGCAGCCGCTGGCATTGTGTATGCATTTGTGAGCTCTCCCTAATTTACCTCCCACGCTATCCTGTTGAAGGTTTCCTGAAAGAAAGATGAGATCCAGGCGAAGTTTCTTCTGCACATCCTAGAATGTAAAGCTATGCCATCACCTGGCGCCTCCCCTTGGCTACTATTCTCTCCAGCTTCATACAACCTCCCCTCTCTCCTCTCTCCCCTCCCCTCTCTTTCTTCCTCTTCCCCTTTTCCCCTCCCCCTCCCTCTCTCCAGGTGACTTTCTTCCCAAGCTTGCCCTCTTGCTGGCTACAGTTTTATTTTATTTTTCTATACAGGGACAGCGAAAGGAACAAACCCAGAACATCAATAAGGAAATAGAACCCTGAGGACCCTGGGCTCCGCTGATGTCTTCCAAGCCTGCATGCAGTGAGATGGTGAAACTGACGTGCCTCTAGAATGATCAATTATTTATCTGAGTGGAGACATGGCTACGACTGCAGGCTCCCCTTCTGTCTCACAGGAATGAGTAGAAGAGGCTCAGGCTTGGCATCTGGCCTGAGACAGCATTCTCTCTCTCTCTCTCTCTCTCTCTCTCTCTCTCTCTCTCCTCCTCCTCCTCCGCCTCCTCCTCCTCCTCCTCTTCTTTCCCTCTATTTATCATTTTCTCTCTCCTCTTTCACTTGTCTCTTTTCTTTATTTCTCTTTCTCTCTCTTTGCTCCTTTTCCTCTCTCCTTTCTTTCTCTTCCACTCTTACCTCTCTTATGTTTTCTCCCTGTCTTCTATTTCTTCTCTCTTTCTCCTCTCTCCTCTTTCTTTGTCTGTCTCTCTGTTTCCCAGTCTATCCTCCTCTTATGTCTCCTTTTTTCTCCTCTTTCTCTTCCTTTCTACTTCTCCTTTTCACTTTCACTTCTTTCACTCTTTCTTCCTCTTCTTTCTCCTCCTCCTGTTTCTCATCCTCTTCCTCCTATTAATATCTCTGTCTCTGTCTTTCCATGTGTGTATTTATTTCTGTCTGCCTCTTTTTCTCTCTTCATGCTCTTTTTCTCTCTGAATATGCGTATTACAAGATGGTATAAAAGAAAGCAGTGATCCTTGAGGACAAGTTTGCCAAGCTAAATTGGTTTCCTTTTTTAAAAATAATTAAGCTTATTTATTTTAATAATCATTTTTAGAAATTTTGAGTTCCAAATTGTCTTCCTCCTTCCACACCTCTAACACCCATTGAGAAGATGATTAAGATGAAATCAGTTATACAAGTAAAGTTATGCAAAACATTTTCATATTAGCCATACTGACAAAAACCATAAAAAAAATCAAGAACATAAAGAAAGTGAAAAAGTATGCCTCAGTCTACACTCAGAGCTCATCTCTTCTCTCTCTTTGGAGGTGCAGGGCATTTTGCATCATGATCCTTTGGAATTACCTTGGATCATTATGTTGTTGATAGTGGGTGAATTTTTCACAATTGATAATCATCAAAATATTTCACTTACAGTATACAATAATTTTCTGGTTCTGCTCACTTCACTTTGCATCAGTTCATATTCGTGGGTTTTGACATCAGTTCACTTGGCAAGTTTTTCTGAAACCATTCTGATTATCATTTGTTATGGCACAAAAGAATTTCAATACAATCATATGCCATAATTTGTTCAAAAATTCTCCAATTAGGGTCTACCCTCTCAATTTCCAATTCTTTGCCATCGCAAAAAAGAACTGCTATAAATATTCTTGTACAAATGGGTCCTTTTAAAATTTCTTTGCTCTCTTTGGAATACAGGTCTAGAAGTGGTATTACTGGATCAAAGGTCATGCACAGTTTTATAGCCCCTTAGGCATATTTCCAGATTGTTCTCCAGAATGGTTGGATGACTTCACAACTCTCCAAACAGTTCATTACTGTACCTACTTTTCCTCATCACCTTCAACATTTATTATTTTTATTTTCTGTCAGGTTATTCAGTTTGATAGATATAAAGGGAGACTTCAGTTATTTTAATTTGCATTTGTCTAATCAATAGTGATTTCGAAAATTTTTCCATGTGACTATTGATAACTTTGATTTCTTCTTAAAACAAACTCTTCATATCTTTTGACTAGTTATCAATTGGAGAATTGCACTTTTTTTTCTAAATTTAACTCAGTTCCTTATATGTTTGAGAAATAAGGCCTTTGTCATAGAAACTTGCTCTAAAAATTTTTCCTCAATTTCCTGTTTTCCTTCTAATGTCATACCCATTTTACAGATGAAACATTGAGGCATAGAGAAATTTTGGCTGCATTGGTTTTATTTGTGTATTTTTTTTTAATTTTAGGTAGTCAAAAGTATCCATTTTACTTCACATGATTCTTTTTTTCTCTTATTTGATCATAAAGTCTTCTCTTGTCCATAAATCTGACAGGTACATTTTCCCCCCATAATCTCCTACATTACTTATATCACCCTTCGGGTCTAAATCATTTAACCATTTTGACTTTATGTTGGTATATTATGTAAGATGTTACTCTCTGCCTCATTTCTGCCAAATTTTTTTCAGTTTTTCCAAAAATTTGTCAAATGATGAATTCTTGCCCTGAAATTTTGTTGCCACTGATCCATCACTATATTTCTTAGTGTCAGATTGTTTTAATGGTTACTGTTCTGTAGCATAGTTAGAAATCTTGTACTGTTAGGCTCGCTTCCTTCACATTTACCTGGATATTCTTGATCTTTTGCTCTTTTCAGATGAATTTTGTAAATATTTTTTTCTCTCAAGGAAATGGTATATTAATTGGTATGGTCCTGAATAAATAAATTAATTTTGGAAGAACTGTCATTTTATTATATTATTTTGTATTATAAATATAATAAATATAATACAATAATATATAATATAATTATATAATATAATAATATTCCCCTCTCAGGGAAAAATTAAATGGAAACAGAAAGCTGTATACCTTTTTTTACCCCTCAGTTACACATGGCACTTTCAGAAAAAAAATTGACCATATATTGGAGCATAAAAGCCTCACAAACAAAAGTAGAAGCAAAATAAAAAATTAAATGCACCTCTTTTAGACCACAATAAAATTGAAAATTGCATCAACATGAATCAAAATTGCATGACCATATAATTATATGTAATATAATTATAATAATATATAATATATTATAATTATTATATTAACTCAGTTAATATATTATATTAGCCCATGAACAACTAACATTTCTTCCATTGCCTAACCTTTTTTGTTTGTGTGAAAAATATTTTACATTGATGTTCACATAGTCCTTGGGTTTCTCTTGGCAGATAGCTTCCCAAGTATTTTATAATGTCTGCAGCTAGTTTAAATGGATTTCTCCATCTCTTCTTGCTGGGTGTTCTTGGTAGTACAGATAAATGCTGAGGATTTAAGCTGGTTTATTTTATACTTTTCAACTTTGCTGAAGTTCATAGTTTCAACTTGTTCAAATAGGTTCAAAATCATATTTGTGTCATAAAAAGAATTCAGTAGGACTCCTTTATATATTTTTCAAATAGTTTGTAGTATTGGGATTAATTGTTCTATAAACATTTGGTAGAATTTACTTGCAAATCCATGTAGGCCTAGGGATTTTGTCTTAGGCAGCTCACTGATGGCGTGTTCAATTTATTTTTCTAAGATTCAGTTATTCTAATTTCTCTTTTATTAATCTTGGAAATTTATATTTTGTAAACATTTATTTTAGAGTGTGAGTTTTACAGGCATATAAAGAATCAATGTAACTCCTAATAATAGCTTTAATTTCATCTTCGTTGTCTTTCATCTTTTTCATTTTTGATATTGGTAATTTGGTTTTCTTTATTTTTAATCAAAGTAATGAGTGTGTGATCTATTTGATTGTTCTTTTTCCCCCATAAAACCAACTCCTAGTTTTATTTACTAATTCTTTGGTGGCTGTTTTGGTTTTATACTTTTAATTTTATCTTTCCTTTGGCTTTCAGAATTTGAATTTGAGTGTTTAATTGGGGATTTTTAATTTCTGCTTTCTTTAGTTACATGCCTAATTCACTGATATATTCATTCTTGCTTTTATTAATGTGCACATATACAGATATAAAATTTCCCCCAAATATTGCTTTGATGGCAACCAGCAAATTTTGGTATGTTATCTCACTGTTGCCTTTCTCTTTAATGAAATTATTGATTGTTTCTATAAGTTATTCTTTGGCCCACATCAGGATTACATCATTTAGTTTCCAATTAATATTCAATCTATGCTTCCACATCATTTTATTGATGCAATTTTTAATTTTATTGTGGTCTAAAAGAGGTGCATTTAGTTTTTTATTTTGCTTCTCTACATTTGGTTGTGAGGCTTTTATGCTCCAATATATGGTCAATTTTTTTTTTCCTGAAAGTGCCATGTGTAACTGAGGGGTAAATAAAAGGTATATGGCTTTCTGTTTCCATTTAATTTTCCCCTGAGAGATATCATATCCAGTTCTTCTGAAATTCTATTCATCTTTTTAACTTCTTTCTCATTTATTTTATGGTTAAATTTATGTAGACCTGAGAAAGAAAATTGAAGTCCCCTTCTAATATAGTTTTGCTGTCTGTAACTCATTTAAGTTTTTTCTTTAAGGATTTGATGATATATTATTTGGCATACATATATTTTAGTATTGATGTTGCTTCATTGTCCATAGGAATTTTTAACAAGCTGTATTTTCCTGGTTTATATCTTTTAATTAAGTCTATTTTTGTCTTTTCTTTGAGATCCTGATTGCTACCTCTGCCTCTTTTACTTTAGCTAAAGCATAATAGATTCTTGATTCTTCTCTATCTCTTTATTTTAACTGTGTGTATCTGTTTCAGATTTCTTTATTATAAGTAATATATTGTTGGATTTTGGTTTCTAATTCATTCTACTGTCTGCTTCTGCTTTATGGATAAATTCACATTCAAATCACATTCACAACTATGATTACAAACTGTACATTAACCTCCATTGTATTTTCTTCTGTTTATGTCTCCCACTTTTTTACATTATCCCTCCTCATAAGCCTGTTTTGCTTCTGACCATTACCTCCTTCATTCTTCTTTCACTTTCATTACCCTCCCCTTGCTCACTACCACAACCAAGTTTTCTTCTACTGTAAAAGCTCTTCCTTGCACTTCTCTTTTATTGGAGATAATTATAACCAGTTTCCTCTCTTCTTCTCTCGTGAATTCATCTTTCTCACCCATTCATCTTTTGATGGTCTTCTCAATATAATTGACTCACTCCCATGATCTCTGTTTACTTTGATATGTATAGTTATCCTAATCACCCAAATAATGATAAAATTCTAAGGAGTTATATGTATATGCATTATATATATATATATATATATATATATATATATATATATATATATATATATGTATATAATCTTCCTATATAAGAATGTACATAGTTTAACCTTATTAAATCCTTTATGATTTCTCTTTTATGCATTTTATAATTCTCTTGAGTCTTGTATTTGAAAGTGAAAGCTTCTATTCAGCCCTGGATTTTTCATAAGAACTGCTTGAAAATTCTCTATTTAAATGATCGATTTTTACCCTGAAGAATCATACTCAGTTTTGCTAGATAGATTATTCTTGATCATAATGTTTTCTTTTTGTGATCTTTTTTTCAGGAGGTGATTGGTGAATTATTTCCATTTCTATTTTACCCTCTGATTCTAGGATATCAAGGCAGTTTTCCTTGATAATTTCTTGAAAGATGATATCTAGGCCCTTTTTCTGATCTTGGTTTTCAGGTAGTCCAATAAATATTAAGTTATCTCTCCTGGATCCATTTTCCAGGTCAGTTTTTCTTTTTCAATGCAACGTTTCACATTGTCTTCTGTTTTTTTTTATTCTTTTTATTTTGTTTTAGAATTTCTTGATTTCTCATAAAGTGTTTAGTTTCCATTTTCCTCATTCTAATTTTAAAGGAATTATTTTCTTCAGTGAGCTTTTGGACCTCCTTTTCCATTTGGCCAACTTTTCTTTTTAAGGCATCATCCTCTTCATTGACTTTATGAACCTTTTTTGCCATTTGGATTAGTCTATTTTTAAAGGTATTATTTTCTTTAGCATTTTTTGGAGTCTCCTTTATTTAGCAAGCTGTTGATTAATTTTTCATGATTTTCTCGCATCACTCTCATTTCTCTCCCCATTTTTTCCTCTACTTCTCTTACTTGATTTTCAAAATACTTTTTTGAGCTCTTCCATGGCCTAATACCAATTCATACTTTTCTTGGAGACTTTGGATGCAGGAGCTTTGACTTTATCTTCTTCTGGTTGTATGTTCTGGTCTTCCTTGTCACCAAATTAAGATTCTACAGTCTGATTTGTTTTAGGTTGGTTGTTCATTTTCCTAGGCAATTACTTGACTTTTGTGTACTTTGTTAAGTGGAGGGCATACTGTCCCAAACTTCAGGGGTTTGGGGCAACTCTTTTCAGAGATATCTCTAGGGACCTGTAAATTTTCAATTTTTCCAAGGTGTTAGGATCAAAAGAAAGGGGTTTACTCCTGTCCTGTGCTGTGGTCTGTGAACAGCCACAAGCACTCTTTTCTGCCTTGGAACTTTGATGAGTATTCCCTTTCCACCTCTTCTAAAAGCTCTGCCACACCAGTACTTCTCTTCACCCCAGGACTGTGATCCAGATCCAAGCAGTGCAAAGCAAAAGAATCCTTTCTCAGAGTTAGCAAAGAGATCCCTGCAATCACTCTCTGATGGGCTTCTAGATCTCCCCACCAGAGTCACAAGCTCTGTAAATAGTCACTGCTCCCTCTACTGCTGCTATGGCTGCCACTACCTTGGGGCTGGGGCTGGGGCTGGACTATGGTCTCCTCTCATGCAGCTCTCACAGACCTATCCTACTAATCTTCTAAGTTGTCTTTGGCATTTGTGGGTTGCCAAGTCTGGAAACCACTGCAGCAGTCTTTGATTCAGTCCCGTAATGCCTTCTTCAGTCCCATCTGTGGTGGCATTGCCCATGCTGTACTGTGTTCCTCTCCCAGCCTGATACAACAGATCTTTCCTGTCATTCTTCCAGGTTGTCTTGGGCTAGAAATTTGTTTCAGTCTTTCATTTTATGAGTTCTGATACTTTACAAATTTGTTTAGAGTCATCTTGACAGATATTTTGAGGGGTTTGGGGGGGAGAGCTCAAGCAAGTCCCTGCTTTTATTCTGCCATCCCTCTATTCAATTTTAATTTTTAAGGAATTATTTTCTTCAGTGAGATTTTATACCTCTTTTCCCCTCATTTGGCCAATGCTGCATTTTAGTCATTATTTTCTTCATTATTTTTATCTCTTTTACCAAGCCATTAACTGCTTTTTCATAATTCTTTTCCCTTATTTTCACTTCTTTTCCCATTTACACCTGTCAGTTATTTTTAAAAATAATTTTTTTTCACTCTCCCAAGAATTCCTGTTAGCCTTATGGCTGGCTCACATATTTTTCCTTTGAGGCTTTGATTTTTAGCTGTTTTGATGTTGTCTTCTGAGTTTGTGTCTTTGTCACTACAGTAGATTTTTATGGTCATAATTTTTGTGATTGTTATTTCTTTCTTTCTTTGCTTTGAACATTGTGTTAGAGTTGAGTCCTTTTCCCATGGTAGGCATGGAAGAGTATAGTCCCAAACTTCAGACTTTTTTCAGCCTACTTTTCAGAATTAGTTCTGGAATTTTAGAAGTTTACACAACTTCCCAGGAGGTGTGATCTGGAGAGAAATGTGATCACTATTTACCCAGGAAGTGTTTCTGACCCTTTGTAGCTGCAAGTACAGTTATTGATCCTCAGGGACTCTGATCCCTTGGATCAAAGTAGATACTTCTCACTCTGGAACTGTGATCTGATAATGGATATGATATGGGCAATGGAGTTACCAAATAGAGCTCTACAATGGAGATCCCCTATAGTCTCTTTCTGACCAGTTGCCTGACCCCCTTACTGTCTCTGGGCTGAGAGCTCCCAAAGCTGTTGCTGCTGCCACAACTGTAGCCACATTCGAGGCTCATTATTACTACTTCCACTCTTTGTGATCTGGGTCAGTCTCCATCCCAATATCATAGACCTTTCCTGCTGACCTCTTAAATTTTATTCAAGGTGCACAAATATCTCACCCTGACCTTTTGTTGACTTTGCCACCCCCAGAATTAAATTTGAGGCACTATTTAAAATTGTTTCCTGCAGAATATTGGTACAACTGGACTGAATGCTTCCTCTACCATTGTGATTCCAACCCTGAAAGTAGTTCAATGAAGTTCTTTTTATGTAGACTTGAAGACTGTACCTCAATTTTACCAAAGCATAATGTTTCATTTTATTTTTTTCTGGAAAAATTAAGAAATGTAGCCTAGACCAGATGGCTTTAACCTGGAAGCTGAAAACATGTTTATATATTTTTCTTAATCATTCCATTTCAATTTAATTTATTTCCTTTCAAATCTTATGCATTATATTTTAAGTTCTTAGAAACATCATTCTAAGAAGGATTCCATGAGTTTCATCACAATGTCAAAGAGATCTATGACACTAAATAAATAAGATGCTCTGAACTATCTAGTAGTGTATTTAGAGATTTAAAACTTGTTGTCTGGCCAAACTGAAAGAGGAATTAATAGTACAATACCACCTTTTTGGTGATTAAAATTTATATTCAATTTTCAACATTTACTTCAACAAAATTTTGAATTTTAAATTTTTCTCCACATCTACCCCTTCCCCCAGCCCAGGACAGCATATATTCTCATTACCCATTCCTCCAATGTGTCCTCCCTTGTATCAACCTCCCCAACCATTTCCTTCCCTTCTATTTTCCTGTAGGGTAAGATAGATTTCTATAGCCCCTTGCTTCTGTATCTTATTTCATTGCTGCATATAAAAAACAATTTTCAACATTCATTTTCAAACCTTTGAGTTCTACATTCTCTCCCTTCCTGCTTCTCTACCCACCTCGTTGAGAAGCAAGCAATTTGATATAGGTTATGCATGTGTAGTTATGCAAAACACTTCCATAACAGTCATATTGCAAAAGACTAATTATACTTCCCTCTATCCTGTTCCTTTGACTTCTGGAATATCATATTCCACGCCCTTCAATCCCTTAATGTAGAAGCTGCTAGATATTGTGTTATCCTGATTGTATTTCCATAATACTTGAATTGTTTGTTTTTAGCTGCTTGCAATATTTTCTCCTTGACCTGGGAACTCTGGAATTTGGCCACAATATTCCTAGGAGTTTCTCTTTTTGGATCTCTTTCAGGTGGTGATTGGTGGATTCCTTGAATACTTATTTTACCCTCGGGTTCTAGAATCTCAGGGCAGTGTTCCTTGATAATTTCATGAAAGATGATGCCTAGGCTCTTTTTTTGATCATGGCTTTCAGGTAGTCCCATAATTTTTAAATTGTTTCTCCTGGATCTATAGTCTAGGTCAGTTGTTTTACCAATGAGATATTTCACATTATGTTCCATTTTTTTTTCATTCTTTTGGTTTGTTTTTGTGATTTCTTGGTTTCTCATAAAGTCAATAGCCTCCATTTGTTCCATTCTAATTTTGAGAGAACTATTTTATTCAGTGAGCTTTTGAACCTCCCTTTCCATTTAGCTAATTCTGCTTTTGAAAACATTCTTCTCCTCATTGGCTTTTTGAACCTCTTTTGCCAATTGAGTTAGCCTTTTTTTAAGGGGTTATTTTTTCAGTATTTTTTTTTGGGTCTCCTTTTGCAAGGCATTGACCCTCTTTTCATGATTTTCCTGCATCTCTCTCATTTATCTTCCCAGTTTTTCTTCCACCTCTCTAACTTGATTTTCAAAATCTTTTTTGAGCTCTTCCATTGCCTGAGCCCATTGAATATTTATTTTGGATGTTTGGGATACAGAAGCCTTGACTTTTATGTCTTTCCCTGATGATAAGCATTGTTCTTCCTCATCTGAAAGGAAAGGTGGAAACATCTGTTCCCCAAGAAAGTAACCTTCTATAGTAGTATTGAGAGCTTTGGGAGAAGAGCTCAAGCACATTCCTTCTTCTACTCTGTCATCTTGGCTCTACCACTTACCTCTAAGGTAAGTGGAAGGATAAAGGGATTGATTTTTTGGACCTTTTTCTTTTTTTACATTTTTGCCAATCACCAATAAATTCATCAATATCACTGCTCAAACCCTGATTTTTCAGGTAATAAACAGTTCAGATAGATTATTTGCATCACAGTGGATGAAAGAGGATCCTGGAAATTTATTTTTTCCCTCCAATTTTATTTGTTTTCAATTTTCAACAATTGCTTCCATCAGTTTTAAACTCCACCCCCCACTTTCCCATCCCTGCCTAAAATGGCATACAATCTTATATGGGCTCTACATACACGTTCTTATTAAGAACATTTTCACATTAGTCATGTTGCATAGAAGAATTAACTAAAAAACTAAACCAAACCAAACATAACACAAGAGAAAATCCTCTGCTTCATTTTGCGTTTTTACTTCATAGTTGTTTCTCTGAATGTGGATGGCATTTTGCATCATGATTCCTTTGTAAATATTTTAGATCCTTGCACTTCTGGGAAGGACTAAATCTATCAAAACAGTCCTCACATACTGCGACTGTTACTATGTACAATATTCTAGTTCTGCTCATTACTCTAGGTTGCATTGAGTTTGTGCAAAAACTTCTCAATTTAATGTAATCAAAATTATCCATTTTTCATTTTGTAGTGTTCTTTATCTCTTATTTGGTAATAAATTCCTTCATTCTCTATAAATCTGACAAATAAAAATTCCCTACTCCCAGATTTGTTTATAGTATCAGCTTTTATTTTGGATTTTATTCCTTAGATCTTAGACTGCTATGATCATTAACTACTGTCTTGTGTACCTAACCTATTCCACTGATCTGCCCCTCTATTTCTTACCCACTGCCAAGTGATTCTGTTGGTTGTTACTTTATAATACAATTTGAGATCTAGTATTCCAGCCACCTTCCCTAGCATTTCTTGATATTCTGGACTTTTGGTCTACCGGATGAATTTTGACATTATTTTTTTCTAGCTCCATAAAATAGTTTTTGGTAGTTTGACTGGTAGGGCAATGAATGACTAAATTAATTTATCTAGAATTGTCATTTTTGTTATATTAACTTGGCCTCTCCATAAGCAATTGATGTTTTTCCAATCACTTAGAATTGACTTTATCTGTGTGAAAAGTGTGTTCATATCATCTCTGGGTCTGGTTTGGCAGGTACGCTCCCAAATACTTTATAGTGTCTTCATAACTTTAAATGGAATTTCTCTTTCTATCTCTTGCAGTTGTACTTTGTTAGTAATATATAGAAATGCAGATGATATATATATATATATATATATATGCACACACACACACACACACACACACACACACAGGGTGTTTGTTTTTCATTCTAAATTTTGCCAAAGTTGTTTATTGTTTCAAGTAGTTTTTTTTACTTGATTCTCTAGGATTCTCTAAGTATATCATCATATTGTCTGCAAAGGAAATATTGTCAGATGGAAAGTTTTCTGAGAAAAAAGATTTGGGAGTTTTAGTGGACTATGAAAAATGATGGATAGCTTTTAAAACATGTTATTATATTTGATTTCCCCAACAACCCCAGGAGTTAAGTTGCTATCCCTGCTTTACAGATGAGGAAACTGATGCATAGAGTCATTTAATTACTTGGCCAGTGCCACAGAGCTAGTAAGTGTCTAAGGCAGGTTTTGGACTCTTTTTTGACAGATAGAATCAAGGACTTTATTCTCTATGCCACTTAGCTACTCTAGTGTATGAGTTTTGCAGGCAGAAGCAATTTCGTTGTGGTCTATATAAATATAATGCCTACTAATTCATAGTAATTGATTAATAATTATTTGCTGATAATTGTGAGCCATTTTCTATGGTAGATACTAGGCTTGAAAAATAAATAAACAAAAAATCCCTTCCCTCAAGAAATTGACATTCTGCTAGGGGTGGGGAGGCATCCACGCAGATAAGTAATACAAACATATTTTTAAAAATTACAAAGTAATTTTGGGTGGGATAATACTAGCACCTGAAGAAATCAGAAAAGATCTCTGATAGAAAGCTAGCCTTGTGCAAAGGCTGGAAGATAGTTAATGGTTCCAGGAGGAGGAGATGAGGAAGGATGTTTGGGGGATGGAGGAGCAGTCTGTACAAAAACATGGAGGAAGGAGATTCTGCATGGAGAGCAGCATATTTTTGTCTGTGTTACAGTGTATGCAAGGGGAAGCAATGTCAAATCATCTGCACAGATACATTGAAGCTCACTAAGTGAATAATTCAATTCTATTCAACAGGCATTTACATATGTCATTATATTAGGCATTGTGGATACAAGATCTAATTCAATAATCATTTAGTGAAAACCTACTATGAACATGTTCTTGATCAGCTTCCTGAGTAGGAGAGTCAAAGTGATGGTAAAAGTCTAGAAAGAGATTTGGACCAATTCTCAGGATGTCTCAGATGGAGCATTGGTTCTCCCATTTATTGAACATTTAAACTTGAAGAGGGCTTTTAATGTCTCTCAGCTACAGTGTACTCATTAATAAAGTAACAGGATTGAAATAAATCATTTTGAAATTGTGTGTTACAGAGTTATTAAGAAATCAATAAGAGAGGAGAGAATAGAAGGAGATTCTAAACACTGTGGTTAGTGTATGCAAAGGCAAGGGTGTAGGAAAGTTGGGGATATGTCCAGTTGTCTATACAGGAGTGGGGAACCTGTGGCCTCAAGGCCACATGTGACCTTCTAGGTCCTCACCTGTGTCCCTTTGAATGTAAATATTACAGAACAAATCCTTTTAATAAAAGGATTTATTCTGTAAAACTTGGACTCAGTCAAAAGACCACACCCCAGGATCTAGAAGACCACATCTGACCTTGAGGCTGCAGGTTCCTCACCCCTGGTTTATAACAATTGTTTCCTAGGTAGCCAGAACTCTGTATCAAAACATACTCTGAAGAAATGTGGTAAGGTGGAAAGTGTTGAAATTTAAGTCAAAGGACTTAAGTTCAAATTGTGACTCTGCCTCTTATTAGTTACGTGAACTTGGACAAGTTATTCTACTTTGGGCCACAGTCTCTTAATTTATAATAAAGGAGCTATTAGGTGTAAATCTAGCATCTTAGTATTCTCTGAGTATTTCTGCCAGGCCACTGTACCCGCTCTCCCAATGGATTCCCAGCAGTCGGCAGAATCTGCTAGGAAGAAATATCAGAGGAAGTCTGCCCAAACTTTTTAAAAGACAGCCAACAAACACGAGAAAACTGGGTCATTGTGGAGAATACAGCAACGACAATCCCCACTTCTGGCTAGTTTGTGTTCACTCCGTAACAACATCATAATTAATTGGCATTAATCTAATTCTGCTAATTGTGGGAAGATTTGGATCTTTCTCTCCATTTTGAAATCTGGCTCATTTCTCCAGATGGCTCTTGCTTTCACTGAGTGACTCTTCCATTTCTGGTGGGCAGAGGAATTTTCAAAAGCTGCTAATTCATTCATTCAATAAATATTTAGAAGTATAGAACTTTATTTTAGTCAAACTGACAGTGCCTGGCATAGAGTAAGTGCTTAATAAATTCCTCTTGACTGGAATGACTGACTCACACATGACATTCCATCACCAGCCTCCATTCTTTGGCTAGTCTCCCATGCCTGGAATGCACTCCCTCCTTAGATCTGTCTCTTCACATCCCTCATTTCATTTAATCATCCACTCAAATGCCACCTTATACATTAGGGCTCTTCTTATTTTCCCAGCTGTTAGTACTTCATACCTCCCATAGCATTTATTTAAATAAATATGTATTTTTAAACTTAGATTGCTTTTAATACATTTATCTGCGTATACACAGGATCATGAATTATAGCTAGAATGGGCTTTTAAGATCACAACCAATCAATCACTAAACCAGCAACCATTTGTTAGATGCTTACTATGTATCAGGTCCTCTGCTCAGTTTTGGGGATATAAACGCTTGCTTTTGGGGAGCTCACTGTCTGGTAGGTGAGAAAGCGTACAAACAGTTAAATACGGAATATGTAAGAAATATATATGGGCAGGTAAGTGGTGTTGTGAACAGAATGCCAGGCCTGCAGTCAGGAAGACTCGTCTTTGTGAGTTCAAATCTGCCCTCATACACTTAATACCTGTTTGACTCTGGTCAAGTCCCTTAACTCTGTTTGCCTCAGTTTTCTCAGCTAGAGAAGAAAGTGGCAAAGCATTCCAGTATCTTTGACAAGAAAGCTATAAATGGGGTCACAGAGATGGACACAACTGCAAAATGGCCGAACAACAAAGAGAATAATTACAAGAGGAAAAGCAATGGAATTGAGGGTTTGGGAAAGGCTTCCTGTGGAAAGTGGGATTGTCAAACACATAGAAAAAGTAATGTGTAGCATATAAAACATAGAGTAAGTCACTGTAGCTGGATCATGAAGTTCTTGGAGGGGAGGGATATATAAAAAGACTGAAAAGTCAGAAGGGCTCATGTTGTGAAGAGATTTAGAAACCAGAGAGTCTATATTTAATCGTGGAGATAAAAGGAAATCACTTGAGTTTATTGTGTTGGGGGTTGGGATTACCGTGATCAACCCCACCCCTTAGGATAATCATTTTAGCAGCTAAGTGGAGGATAGATTAGAATGATGAGAGACTTGAGGAAAGGAGACCAGTAGATACAATAATGGAATAATTGAGGTTAAAGGTGATGACAACCTAACGTAGGAGGTGGGGGGGGTACAAGCATGGAGATAATGGATAGGAGATGTAAGCAGGAGATGTTGAAGATATAGTAGAGACATAATTTGATGCAATACTATATGGAAATCACTTGCCAATCTTTAAAGCGATTTCTCAGTATTAGGTTTAGTATCATTAACAATTTTTATTTTATAGGATGAATGGGGGTAAGGAGGAAAGTAGGTGATTCAGTGAATAGACTGAGGTATCTGGAGGCAGGAGCACTTGAGTGCAAATTCAACCTCAGGCACTCACTGTGTGACCCCAGGCAAGTTACTTATCCTTTGACTGCATCAGCTTCCTCATCTGTAAAATGGACATAATAGTAGCATGTGCTTCCCAGGGTTATTGTCAGGATCAAGTGAGATATTGGTAAGGTGCTTTTCAAACCTTAAATAATTACAATGCAGTGCCCAAAGCTAAACACGTTATTCAAGATCCTTTCTGACTTGGGCAAATACAGAAGTAATGATGCTTGACCTTGGGCATTGTGCTTTCTAAACATAGTCTGTTGTTACTTATTTCACTTATGTCCAACTATTTTTTACCCCATTTGGGGTTTTCTTGGCAAAGATACTGGAGTGGTTTGCCACTTCCTTCTCCAATTTATTTTAGATGAGGAAACTGATGCAACCAGTGTTATGTGACTTACTCAGGATCACACGGCTAATAAATGTCTGAGGTCAGATTTGAACTCAGGAGGATGAGTCTTACTGACTTCAGTCCCCATACTTTATCCACCGAGCTACCTAATTGCCACAAACATAGTCTAAGGTCACAATATCATACTTTTACTTCACATGGAGTTTGCAATTCCCTAAAACCCTCAAATCTTTTTCAAACTGTTCTCTGATCATGCTTCCTCTGGCATACATTTGTGAGGTTGATTTTTTAGACCAATTATATAATTTTTTATTTGTTCCTATTAAATTTCATCTTATTTGAGATAGGCCCCCAAATCCAAGATGTTCAAATAATTTCCCATCTTGACTATTATCCAATATGCTAGATATCATGCCTAATTGTGTCTGACAAGCATATGACAGGTGATTTCATATAACTCATTGATAAAAAACATTAAACATCTGAAGGCCAACCATGCTCCCTGGGCCCTGCACCAAAGTCAGTTTTCCACAATTCCATCCAACGATTACTGATTATTCTTTCTATCTGGTCATTTGATCAGTTCTCTATCTGTCCATCTTCCAGGACCACCCACTAGTCAATATCTCTCCTTGTCCACAAAGATGGCATGAGAGAGTTTGGCAAATGCTTCACTAAAATTTAGTTAAATGGCATCTATGATACTGCCTCTTACCAGATTACTATCCCCATCCCAAAAAAAGAAAAACAAGCTTAACCTGACGTGACCATATTGAGGCTTCTGTCTAATTGCTTGCGGTTACTCACCATTCCTGTAATGGGAGGATTTAAAATCCAAATCAAGCTGTTATATTTTTCAGGATATTTTCTTAAAAAAAATTCTTGAGCTTTCTTCAGGCCAGAAGCATCTCATCCTTTGTCTAGAATTTTTTCTAAGATAATGGACCATGTTCCTGAATCACATGTGCCCAATTATTTTAGTATTTTCGGATAAAGTTAGACTTGATCTGGTGTTTTGACCATATTTCTCCTCGCCTAGATCAAGGCAATAGCGTTCTTATTTCTCTCCCTGCCTCATGTATTTCCCAACTCCAGTTCAGCCTCTATACCTGTGAACATGTTTTCCCTTAAGCTCAGATCTGACCACATCATCTCCCTACTTACTACCATCCAAAGACTCCCTTTTGCATCTAGGATCAAACATAAATTCTGCTGTTTAGTGATGACCATCTTTTACCACCTTCAGCCATGTATCCTTCTAGGTATATTACTCTTCTTTCTACTTTCTCTGAGTCAGCCAAATTGACCTTGATTTTTCCTCATACAAAATTTCTTTTCCAGTCTCCATGCCATTGCAATAGACATCACCTGTGTCTTTAATTATTATTTCCTTCTTGTCTCTATTATGTGTAATCCTTTCTTTTTTAAAAAATCTTAGTTCAAGCACCTCTTTCCACATGGAAACTTATGTGATTGTCACAACTGCTCATGCCCTCTCTTCTTAGTTATTCAGTATTTAATCTCCTTATACTCTCTAGAGTTACATTCTCATATTAAATGTAAGCTTCTGGAGAGTACGGATTGTTTTATTCATGGTCTTGTAATGCCAAGCACTTAACGTAACATCTGACACATGGCAAATAATAAATGACTGTTGATCGATCTAGGTGCTTTTTTTGCCACATCTCAACTTTTCTTGGGTTTTGAATACCTATTAATCATTTTTTCTTTTGTTCTTTATTTTCTAACTCAAATATCTCTACTTAGTATTGAATAATTCTGTCTGTTCTGTCACTTACTGTTCTATTTAACTCTAGCAGCAGCAATATAGATACCAAGGAGGTAGCTGGAGTGCAGAGGAAACCATGTTCCAAGCCAGCCTACATGTGGTGGACCACAATGGGGAACTTATCAATCAAATAAAGTCAGAAGGGGAACACTGCTTGGGTTCACCATAGGTCAATGTGACTTTTACTGGCAAACTCATTCAAATTAATTTTGGATACCTCTTGCATATGGTGAATTGTCTATAATTGTCTACCACTGAAAATCAGGAATAGGCATAGTTATCCTATAACACAATGTCTAGCTTTAGTGAAAGGCAGTTTCTATGAGATGGCCGATGGAGAAGCATGACAGGAAGAGTATTAGTCTGTGTATAGGGCTAAATGCCTACATAGGGATGGGTCTTCTCCCCAAAATTCTAAAATGAGTGATCATTATTCCTCAACATAGGATAGTGGAATAAGGACTAAAATTGAGGTTAGAGTAGTAGCTTCTCATTGAGTCTCTACCACTTTCTACATGTGTGACCTTGGGTAAGACACTTAATTTCTCAACTTCTATTTCCTCAGTTACAAAATGAGAAAAGTGGTAGAGGATTTATAACATAATCTATAATACAATACAATAAAGATTTATTAAGAATATTTAGTGTTTATAAGTTATTATTTATAAAATGTTCAAAGATGCCTTTAAGATCAAAATCTGTGTTTCTATGATCATAAGTCTCCATCAGCAACTTATACCTCTGATAAAAATCAAACCCAGAATAACAGTTCCATTCTTTCCTTTCCTTCCTTCCTTCCTTCCTTCCTTCCTTCCTTCCTTCCTTCCTTCCTTCCTTCCTTCCTTCCTTCCTTCCTTCCTTCCTTCCTTCCTTCCTTCCTTCCTTCCTCTCTTTCTCTCTTTTTTCTTTCTTTTTCTTTTTCTCTCTTTTTTCTTTCTCTCTCTTTCTTTCCTCCTTTCTTTCTTATTCTTGTTAAAAATAATTGTGAAAGCAAACCAAATACTTATCACATCCTCTACTTTTGGTATAGAAAAAGAGAAAGTAAGAAGGACTGAGACAGGCAGACAGAGACAATTTCATCAGTTATTCAGAAAATTTTAAGTCTTTTGTCACTATCTTTTTTCTGAAGTCTTCATCTATTTCATCCTTCTAAGTGGGCAAAAAACACCATAGTCATCATAATATTTTTACCACTGTAGATATTTAATATTAACAATCTTCACCATGCTTTTTCCTTCTGCTTCTAGTATTTCCTTACATAACCGCATCATCTGCTGTTCAATATTGTTCCTTCCTAAATTTTATTCATTTTACTCAAGTATTTCTTTAGCATGTACTGTATTCCAGATCCTATGCTAAGCACTGTTTCTTTTGAGTAAGGTAGACTCCATTCCAGAGAGGTCCTGTCTCATGAAGACCAACTGATACCTATGAAAGTCAAATTTGTCCCTTTGCTTTAGGATCTCTAGTTCAATTTGCTTATTTTGAATACTTTGTGAATTTGTATAGGAAATTCTAAGATATTACTGGCTCTTAACTAGGATTTTTTTCTACTGTGAATTTTTGGATATCTCTAGTACTCTTCTTCTTCTCATAGTGCCATATAGCTTAAAATATCTACAATGTCAGTTCACCCTGCACCCTTTTCATTTCAGCATTCTGAATTTTATATTTGTATAAAATGTGTTTTTATATTTGAAAGACAACATTCAAATACAGATTATAAATCCTTTCACTGAATGAATGTCAACCTTGGTCAAGAGTCCATTATTCCCATTTTGAAAGATATCCAAATCCCTTTGGACTCTGTGAGTCTGTGAATTGGTTCAAATAGGTGCAAGTTATAAGGAAGTTGCTTTCAATTCAATGTGGAAAAGAAAATCTGAGCAATTAAAATTTTTCAACAGTAAAATGGATTATATTGGTATTGATGAGTTTCCATTCACTAGCAGTCAGGCTAATAGTCAGCAATGTTATAGAAGGGATTCATACTTCAAGAAGGAGTTTTGACTAGATGACTCTGAGGTCAACAACCTTATTTTTCTATAAATTTTGAAAGATGGTTAGAACAGACATGAGAAAAGAGAGGAAGCATCAACTCCAGTCAACCAATAGTAAGAAAGTATTTGGTGGAACAGGCAATAAAATTGGAAAAGAAGAATGAGATAAAACTCTGAAGGAATTTGTATACCAGGTTAATAATTTTTTAAATTGTCTATTTAGTAAATTGGAGGTATGTCTGGAGCTGAGCACAGATTTTGATCTCCCTCACTTCCATGTGTGTAGAGCACAAAGTTCAATTGTATGAATCCCAGGATGATAGATCACTTATCAAAACACTCACAAGTGTGTTCTGTTCTCTAACTATTTGGGGTCTCCTTTCTAACCTCACCTATAAATGTTTTTTATAATAATCTGGTTTAGTTGATTCCCTCACCAATTTTTTCTGGAGAATGTTACCCCTTTGAAAACGTAGATTTCAATTTGCTTTGTTTTCATGGTAACCCTGGACAGTGTAGCAGCATAATATGTATTTTTGTTTTGAATTGTAGATTCTTTCATTGTTGCTTTTTCACTATTTTATGAGATTATTCTATAATCTTCTATCATCCTCCTTGACATTTTTTAAAGTGATTTTATTATGCAATTTGTTCTTGCCCTGGGATTCCATGTTTCTCTGAATAGTTACTACAATTATTTGTTTTTACATTTTATTTCTCTCCCAAACTTTTATCCCCTTTTAGAGGGGATGTATTAAGGGCATATTGAGATAGTGAATGTGTCATTTTATGCTTTGCTCTTTCAAGGAGGAAAAAAACATTCTGCTTTATGAGGTTTATGGGATCTTCTTCCATCCTCATTGTGGTGACTAGTTCTTTGTGGTTGTTTAGTAGTTAGGTCATGTCTGACTCTTTGTGAATTCATACACCATAGTACACCAGGTCTTTCTATCCTGCACTATTTCTGAAAGCCTGTCCAAGTTCATGTTTATTGTTTCCCTGACACTATCTATCCATCTCATTCTCTGCCATCCCCTTTCTCTTTTGCTTTCAATCTCTACCAACATCAGGGTCTTTCCCAGTGAGTCCTCTCTTTTTATTATGTGTCCAAGGCATTAATATTTGACTTTTCAGTGTATAGTCTGAATTCATTTCCTTAAGAATTGATTGACTGATTTGATCTCCTTGCTATCCAAGGTTCTCTCAAAAGTCTTCTCCAGCACCACTATTCAGAAGTATTGTATCTGTGGCATTCAGCTTTCCTTACAGTCCAACTTTCACAACCCTACATTGCTACTAGAAAAGCCTTAGTTTTAACCTTCATTATCAAGATGATGGTTCTGTTTTTTAGTATGTTGTCTACATTTGCCGTAGCTTTCCTTCCAAGGAGCACGTCTTTTAATCTCATGGCTGTAATCATCGTTAGCCATGATCTTTGAGCCCAAGAATATAAAATCTGACACTGCTTCCATTTTTTTTCTTCCTCCATATGACAGGAAGTGGTGGTACCAGTTGCCAAGACCTTAGCTTTTTATGTTACACTTCAAACTAACATTTATAATCTACTATTTTGCCCTCACTAAAAGGTTTCTTAATTCTTCTTCATTTCTTGCCCTCAGAGTGGTATTGTTTGTATATCTAAGATTATTGATATTTCTCCTGGCAACCTTAATTACAGCTTTTGATTCATTCAATCTAACATGGTGTATGTTTATTTGCATGTAAGTTCCCTTTGGTTAAATATTCTTTTTTAAATTATTATTTCTTTTTTATGTTTATTTATTTTTAGTTTTCAACATATATTTCCACAAAATTATGAGTTCCAAATTTTCTCCCCATCTCTCCCCTCCTCCCACCCCAAAATGCCACATATTCTGATTAGCTCTTCCCCCTATCTGCTCTCCCTTCTATCACACCCCTTCTCTTATCTCCATCTTCTTTATTTTCTTGTAGGGCAATATAGATTTCTATACCCCAATGCCTGTATTTCTTATTTCCAGGTTGCATGCAAAAACAACTCTCAACCTTCATTCCTAAAACTTTGAGTTCCAACTTCTCTCCCTTCCTCCCTCCCCACCCATCCCCAATGAGAAGGCAAGCAATTCAATATAGGCTATATATGTGTAGTTTTGCAAAAGACTTCCATAATAGTCATATGTAAGACTGTATTTTTTTCTATCCTATCTTGCCCCACATTTATTCTGTTTTCTCTTTTGACCTTGTCCCTCCCCAAAACTGTTTACTTCTAATTACTCCCTCCTCCCTTTTGCCCTCCCTTCTATTATCCCCCATACCGTTCTCCCCTTCTCCCCTACTTTCTTTTAGTTTGAGATAGATTTTCATTTGGTTAAATATTCTGAGAAATACTGATAGTCAATGTCTATATTCATGCACTTCCCCTTTTCCTAGAGTAATCTACTTGTTTTAAAAGGTTGAGTTGGAGCTCTTCTAATTTCATGGAATTTATTTTTCTTACTTTTTTCTTTTCTTCTAATTTGGAATTGATATTGGCCTGTATATGCTCATCCATTTGACCACAAGCAGAAAGAATATGCTAAAATGCCTTCAATATTGGAAACTAATCATTTCTTAGTCACTAAAATTAATAGTCAATTTAATGGTTTTTTTCATTGTTATCATGTTTGTCACATTCAATGTCTTCCAACTTTTTTCATGAAAAAAGGATTCATAAAATTCAGGCCTGAGGTTTCTCCTATGATATGGGAGGGAGAGAGGAGGGAAATGAAATACATGTTGGAAAATGTGGTTAGGTATTAAGAAATGAATAAGTCAAAGGCTTGAAGACTATTCAGAGACCTATTTGCTGTATAGTATGATGCTGAATTCTGAAAGGAAAGATAAATGATGTTTTTACATCACAGAAAGTTTCTTTTATTCCAATTCTATAAAAATTCATAGTCCATACATAGGATAATTCATTACAAGCCAGAATATTACATGAATGTCCTTTCATTCCTAACTCAAATTTGGTAACAATTGACTCTATGTAATTAATATAATAAATTAATTCACATATATTTGTATTATGTTCTGAGTTTTTAAAATCTTTTCCTTATGGGTTTGTTTATTCTTTCTATCTGAACTAGAAGTTTGCCTGGAAGTCATGGATGACATTTCCCATCCCTTTTCTATCACTCTATGGTATCTAACACAAAGAGGGACAGAATTGTGAGAGAACTGCTACATCATTTGGTTTAAGTCCATTATTTTGTAGATCATAGGAGTATATATTTAGAGCTGGAGAGGACCTTATGATGCATTCTCCTCATGCATCAAATAAGGAAACTGAGTCTGAAAGAGATTAAATGAACCAAGGTCAAACACTTAGTAAGAACTTCGGGTTGGATCTGAGCTTAATTCTTCCTGACTCCAAGACCAGGGAGGTCTTCTCTGCTGGGCCACCTGAGAAAAGTCACCCACCCTCACTTTCTCCTCTGGGGCCATCTGGGTCCAGTGGCGAGATATAGATCACAGCAAGTGGAGATGGTCCAGGATGCAGTGGGAGACCTTGGCATTTTTATGCTAAAGTCTTTCTGAGATCTCACTTTCACTGATGAGGGCTGTTTTAAGAAGTGAGTCAAGGGATGGCCCCTGTAACAAAAAAATCAAGTAAAAGTGGGAGGGGGAGATCCTCAGCATTGTTTCTGGTGAAAAGAAAAACAATTACTACTTACATTCACTCTGAGCCATCAGAACCCAAAAATTCACTTGCAAGTCATGGCATCATCTTCCTGATGTCACACTCCTCTTTGAGAACAAAGGACAAACCACAGCTGGTGAATAGTTCAAGCTGCCCAATGGGGAACCAGCTGGCCAGTTCCAGTTGGGCAACTGTACTCCTTCTCTCTTCTCCTCTTCTCTCTTCTCTTCTCTTTTCTCCCCCACTCTTCTCCTTTCCTCAAGGTGTTATGTCCTTACCTGAGGATACTCAGCCCAAAGGAAGATAAATTTTAATGGCTAAAACCCACCTTGATATCTTGGTTAGACTTCTTTCTTAAAGATCAGGCCTAAAACCCAATTCACTCTAGTTCTTATTGATTGACCCCCCTTAAGCCCCTGCCCAAGCCCCGCTTAATGGTTATATTTTGATCCCTGAAGGATCAGTGAATGTAAATAGTAATTGTTTCTCCTTTGGCTAGAAACAATACTGAGACTCTCCCCCTCCCAATTTGATCTGATTTATTTTTATTACGGAGGCCATCCCTTGGCTCACTTATTAAAGGGCCCTAATCACTGAATGGGGCTTGCCTCAGTCAAAGTGAGAACTCAGAAAGACCTTAACGCAAAAAGGCCAAGGTTTCCCTCTGTATCCTGGACAAATCTCAAGTTGTCCTGATCTACATCTGGTCACCAGAACTAGATGGCTCTGGAGGAGAAAGTGAGGCTGGTGACTTTGCACAGCTCTTTCTCACTGTATTCTAATTCACTTACAAGTAATGACTTCATCTTCCTGATATCATGCCTTTCTTTTTTTTAATTTATATTTATTTATTAAACTTTTTACATTCATTTTCACAGAATTTTGGGTTCCAAATTTTCTCCCCATTTGTCTCTCCCCCCACCCCAATACACCAAGCATTCTAATTTCCTCATCACCAATCTGCCCTCTCTTCTATCATCCCTCCCTTCCCTTGACCCCATCTTCTCTTTTGTCCTGTAGCGCCAGATAACTTTCTATTCCCCATTACCTGTATTTCTTATTTCCTAGTAGCAAGAACAATATTTGACAGTTGTTCGTAAAACTTTGAGTTCCAACTTCTCCCCACCCCTCCCTCCCCACCCATTCCCTTTGGGAAGGCACACAATTCAATATAGGCCATATCTGCGTGTTTTGCAAATGACTTCCATTAGAGTCGTGTTGTGTAAGACTAACTGTATTTCCCTCCATCCTATCCTGCCTCCCATTGTTTCTATTCTCTCGTTTGATCCTGTCCCTTCCCGAGTGTTGACTTCAAATTGTTCCTTCCTCCCATTGCCCGCCCTTCCATCATCCCCCCCACCCTGCTTATCTCCTCTCCCACTTTCCTGTATTGTAAGATAGGTTTTCATACCAAAATGAGTGTGCATTTTATTCCTTCCTTTAGTCAAATGTGATGAGAGTAAACTTCACGTTTTTTTCTCAGCTCTCCTCTTTTTCCCTCCACTAAAAAGTCTCCTGCTTGCCTCTTGAATGAGAGATAATTTGCCCCATTCCATTTCACCCTCTCTCCTCGCAATATATTTCTCTCTCAACGTTTACCTTCAACTTTTAAGTTATGATCCCATCTTATTCAATTCACTCTGTGCTCTCTGTCTCTGTGTGTGCACGCATGTGTGTATGTGTGTGTGTGCGCACGCATGTACATGTATGTGTGTGTATGCACGTATGTGTGTGTGTATGTAGTCCTACAAACTACCCAGTTACTGAAAAGTTTCAGGAGTTATAGATATTGTCTTTCCATGCAGGAATGTAAACAATTCAACTTTGGTAAGTCCCTTATAACTTCTCTTTGCTGTTTACTTTTTCATGCTTCTTCTTCTTGTGTTTGAAAGTCAAATTTTCTTTTCAGCTCTGGTCTTTTCATCAAGAATGCTTAAAAGTCCTCTGTTTCTTTGAAAGACTGTATTTTCCCCTGAAGTATTATACTCAGTTTTGCTGGGTAGGTGATTCTTGGTTTGAGTCCTAGTTCCTTTGACTTCTGGAATATCCTATTCCACACCCTTCGATCCCTTAATGTAGAAGCTGCTAGATCTTGTGTTCTCCTGATTGTATTTCCACAATACTGGAATTGTTTCTTTCTAGCTGCTTGCAATATTTTCTCCTTGACCTGGGAATTCTGGAATTTGGCCACAATGTTCCTAGGAGTTTTTCTTTTTGGATCTCTTTCAGGCGGTGTTTGATGGATTCCTTCAATACTTATTTTGCCCTCTGTTTCTAGAAGCTCAGGGCAGTTTTTCTTGACAATTTCATGAAAGACGATGTCTAGGCTTTTTTTTTGATCATGGCTTTCAGGTAGTCCCATAATTTTTAAATTGTCTCTCCTGGATCTATTTTCCAGGTCAGTTGTTTTTCCAATGAGATATTTCACATTCTCTTCCATTTCTTCATTCTTTTGGTTTTGTTTTGTGATTTCTTGGTTTCTCATAAAGTCATTAGCCTCCATCTGTTCCATTCTAATCTTGAGAGAACTATTTTCTTAAGTGAACTTTTGAACCTCTTTTTGCATTTGGCTAATTCTGCTTTTGAAAGCATTCTTCTCCTTATTGGCTTTTTGAATGTCTTTTGCCAGTTGAGTGAGCCTATTTTTCAAGGTGTTATTTTCTTCAGCATTTCTTTGGGTCTCCTTTACCAAGGTATTGACCCATTTTTCATGCTTTTCTTGCATCTCTCTCATTTATCTTCCCAGTTTTTCCTCCACCTGTCTAACTTGATTTTGAAAATCCTTTTCGAGCTCTTCCATGGCCTGAGCCCATTGGATATCTTTTTCGTATATTTGGGGTATAGAGGCCTTGACTTCTATGTCTTTCCCTGATGGTAAGCATTGTTCCTCATCATCAGAAATGAAAGGTGGGAACATCTGTTCCCCAAGAAAGTACCCTTCTATGGTCTTATTTTTTTTTCTCTTTTCTGGGCATTTTCCCAGCCAGTTACTTGACTTCTGAGATTCCTCTCCACCCCTGCCTAGATCTGCCCAGTTAGTGCTTGGGGTCTGAGATTCAAATGCTGCTCCCCAGCCTCGGGGCCTTTGGAGGTGGGTGCGCCTGCTATTCAATGTGAGCTTAAGTTCTGGTGCTCAGGTGAGGGCAGGGCTGCCTCCCAGGCTCAGTTCCCTCAGGGGCTTTTTGCGGAGATCTTCAGTAATGGATCTGAGGTCCTGTCTTCTCTGCAGTCCCGGGCCCACTGCTGCCTCTGCTGCTGCCTCCCAAGGGGGCCCAAGTTATGGAGACACCAAGCTCCCCTCTTGGCCAGCCCAGACATCTCTCTCACTGACCTGTTGCGCCTGTGGGTGGAGGGACCTTCCCGCCCACCTGGAGGTTCTGTCCTTAAAGCCTGTTCGGATGTGCTCCTCTCGGGGCATAAGGCCAGGGCAGCGCAGGGGCTCCGCTCCATGTCTGGTGCGTGATGGACCTTTGGGGTCGGTTTTTCAGGGCTCTCTGGAATGGAAATCTCCTCCCCTCCATTGCTGTGCAGGTTCCACTGCTCCAGAATTTGTGGGGAGTTCTTTTTACAGGAAATTTATGGGCTGGGGGTTCCAGAGCTAGCATACATGAGTCTTTCTACTCCGCCATGTTGGCTCCTTCCCCATGCTTTTCTTTGAGAAAAAAAGAACAGACCTGGAGGGGTTTGAACATTTGGAGGGGAAAGTTATTTGTTTAAGGCTGCGTAGTCAGTTATTGAAAGAACCAAATTAATTTACACAACCAAACTGGTACCTAAGACTTGCTATGTTCAAACTTCCAGATTTTGACATGGGGCCCATTCCTATTCCCTGCTCCACCAATCCAACACACCTCTCTGCCTAGAGTGGGTGCTTAGTACCATGGATGAATTGAATTCTAATCCTAAACATGGACAATGCCTTTGTTGACTCCAACTTAACCTTTCCAGTAGAAAAGCTAGATGAATAAACAATTGAACATGTATTAATTGAGTGGGCATTGACCTCCATGTCTACCTCAGGTATTCAAATGAGATAATACCTATAACACTTAGATGTCACAGGATTGTCATATGGTTCACAATAATACCTCACACTCTTGCTCTAGAGTGCATTGTTTTTAATTTGGTACTTTTTAATAATATCATCACAGTATCATAGAGTTAGAGCTGGGAGAGACCTTAGGGGCCAAAGTCAATCTTTTGACTTTATAGACAAGAAAATTGAAGCAGAGCTAGTAGTTGTTGGAAGAGGAATTTGAACTCAAAGTTCCTAAATTCAAATTTAGTAGATACCCTCTATGCCTCTCAATATGAAGTGTTCCTTTTTTTAAGCTTTAAGGCACTATTATTATCTGCTACTATATCTGGGCTTATTTTGTGTTACTCTTCTCTATAATCTATCTTCTAGGTAAACTAAACCTACTAGCTATTCCCAATCCTTTTCCTCACATCCCATATAGAATTCTGCCCTCATAGAATGTATGCACCTTGACAGCAAGAAATGTCTCAATTTTGTCCATCTGTCCCTTGTGCCTAATACTGTGCCTAAGTGGTAGGTACTTAAGAAATGTCAATTCTTTGAGCTCAACCTAAGTTCTCCTTTTTCTCTTATTAATGTAGGATGTTTTTTTACATTTTTTTTTTTTTACATTTTTTACATCTCTATAAAGGTTAAAGGAATAGATTGTCCTGGAACAATCACAGGGGGAGTTCTCTCTCTCTTAGTCATTGCTGGCAAGATTCTTGCTAAAGTCTTCCTTAATAGGCTGATCCTTCACCTGGAAGATGGTCACATACCTGAGAGCCAGTGTGGCTTCAGAAAGGGCTGAGGAACAGTCAATATGATGTTTGCTACTGACAACTCCAAGAGAAATGTCAGGAGCAGAACAGAGGTCTGTACACAATGTTTGTAGATCTGACCAAGGCCTTTGGCACTGTCAGTTTTGAGAGCTTATGGGAAATTATGTCAAAATATGCTGCCTAGAGAAGTTCATCAATATTGTATGTCAATTTCATGATGGCACATTTGTCCGGGTCCTGGATAGTGGATAATGCTCTCATGCCTTCCCAGTCTCAATGGAGTGAAACAGGGCTGTGTGCTTGCTCCCATGCTTTATAGCATAATGTTTTCAGTCATGTTGTCAAATGCTTTCAGTGAGGATGAGCAAGGCATCGAGGTCACCTACCATATTGATGGTAAGTTCTTCAATGTGAAAAGGCTACAAGCCAAGACCAAAGTGGAGGGAGTGTTGGTGCATGATTTTCTGTTTGTAGATGATTGTGCACTCAATGCAGCCTCTGAAGCTGAGATACAACCAAGTATGGATCAGTTCACTGCTGCCTGTGCTAATTTTGGCCTTATAATCAACACCAAGAAAACATAAGTGCTCTATCAGCCACCAGCACACCATCCATACAATACTGTGGATAAGTTCACTAACCCTGGTAGGGTACTTTCCAGGGATGTACATATTGACAATGAGGTTGATGCATGCATTGCCAGAGTTAGCTCAGTATTTGGGAGGCTCCAGAGAAACGTGTGGGAGAGAAGAGGTATTAAACTGACTATCAAACTGAAGGTTTACAGAACCATTGTGCTGACCTCATTGTTGTATGCCTATGAAACATGGACAGTCTGCCAGTCCCATGCCAGGAAACTGAATCACTTCCATTTGAACTGTTTTAGGAAGATTCTGCAGATCACCTGGCAGGATGAGGTACCAGACACTGAGATCCTTGTTCAAACTAAATTGCCAAGCATTCAAACTATGCTTCAGAGAATGTAACTCAATGGACGAGCCACTTTGCTTGAATGCAAAATGTAGGCTTGTCAAAAAAGACTATTTTTAGGAAGAACTCGCATGGGGCAGGTGATCACATGGTGGTCAGAAGAAATGATACAAGGACTCTCAAGATTTCTCTCAAGAACTTGGGATTTGACTGTGCAACATGGGAGACACTGACACCAGACCACTCAGCATGGATGCCTACATCAGAAAAGGTGCTGTGTTCTTTGAGCAAAACAGAATTGTAACAGTGAAAAGGAAATGTAGGATGCACAAATTTGGAGTAACCACCTCAAGTGTTCGGATGGATTACCTGTGGCCAAGGTGTGGTAGAGCATTCTGAACTCCTATTGGTCTGATCCGCCACAGTCGGACACATTGAAATGTCACTTTATCATGGTGATATCATTTTGGTCCTCTTCAGGAACAAATGACGACAACCATTAATGTAGCCCATTCCCCATGTCTGGTACAACCTCCAACTTCATCTCTCCCTCCTAAAGCTTTTCTCTTTGTGGAAAGCCCCACCCAGGTGCCACTTCCTCCATGAAGATTTCTTGGATCATCCAGCTGAAAGCAATTCTCTCCCACCTCAAATTGCCTTAAAGCAGTACTTCTGTGTCTCTCCTCTGTCCCTTGTCATGTTCTATCTATATTGCATTGTAATTATTTCTTGATAGGTCTTTTCCCTTCCCCATAACTCAGTATCAGAGTATAAGTTACTGATGGCAACTAATACCTTCCCAGCCCATAGACCAATTGGATTTTGTGGAGAAGATACATGAAGATGACTTGAATAGGCAAACTTAAAAAAAAAATCAAACTCCTATGTGTTCTCTTATTATATCATATTTACCTGGGTGTCCTTGGGGCAATCAAAGTTATGAATTATTATAGTTTTTATGGATCAGTCTCAAATATCCTAAAGAACATGGACCTTTTCTCCCCCATAGCAAAGATGACGTGTCAAAGGAGGCAGTGGGTTGTGGTTGTTTTGTCTAACCAGAGAAGAAAGGAAAGAGGAAGTTAAAACCCAGTCATTCTCTCTTCCCTGGATATCTTCAAGTTGCTGAAGCTTCTGTCTCTGTTTCTGTCTGTGTCTGTCTCTCTATCTGTGTCTGTGTCTGTCTCTCTCTAGCGCTGTCTCTCTGCATCTATTTCTGTCTGTCTCTGCCTCTCTGTCTGTCTCTCACACACACACACAAACATACAAACACACACATATCTTTTGTACTTTTTTGGTATCGTGATCTCTTCAAGAAAGAAAGTTCTGTTTTCCTTTCCTAACAGTATGAGAGGGAGCATTCCCTAAATTGAAGGACATCTCTCTTTTATATTCCTCCCATCCTAACACGCATTGTGGTTATTTGTGTGCTTGTCTGCTAATGGCAGAAAATATGCCATTCTTTTTCTTTTTTTTGATCCTCTGTGCCTAGCACAGTGCCTGGTACTCTCTTCTTTTCTCTCCTCTCTTTGTCTCTTCCTTATTCATTCATTCATCATTTTTCTTTGACCTAAACCTGTGATTTCACTAGTGTAAGAAAACTCTACCAATGAAGATAATGCAACTACTCTTCATAGTCTTTGGGAGTGGTCTAGGACATCTAGAAGTTAAATCATTTGTCCCAGCATCAAGCAGTCAGAATGTCAAAGGTGAAACTTGAACCCTAAGTCTTCCTGCTTGTTAGGCCTCCTCTACATCCACTCCTTCATATGACTTTTCATGTGGCACATACTAGTAACTTATTAAATATTTGTTGAATCAAAATTAATTGAAGCATTAAAATTCTTTGCCATTTACCAAGGAAAGGTAACCTTGGAAAAACAACATAAATGAAAGTGATATTCAAAGGTGCTTGTGTTTGGGTAGCACAGAGCTAATCCCTGAGATTCTTTGTAAAGAATAAAAGTGGTGACTTAAAAGAAAATAAGTTAAAAGGATGGTTAAGCATCCAATTCTTGTCTCAGAAATATCCATCCTCTCTCCCATTCTAAGCAGAGAATCTAAGGAAATGAATTAGGTGTTAGCTGAAATCGATAGACTGTGTGATATTGTCAAAAGAGCAGTTAAAGTAGTCATTTATTTTTCAATCCATTAAGAGGTAGTCTGTAGTTGAGGGCTCCAGGAATCTATTCTTGGCCCTCTAGAGTTCAAATTTCTTTTGAAGATCAGTGTGAATACAGAGAGCATGCTTAGAGATTGCACAAGCTAGGAGGCAACAAGGAGGCATTGGTAGTAAACTTGGCAAAAGGATGAGGATCCCAAATGATCTTGACAATCTGAAATGATGTGCCAAAGAAAAGTTGATGGAACAGAGGAGGGGAAAATGTCAAGTCTTGCACTTGGATTCAATAGATCAACAGCACACATATAGCAAAGAGCCTGGAGACCTTAGGGGATCACAAGCTTACTCTGATTTAACAGTTTTACATGATAGCTATAAGAGATGGAATCTGAATTTAGGCTGCACTAGGAGGGGCACAGAGTCCCT
Source organism: Bettongia penicillata ogilbyi (assembly GCA_023548195.1). Classification (NCBI taxonomy): domain Eukaryota; kingdom Metazoa; phylum Chordata; class Mammalia; order Diprotodontia; family Potoroidae; genus Bettongia; species Bettongia penicillata. Next base: position 7,432,622 of record JAJHZJ010000257.1, read on the forward strand.
AACGAAGAGGTAAGAGTTTCACCATGTGCTCCTTTGGACATGCTATGTCTGAAGAATTGTGTTCTGTTTGGGAAGTCATGTTCTAGCAAAGACTTTTACTAACTGTGGGGACAGGAAAGTGCAAAAGAAAGTAACGCCAAATTTAAATCAAACAGTTGTTCAGTAGTTCAGTTGTATCTGACTCTTTGTGACGCCATGGACCACAGCATGCCAGGCCCTTCTGTTCTCCACTATCTCCTGAAGTCTGCCCAAGCTCAGGTTCACAGCTTCCATGACAGTATTCATCTCGTTCTTTTCCGTCTCCTTCTCCTTTTGCTTTCAATCTTTCTCAAAATCAGGGCCTTTTCCAACAAGTCCTGTCTTCTCATTTTATGGTCAAAGTACTTAAGTTTCACCTTTGGTATTTATCCTTCTAATTGATTGTCTGAAGTGAATGGGGAGACCTAAGTTGAAATCCTACCTTGGCCTTTGACTTCCAAGATCAACTTGATCTCCTTGGAACTGAGGTTTCTCAATGAAGGGGTTGGGTCATGGGACTTCTAAGGGCCCTCTCAGCTCTCATTCTGGGTGCCTGCAGTCTCTAGAAGTAGGCCAATGGAGTAGTGAGGGGTCAAAGAGCATGAGTCGCTGATTCAGATCTTTGCAGTTCTTTTCTCATTGAGGAAAATCTGCTATTATTTTTAGGGGATGCAGCACTTTTATTTATTATCTGAAACGCAGAGATTTGGTCATACTTGGTCATATTTTTCACATTCTCTTCTCAGAAGACAAACCTGCACTTTGAAAATAGAGAGCATTTACTTGTCTGTGGAAGAAAATAAAATACTATATGATAAGCCATAATAATGTAATAGGATACGATAAGATACAATGTAATATGCTATGAGATAATATGGTATGGTATAATATGATATGATATGCTACACTATAGCATACTATGCTATGAAATAACATAATGTGACATGATATATAACATGACACTATACTATACTATGCTATATTATTCTATACTATGCTATACCATAACATTACATTGTATTGCATTGTATCATATTACCTCATATATCATATATAATTAATATTGCATTATATAATATGATATGATATAATATACTAAAATGCAATATATAAGAGTGTAGCATAATGTAACATAATGTAATGTAATGTAACATAACATCATGTAATGTAACATACATAACATAATATAGCATAATATAATATATAAACTGTACTATGTAGATATAGATATTGCAATACAGACATACATAGCTAGATAGATGGACATAAATGTCTTTCTTTCTCTCAGGCTCTCCCCAATCCCTGGAATTCTCTCCCTTTCCATCTCTGCTTCTTGGCTTCTCAGGTTTCCTTTAAGTCCCAACTAAAATCCCATCTTCTACATGATGCCTTTCCCACCCTCTCTTAATTCTAATGCCTTTCCTCTCTTAATTATTCCTATTTATCCCATATAAAGTTTGTTTTATGTATTTTTTTGTTTTCATGATGTCTCCTCCATTTGATTGTAAACTCCTTAAGATCACTGATTATCTGGCCTCTTTTTGTGTCCCTCAGTACTTAGCACAGTGTTTGGTACATAGTAGGTATTCAATAAGCATTTCTCTCCATTGATTGACTTTGCCTTACAAATAGCTTTCCTTTTTTCATTCTCCAGTCCTTCTTTACAGTCACTCTCCATTGTTTAAACTGAACCCTTTTCCTCCTTCAGATCTCCCCCAATCTCTGCAAGCCCCTTCCCAATTTCTTTCTCCAGTTCAGTTGTTTGATACTTTCAAAACCTGCTAAACCACCTTGAAAATCTACACCTCCTCCTTCTTCAGTCTGGATTCTTTTTCTTCCCTACCTTCTGTCACAGAACCTTCTATTTCATGAGAGGGAAGTGGCCCCATCCCTTGCCATCTGTCTGATCTCACCAAATCACATAACAACAGCCAATAATAACAACTCCAGTGGTGAGGAGCTCACTGTTTCCTAAGGTGGTCTCTTTGGGACAGTTCTCCTGGTGTAGAAATATTTCTGATTTCAGATCTAAATGTGCTTAATTGAAACTTCAATCTAATAAGGAGCAATTCTTGGGTGGGAAATATAACTAATTCTTGAATTAAGGCAGACCTATGTTTGTGAAATTTAAGGATTTAATGGAACCTTCAAAATCACCTAGGCCAATGGTTTCTAAGATATTTGAGTTTAAGGAGATCTGCTAAATATCAGAAATTTTCATTGACCTGTGCTCTGTCTGTATGTGTGTGTCTGTCTGTCTCTATCTCTCTCTGTCTCTTTCTATCTCATATACACATATGACACCTTAGACATGCTCTTTCTTGCTGATTCCCTTCTTGAAGACACCAATTTATAGAGCTTTAAATCTAATCTCCTTATTTTACAAATCAAGAAACCAGGACACAGAGTGATTAAGTAACTTGCCTTTGAGTCATACAGCTAGAGTTCGATGCAAGATTTGAAGGCAAGATCTCCAGATTCCAGGTTCTACTTGTTATAAGTTAGCTCATTCAAACTCTCAGCCAACAACCATTTATTGAATGCCCACTATGCGCCAGGTACAGAAGACCCCCCAAAAAGGAATAATGGTCACTGGCCTCTAGAAATTCACATTCTAACCAGGAGGAAACATGTGAACCCCAGATATATATATATATATATATATATATATATATATATATATATATATATATATATATATATATACACACACACACACACACACACACAAAGTTATGGGGAGATAACAGCGGCAGTGGAAAGGGAGAATCAGGAAAAAACCTTGCTGGAGAAGATGGAAACTGAGCTGGGCTTTGAAGGAATTTAATTACTACTGGAGGTAGAGATAAGGAGGAAATTCATTCCAAGTATGTACAAAGGCACTGATGGAGCATGTGTAAGGAACACCGAACAGGGCAGGCTAGCTAGAATTTGTAAAGCGAGAATAATGGGTAAGAAGGCTGGAAAGGTTTCAAAGGGTTAGATTGTGAAGACTTTAAATGTCAGATAGAGGAGTTTGACTACATTATATCTCATTGGGCCTCCTAACCACCTTGTCAGGCCAAGTTAAGGTTCTCTGGACCACTTGGTACTGCTTCTCCTGCTGGATATTGGCATCATTGCTAGAAAGACTTATATGAACCGATGCTGAGTGAAAGGAGCAGAACCAGGAGAACACTGTACACAGTAGTAGCAACATTGTGAAATGACTAACTTTGATAGACTTAGCTCTTATCAGCAATACAAGGTTCTAAGACAACTCCAAAAGACTTGTGATGGAAAATGTTGTCTACATCCAGGAAAAGAACTTGGAGTTTGAATGCAGATGGAAGCATACTATTTGCTCTCTCTTTTTATTTCTGTGGTTTTGCTTTGTTTCTTCTTTCTCATTGGTTCAGATTCTTCTTTACAATGTGAATAATGTGAAAATATGTTTGATATGAATGTACATGTGGAACCTGTATCAGATTGCATGCCATCTTGGGGTGAGGGAGAAGAGGGATGTGATGAAAATTAAAAACTCAAAATCTTATGGAAGTGAATGTTGAAAATTAAATAGATATTTTTTAAAAAGTCTTTCATCTTGAACCATCTTCTCCCTTGGCCTTTGGTCAGTGACTTGGATCTGAATTTGTTACTTTCCAGTTCTTTTTTTTTTTCATTGGGAAAAACTTTATTGTAGGTGCAGTGAGACAGCTGGACACAGTTTAGATGATTCCAATGTTGTTGGCAACATCCAAAGCATCATAGTCTGGAGCAGGATGGACATAAGCTTTCTTCTCTCCATCAGGCCGGATCAGTGTGTTGACCTTGGCCATGTCGATGTCGTACAGCTTCTTTACTGCCTGCTTGATCTGATGCTTGTTGGCCTTGACGTCCACGATGAAAACTAGGGTGTTGTTGTCCTCAATATCCTTCAGAGCAGACTCAGTGGTCAGGGGGAACTTAATGATGGCATAGTGATCAAGCTTGTTTCTCCGAGGGGCACTTTTCCGAGGGTATTTGGGCTGCCTTCTTAGTCTTAGTGTCTTGGGTGGCTGGAAGGTGGGGGATGTTCGGATCTTCTTCTTTTTCTGGCTATGGGCACCCTTCAACACCGCCTTCTTGGCCTTCAAGGCCTTGGATTTGGCTTCTGTCTTGGGGGGGACAACAGCTTCCTTCTTCACCTTCAGTGCCATCTTGGGGGAAAGGGTCTCCAGTTCTTTTGAAGGGGCTTGGCTCTCAAGATCTGCATTCCCAAATATCATAATACTGAATGGAGGGACCCAGTGCCACTATACCTGCTTCAAATCATACTCAGATGATATACAATTATACCTTTGGTTGAATGGGGGAGGGGTTGATATTTCATTGACATTCATCATTAGTTGTCTGGCTGACAGGAAAGTCTGGTGAATATAAATATTAATGAAACTGGGATTATGACTCAGAAGGCCCTCAAGAAATCCACAGGTAGTCCAGAATAATGAAGGCAGGAGTGGGAAAGCAATTTGGAGTATCATTATAGACATATAGCTGCTGGCTCATGTTGGGGTGGACTCTCAGGTATTTGGAAAAACAGTGTGTGGCCCTGGATACAGCTGAATTTACTCAAAACTAAGCATGGAAAACTTGTCTCTGAAACCCCTGTATCTGCCCACTATCCACTTCGAGTATACTGCCTCCCCATTCCCACTGGTCAATCTCCTCATTTTCATTTAGTAAAATGTAAGCTCTGTGAGAGAGTAATTGCCTTGTTCTTGCCTTTTTATATCCAGTGCCTAGGGTGGTACCTGGAACTTAGCTGGCACTTGATAAATGCTTGGTGGTTAATCACATAATTTTTATTTCACTAGAGTAATCAGATTGTTCTCTTCCTATTCCTTTTCCTCATTCTCTTCCTTTTCTACCTCCTCCTCTCCCACCTCCCAACTGGCAAGTTTTCCTTTCCTGAGTAAATACAAATAAATATTGAAATGGGGCTGGACTGTGTCCCCTCCTCTGAAATGCTTTGTAAACCCTAAAACACTATGTAGAAGGTGTGAATGATGTAATTGTCATAGGCAGCTTAAACCATAAAGGGCTAGCCTTACTTAGAGAAGGGATAACCTGGGTTCAAGAATAACTTAATTTTTTAGTCCCCCAGGAAAGACACTAACTGTTATCTCTTTTACTGAGGAGGGAATTTTATGTTGCAGATTTCCTGTAATGATGAAAGCACAGGTCAGGGATCCACCGCCCCTTCCCCCAAAATTAGTCATTATAATAATGATTATTTCCAGATAACAATTAGCCAATCCACCAAAAAAAAAACCTGGCAGTATATTAACAAGAATGGTAGGGACTAGACTTGTCACTTCATGGGTATAGGGAATCCTGGGTGAAGGAATTCTCTCTACTCATGTACTACTACCTTCCCTGAAACTTCTACTACTGAAAATGGCCAATAAGAGTTTAGGTAACTCTCCAGGTTTCCACTGTGTTCATCCTTCATTGCTGAATAAGACCATGCCATCAGAGAAATGATGACATGACTTGCACTTGACTTTGTTTTGAGTGAGGGAGTGTACAAAGTGACCAGCCTCACTTCTCCAGAGCCATCTGAATCCAGTGACCAGATATTCATCAGGATGACTGGAGATGACCTGGAGTGGCCTGGGAGACCTTGACCATAGCCACTATGTATCACAGGTGTGATCTGATCTTTGGTCTTCTAAGCTTTAAGGCCACTTCACTATTCAGTAGACCATTTTGTTTCTCATGATATATTCTTATTGGATGCTAATAGTTCAATGTGTCACCTTTCCCAGGTCTATCTTATTTATCTTCTGAAATAGATTTATTTTTTCGAGAGATGTGCTTCCATTACCCAAAGGAATGAATTTAATAGTAGAGTTCCAAGCAGTGTCAGATTGATGGAGAGAATCATTGAAGCCTTTTTGCTGACCTACATAGAGTTGACTTAGTTGATCCACTGATTGGCTTAACATAAAATTAGTTAACATGTAAATAAACATAATTTATGACATCTATATGGGGTTTCTGTTTTTCAAATGCCTTATTTCATTTATACACTGAAATAGAGAATCTGTGTTGGATGAGATCTCAGCCAGCCATCTACTCCAGTCGATGGATGGATGAACAATCTTTTGATCTTTCCAACAAGTGATTATTTAGTCTCCACATGAAGATCTTCAATAAAGTAGAGCCCACCACTTCCCCATGCAGTTCATTATCTCTTTGAATTTCTCTCACTGGTAGAAGGTTTTCCTCTTAGTTAGCTTAAATTTCCCTCTTTGCAACGCCTTCCCATTGCTCTCAAATGTGATCTCCAGATTAAATAGAACTGATCTAATTCTCTATCTACATGCAGTTCCTTAAGGTGCTAGGAGAATATTAATTTGGTCCCAGTAAATCTTCTCTAGGTTAAACATACTTGTTCTTTCCACACCTTTATGTGTGGCATTGGCCATACTATCTGACAAATAGTGGGCATTTAATAAATGCATATTGATTGATTGAGGGTCTGGAATCCCTTCAGTCTCCTGGTCGTACACCAATCCAACTCATCAATTTCGTTCCTAAAATGTGACACTTAGGGTTGAGCACCATACTATTGATGCAATATGCCCAGGGCAGAGAGCAGAGCAGGCCAATTAGCACCTTCATTCTGGATATCTTGACTGTCTGAACTAATGCTAAGTTAACCTTTTTTCCATCCATCCATTTCTCACTGATGACATACTGAGCCTGCATTCCATTTAAGTCCCCAGATCTGCCTAGCCATTTCTTATTTATCTTGAATATGAATGTGAAATCCATTATCCAATCTGGAAAGAGCTTTTATATTTATTTTTGCTAGATTTTGCTTTATTAGATACAGTTTCTCCTGACAGAGAGGTGAAGGATTCAGTGTACAAAATGAAATTTTTTTTTTGTATACAGCTGATGGAGGCAGCTAGGTGGCACAGTGGATAGAATTTCAGACCTGGAATGAGGAAGATTCATCTTCCTGAATTCAAATCTGGCCTCAGATGCTTACCAGCAGTGTGACCCTAAGCAACTCACTTAACCCTATTTACCTCAGTTTCCTCATCTATAAAATGAGCTGGAGAGGGAATAACAAACAACTTCAGGATCCTTACCAAGAAAACCCCAAATTGGTTCATGGGGATGGACACAACTGAAATACAGTCAAAGAGAGAACTTGTTTTGTTTGACTATGTATATTTGTTACAAGGAATTTCAAGGATAGAAGAATGGGTGAAAGAGGAAATGGATTTTTGTTCACTTCTGAAACAGTTTTAAAATAGAAAGACAGGGTTGCTGCAGATGTGGAATGTCATATGTTCTTTCAGAGGAGATCATTGTATTCTTAGTTATCTTAATTATTTTAATTTTCTTTTTTTAAAAAATTTATTTATTTATTTAACTTTGTACATTCATTTTCACAAAATTTTGGGTTCCAAATTTTCTCCCCATTTATCCCCTCCCCCACCCCAATACACCAAGCATTCTAATTTTCCCTATCACCAATCTGCCCTCTCTTCTATCATCCCTCCCTTCTCTTGTCCCCATCTTCTCTTTTGTCCTGTAGGGCCAGATGACTTTCTATTCCCCATTCACTGTATTTCTTATTTCCTAGTAGCAAGAACAATACTCAACAGTTGTTCCTAAAACTTTGAGTTCCAAATTCTCCCCATCCATCCCTCCCTCCCCACCCATTCCCTTTGGGAAGGCAGGCAATTCAATAGAGGCCATATCTGTGTAGTTTTGCAAATGACTTCAATAACAGTCATGTTGTATAAAACTAACTGTATTTCCCTCCATCCTATTCTGTCCCCCATTGTTTCTATTCTGTCTTTTGATCCTGTCCCTCCCCAAGAGTGTTGACCTCAGATTACTCCCTCTTCCATTGCCCTCCTTTCCATCATCCCTCCCTCGCTGCTTATCTCCTTCTTCCCCATTTTTCTGTACTGTAAGATAGGTTTTCATACCAAAATGAGTGTGCATTTTACTCCTTCCTTTAGTCGAATGTGATGAGGGTAAACTTCATGTCTTTTTCTCAGCTCTCCTCTTTTTCCCTCCACTAAAAAGTTTCCTGCTTGCCTCTTAAATGAGATATAATTAACACCATTCCATTTCACCCTCTCTCCTACCAGTACATTTCTCTCTCACTATTTACCTTAATTTCTTTTAAGATATGGTCCCATCCTATTCAATTCACTCTGCGTTCTCTGTCTCTGTGTGCATGCTTGTGTATATGTGTGTGTGTGCATGCATGTACATGTGTGTGTGTGTGTGTACATCTGTGTGTGGTCCCACCAACTACCCAGATACTGAAACGTTTTAAGAGTTACAAATATTCTCTTTCTATGTAGGAATGTAAACAGTTCACCTTTGTTAAGTCCTTTATGACTTCCCTTTGCTGTTTACTTTTTCATGCTTCTTCTCATTCTTGTGTTTGAAAGTCAAATTTTCTTTTCAGCTCTGGTCTTTTCATCAAGAGTGCCTGAAAATCCTCTGTTTCGTTGAAAGACCATATTTTCCCCTGAAGTATTATACTCAGTTTTGCTGGGTAGGTGATTCTTGGTTTGAGTCCTAGTTCCTTTGACTTCTGGAATATTCTATTCCACGCCCTTTGATCCCTTAAGGTAGAAGCTGCTAGATCTTGTGTTATCCTGATTTTATTTCCACAGTACTGGAATTGTTTCTTTCTAGCTGCTTGCAATATTTTCTCCTTGAGCTGGGAACTCTGAAATTTGGCCACAATGTTCCTAGGAGTTTCTCTTTTTGGATCTCTTTCAGGTGGTGATTGATGGATTCCTTCAATACTTATTTTGCCCTCTGGTTCTAGAATAGCAGGGCAGTTTTCCTTGATAATTTCATGAAAGATGATGTCTAGGCTCTTTTTTTGATCATGGCTTTCAGGTAGTCCCATAATTTTTAAATTGTCTCTCCTGGATCTATTTTCCAGGTCAGTTGTTTTTCCAATGATATATTTCACATTCTCTTCCATTTTTTCATTCTTTTGGTTTTGTTTTATAATTTCTTGGTTTCTCAGAAAGTCATTAGACTCCATCTGTTCCATTCTAATCTTGAGAGAACTATTTTCTTCAGTGGGCTTTTGAACCTCTTTTTCCATTTGGCTAATTCTGCTTTTGAAAGCATTCTTCTCCTCATTGGCTTTTTGAACCTCTTTTGCCAATTGAGTGAGCCTATTTTTCAAGGTGTTATTTTCTTCAGCATTTTTTTGGGTCTCCTTCAGCAAGGTATTGACCCATTTTTCATGCTTTTCTTGCATCTCTTTCATTTCTCTTCCCAGTTTTTCCTCCACCTGTGTAACTTGATTTTCAAAATGGTTTTTGAGCTCTTCTATGGCCTGAGCCCACCAGACATCCACCTCAGATGTCTGGGACAGAGAGGCCCTGACCTCCATGTCTTTCTCTGATGGCAGGCATTGTGCTTCGTCATCAGAAATGAAGGGGGGAAGGAACATCTCTTCCCCAATAAAGTAGCTCTCTATGGTCTTATTCTGCTTCCTTTTTCTGGGCATTTTCCCAGCAAGTTACCTGACTTCTGAGATTCCTCTCCACCCTTGCCTAGATCTGCCCAGCTAGTGCTTGGGGTCTGAGATTCAAATGCTGCTTCCCAGTCTCAGGGCTATCCGTGGCGGGAGCGGATGCTATTCAATGTGAGCTTAAGTTCTGGTGCTGGGTTGGGGACAGGGCCATCTCCCAGGCTCAGCTCCCTCAGGAGCTTTATGCAGAGACCTTCAGCTATGGAGCAGGTGGGGGCAGGGCTGCCTCCCAGGCTCAGTTCCCTTAGGGGGTTTATGCAGAGACCTGAACTTCTGCCTGCTGCTCTGGTAGTCCCGGGCCGGGGCTGCTGCCTCTGCCACTGCCTCTGCCGCTCCCTCCACCGCTTCCTCCACCACTGCCTCCCGAGGGGGCCCAAGCCACGGAGACACCCTGCTCCCCTCTCGGCCAGCCCAGACGTCTCTCTCACTGACCTGTAGCGTCTGTGGGCGGAGGGACCTTCCCGGCCACCAGAGGTTCCGTCCCTGAAGCCTGCTCGGATCAGCTCCTCTGGGGCCACAGCCAGGGCAGCTCAGGGGTGGACTCTGCTGTCCGGAGCACAACGGAGCCCTGGAGATGGCTCTCCAGGGCTCTCTGGAACAGAAATCTCTTCCACTGTGTTTCTGTGCACCTTTCAGTGATCCAGAATTTGTGGGAAGTTCTTCTTACAGGAAATTTATGGGCTGTGGATTTGGACCTAGCATACGTGAGTCTTTCTACTCCACCATCTTGGCTCCTCCCCCCCAATTATTTTAATTTTCTACAAGAGAGTTTTCATAGGGTGTGGGCAATCCAAAAATGTTTGTAATGTTAAAAAACACATCAAAAAAACCTTTCTTTATAAAAAGGTAAAATGTGGGGATTGGACCTCAAGATCTCTAAAGTTCCAATGAATCTCTGTCAATAGCTCCAGGATGTGATCTGGACTCTGTTCACATTTAGTAGCCTGTGCATCCATCAATATTCATCTCTATCTCCATTGGAAGGCAACAGGCTGTGATGTTGAATCAAGCTTAAAATTCTTTAATAAAATCAGTCAAAAAGCATTTGTTAAGCATGTGTAGGCTCCATAAGACTCCAATATTAGCAAAAAAGGATTCTGAGATGTTCTGCCCATCCAATCATTCAATATTTAATATGCACTGAGTGAGCACTTGCTGTGTGTCAGGCATGGTAAGGCATTGAAATTACAAAAAAGGAAACAATCAAAGTCTCTGTCCTCTAGGTAAGTAGCAAATGGACATTTTAATTAACATTTTCAAGAACGTAGGGTGCTGAATAGGAAGGTTCTTTGTTCCTGGCTTGGCTTTCCCACCTACTTTCCTCCTATTTTCTTTTTCTCTTCCTTCCAATCACTTACTTTGGAACCTTCTGTAATGTCAGCAGCTCCCAGTTGTTTGCATTCCAAGTGTGTCTGTCAGATGGCAAAGGTTACCCTTTGCTATGCACTGGCTTTCCTTCCAAACTGGCCTTTTGGCTTCTGTCCCACCATCATCCTTTTGTTCCAAACTCTCATTCTGTCAGATTTCATGGTCCACTTCTCCTGTCAACCTGCATTCTGGATGGATCCAAGTTTTTCATTGGGAAACTTTAATTTTCACTACCAACTTAGAGATAGGTCCTTGTTATTGCATAGGAAAAAAAATAGAAAAAGGAAAATCTGAATTAATGTCAATGCTCAGGGGCTGCAATTAGGATTTAGCTTCTCAGATTTAGTCCAAACTCCTCATTTTATAGAGGAGGAAACTGAGGTGTGGAAATACTTTTGGGAATAAAAACGAAAACTGCAATGATAAATAAGTGAAAAAATGATAATGTTTTGGAGGTGGCAATGATAATGACAATGAATAAGGCCTGGGCTTATGATTTCACTGGCATAGGCATGAACCCTTAAAAAGTTCAAAAACACAGAGAATTCCAAAGTACCTACAAACATTATAAAGCAAAATTCAGGCAAGGTAGACCAGTTAATATAAGACTGACAGACATTGCCATTTTGCTTTCTTTTGTTTTTCACCTGCCTGTTGCAATAATATGCTGAGAATTTTTTTTTTTGCATGTGTTTCCTGTTCTTCTAATTGTAATCTGAATTCTAGGGTTAATACTTCAGCCCCAGGAAGATAATGGCTCATTTAGTGGGCAGAGTGAGGCATATTGAACCCAGATCCTGAATCTCTTGAAATCTACTGTTGTACTAAACAACTTTGACCCAATCTACAGAGGAGGCTGAGAAGAGAGTTTGGTTGGGTGGTTGGTTGTTGTCCTTAGTTTTCAAAGAAGACCAAAATGACATCACCATGATAAAGACACGTGTCAGTGTGTCCGACTGTGGCTGATCAGACCAATATGAGTTTGGAATGCTCTACCAGAGGTTGGGCAGTTAGTCTGCATGAATTTCGGGGATGGGTACTCCAAATTTGTGCATCCTATGTTTACTTTGCATGTCTCAATTCTGTTTTGCTCATAGAGCACAGCACCCTTTCTAATGTGGGCATGCCATGCTGAGCAGTCCTGTGCCAGTGTCCCCCATGTTGCACAGTCAAATCCAAAGTTCTTAAGAGAGACCTTGAGAGTGTCCTTGTATCTCTTCTTCTGGCCACTATGTGATCACCTGCCCATGCAAGTTGTCCATAAAATAGTTTTTTTTGCAAGCATCCATTTTGCATTGAAACAATGTGGCCAGCCCATTGGAGTTATCCTCTCTGAAGCATAGTTTGAATAAAAATGTGTAGAAATAATATTTCTGAGGGTGGAGCAAGATGGCATAGCAAGCACTCTGCTGAGCTCTCCCAAGATTCCCATCCAAACAACTTTAAGATAACATCTCAAAACTAATTCTGGAGTGGCAAAGTCAATGAAAGTTCAGTGAGATATTCTTCTGACTCAAAACAACTTAGGAAGCCAGTAGGTGCGATCTTTGACACATAAGTTGAGCCTGACCATAGTGGGTTGAGAGTGAAGGCCATGAGGATGAAATGCCAGCAGTGGGACCAGATGGTTGTGACAAAAGCAGCAGCTTCAATAGTTCTCAAGTCATAGATCAAAAGTTAATCAGGAAATTGGCCAGAAAGAGATTATGGGTGGTCTCTGTGCTAATACTACCACAAGACCATATTCTGTTTCACAACTACATTTCCCATCTCTACTTCTGGGTTATAGTTCAAGGATAGAGAAGAACACTGTCAGTCAAGAGTATATTAGAGAGGTGGAGCCATGATGGCATTGTGGAAGCAGGGACCTGATAGAACTTTCCCCCCAAGCCCATCAAAAAACTTGTAAAAATGACTCTAAACAAACTCTAGAGCAATGGAATTCACAAAAGGACTGAAGGGAATTTCAAGTCCAAGATAATTCGGAAGATGGAAAGCAAAGGGCTATTTCCACAGCCTGGAGGAGGAGTGCAGTTTAGTGTGAACCACACTGATGGCAGACAGAGCTTGAACAGGCTTTAGGACACTGAATCACTAGTGGCTGCTGTGGATTCCAGATGTCTCAACCCACAAATGCCAAAGACAACTTTGTAGGTCAGTGGTAAGAGTCTCTCTCCTGCCTGAGAGAGGAGTGTGGTCTGGCCCGAGCCCCAACTTCAGCCTCAGTCCTGTCCCTTGCCCCAGGTGGTAGTTGCCATTGGTGAAGCAGAGGCTGCTTCTTTGGGAAAATAGGCAAACAGGGGAAAAATAAAGAGACTATAGATTCTTACTTTCTTTGTGAAGAGGTATTTTCTTATTTCATTGGGGATGAGGAAGATCAAAACATACAACCAGAGGAAGATAACACCAAAGCTTTTACATCCAAAGTCTCAAAGAAAAAAATGAATTGGTCTCAGGCCACAGAAGAGCTCAAAAAAGATTTTGAAAATCAAGTAAGAGAAGTAGAGGAAAAATTGGGAAGAGAAATGAATGTGATGCAAGAAAAATCATTTAAAAATGAGTCAACAGCTTGTTAAAGAAAATCCAAAAAAATGCTGAAGAAAATAACATTAAAATTAGACTAATGCAAAAAGGTCCAAAAAACCAATGAGGAGAAAAATGTCTTAAGAAGAAGAATGGATCAAATGGAAAAAGAGATCCAGAAGCTCACTAAAGAAAATAATTCCTTAAAAATTATAATGGAGCAAATAGAAGCTAACAACTTTCTGAAAAATCAAGATTATGAAACAAAACCAAAATAATGAAAAAATAGAAGACATGACAATGTGAAGTATCTCACTAGAAAAACAACTCACCTGGAAAAAAGATCCAAGAGAGATACTAATTTTAAAATTATTGGACTACCTGAAAGTTATGATGAAAAAAAGAGCCTAGATATCATATTTCAAGAAATTATCAAGGAAAGCTACTATGTGTGTACACACATGTATGCATATATGTATATTTATATATGTATATATGCATGTATGTGTATGTATTTATATGTGTATGTATGGAGAGAGAGACAGAGACAGAGAGAGGACAGAGAAAGACAGTACAGGTGAGTTGAATATGAAAGGATGTTATCAAAAAAGGAAAATAAAGTGTTGAGAAGAATGTACTAGGAGAAAGAGAAAGGGAGAGTGGAGTGTAGTAAATCATCTCCCATAAAAGAGGCAAGAAAGAGCTTTTACAATGGAGGTGAAGAAGGGGAAGATAGATGAGGTTTATTCTGCTTGACTCCCAAGGACAGAATGAAGGATCATCAGTGGAAATTGTAGAGACAAAAAGTACATTCAATGAAATGGAAAAAACAAAGCAAACAAATCAAATCAAACCCTTCCTAACAATTGGAGCTGTCCAGAAGTGGAAGAGGTTGCTTCATTTTGGGGGGAGTCTTGACTTACTACAGTCTTTCAGGAAAAACTTGAAGGGTCATTTTTCATGGGTGCTACAGAGAGAGTGCATCTTCAGGAATGGGTTGGACTACATGACCTCTGAGGTCCCATTCTTCTCTGAGATTCTGGGGGAGACATCAAAGAAGTAGCCAGTATGGCCACTGTCTTCAAGGGGCTCACAATCCAGTTGGTTAGATGAAGGAAGCAAGTAGGAATCAACGGATGATGATATAAGACAGTAATCAATAATCATTTATTAAGTACCTACTATGTTCCTGGAAAGAAATAGAATCAGTGAATAGAGATCCAACCTCAACACCAGGAAGACTTGGATTATTGTCCTACATTTGACACTTCATCATAGTTAATATTTGCTAAGTACCTACTATTTGTCAGCCACCATGTTAAGTGTTTTACATATAATGCCTCATTTGATTCTCTCACAGACCCTGTAAGGGAGGTGCTATTGTGTTCCTTATTTTACAGCTGAGGAAACCAAGGTAGCCCAAGATTGAATAATTTGCATGCAGTCATACCACTAGTAGGTATCTAAGGACATATTTGAATTTTGGGCTTCCTGACTTCAGACCCTGCACTCTATCCACTGTAACACTAGTTAACAAATGTTATTAAGTATTTACTATGTGCCAGGCATTGTACCGATAAGCCAGACATAATCAAAGGAGGGAAGGCATTAACATTAAGAGGCATCAGGAGGATATTAAAAGTAACACTTTTAGACAACTATCTTTGATAATAAATTGCAGGTGTGCTGATCAGCACTGGTAGAAGAAGAGTCCTCACACAGGAGTTCCCTAGTAATAGAATCTAAATAAGGGAAAATACACACACACACACACACACACACACACACACACACACACTTCTACATGAAACAAGAATAATGAACATATATATTACTTCTGTAAAATGAGCTGAAGAAGGAAATGACAAACAACTTCAGTATCTTTGCCAAGAAAATAGGTGGACATGACTGAAATGACTCAAAAACAGCAAGAACAAATACATGTGAAGTCATGGAGAACATGCTTCCATGTTAGCTATGTTACAAAAGAAAAAGCAAACGAAAAAAGAAAAATAAAGTAAAAAATACATAAGCTTCATTTGGAGTTCATCAATTCTCTCTCTAGAAGTCAATAGCATTTTACTCATGGGTCTTTTGGATATTTGTCTTGGATCATCGATTTGATCAAAGTGGCTAAGTCACAGTTGGCACTCTTTACTGTGTAGAGTTTTCTCCTGGTTCTGCTCATTTCACTTTGCACGAGTTCATGTAAGTCTTTCCGGGTTTTATTATTTTTTTTTCTGAAATTATCCTACTTGTCATGAATTATAGAGTACAATAGTATTCCATTACAATCATATATGACAGCTTGTTCAGCTAATAGCCAACTGACAAGCATCCCCTCAACTTCCAATTGTTTACCACCATAAAAAGTGTCTATAAATATTTTTTGCATAAATAGCTCCTTTTTCATTTTCTTTGATTTCTTTGGAATATAGACTGTGGATTGTTATCTCTGGGTCAAAGGGTATGCACAGCTTTATACCTCTTTGGACATAGTTCCAAATTGTTCTCCAGAATGACTGATCTAATTCAATACTCTATCACATCTCCTCAAGTATTTGAATTTCTGTCTGATTTCAATATTTGATTATAATATTCTGGGAGTTGTCATTTTAGGGTCTCTTTCAGGAGAAGATTAATGGATTCTTTCAATTTCTAGTTTTCCTTCTAGTTCTAGGATACTGAAACAGTTTTCCTCAATAATTTTCTGAAATATATCTTTTCTTTAGCTCTTTCTTTGATAATGGCTTTCAGGAAGCTCAATAATTATTAAATTATCTCTCCTTTTCTTATATTTTATCATTTTTGACTTTGTTCTATTTGTTTCTGTTTGTTCTATTTTTTCTTGATGTCTTGATAACTTATTAGCTTCCACTTCCATAACTGTGATTTTTAAGGAGTCATTTTCTTCAATGATATTTTGTTCTCCTTTACACCTCCCCCACATTTTGCCAATACAGTTTTTTCCTTGCTTTAAAATATTTAGTATTTTATTTTTCCCCAATTACATGTAAAAAATAATTTTAGCATTCATGTTTACAATTTTGAATTCCAAAATCTCTCCCTTCTTCAACCCCAACCCTCCCCCATTGAGAAGACTATCAATTAAATATAGCTTATTCATGTGTAGTGATACAAAACACTTCCATAATAGTCACATTGTGAAAGAAAACATAGAAAAAAAACTTCAAGAAAAATAAAGTTAAAAAGTTTGCTTCAATCTTCATTCAGACATCATCAGTTCTTTGTCTGGGGAATGGATAGCATTTTTCATCATAAGCCCTTCAGAATTGTTTTAGAATAACTGTCATTCATAGCTGATCATCCTACAATATTGCTGTTACTTTGTGTATAGTATATTTCATTTTGCATCAGCTTATTTAAGTCTTTCCAGGTTTCTTTAAGAGTATTGCACTCATCATTTATTTCCTTTTTATGCTTTTCTTGAGCCTTATATTGGAAAGTCAAATTTTCTATTCAGCTCTGATCTTTTCTCAAGAATGCTTGAAATTCTTCTGTCTCATTGAATATCCATTTTTCCTCCTCATGGATTACACTCAGTTTTGCTAGGAAGGTGATTCTTGCTTGTAATCCTAGCTGCTTTCCCCTCCAGAATATTCAAAATTTTGTATTTTAAAAAGTTATTTTCATCAGTGAATTTTTGTACCTTTTTGTCCATTTGATTAATTCTGTTTTTTAAGGTATTATTTTCTTCAGGATTTTTTTGGTGTCTCTTTTATCAAACTGTTGTCTTTCCATAATTTTCTTCCTTTATTCTAATATTTTACCTAATTTTTTCCTCTTGCCACTCTTGCTTGATTTTGAAATATATATATGTATATATACATATATATGTGTGTGTGTGTGCGCGCGCGTGTGTGTGTGTATTAACATTTTCAGGAAACCTTGCTGGCCTTATGCCCCATTCACATTTTTTTTCTTCCTATGAGGCTTTGCTTGTAGCTATTTTGTCTTCTTCTGAGTTTCTATCTTCCTTGTCACCACAGTAGCCTTTAACGATCAGGTTCTTTTTGTTTTTGTTGTTTGCTGAATTTTTTCTGCTCTATTTGTTGATTTTTGAACTTTATGTTTAAGTTGGGTTCTGTTTCTCATGTGGAGTTAGGGGATAGAAAGTCACTGTCTCAAGCTTTATACTTTTTCACATTGTTTTTTTCAGATCTAATTAAGGGAATTTGTAAACTTTTAGTGCTTTCAAAATGGCATGATTTGAGGAGAGGTGTAATTATTGCTCTCCTGCTCTACATTCTTGTCCTTACCAAGGAAAAGCCCCTGATCCCTTGGGATTGTAATCAATACTGTTCTTTGGGGCCCTTGATCTCTTGTGACTAAAAGTGATTTTGTCCCTTAGGGCTCTAACTTACTCTTTTTTAATTTAAAAAAAATATTTATTTTCCATTGTCAATATTCACTTCCACAAAATTTTGAAATTCAAATTCTCTTCCCATTTTCCCCTCCTCTACTCCAGGACAACATGTATTCTGATTACCCTTTCCTCCAGTTTGTCCTCCCTTCTATTAAATTCCCCCCCTCTTTTTTCCCCTTCTCTTCTATTTTCCTGTAGGGTAAGATAGATTTCTATACTCCATTTCCTATATATCTTATTTCCTAGTTACATGTAAGAACAATTTTTAGCATTCATTTTTAGAGCTTTGAATTCTACATTCTTTTTCTTTCCCCTTCTTATCCATCCTCATTGAGAAGGCAAGCAATTCAATATAGTTTATACATATGTAGTCATGCAAAACACTTCAATAACCGTCATACTGTGAAAGACTAACTATATATCCCTCTATCCTTTCAGGCCCTTCATTTATTTTGTTCTCTCCTTTGAACTATCCCTCTACCAAGGTTTACCTTTTTCCCAATCTGCCATCCCTAATATCCCTTATATTCGCCTCTCTTATCTCTTTCCCCCCAGCTTTCCTTTAGGGTAAGATAAATTTCCATAACCAATTGAGTGTGTGTGCTATTCCTTCTTGAATCCATATCTGATGAAAGGAAGGCTTGCTTATTCCATCTCATTGCCTGCCCCATGCAAGTTCTCCATAAAATAGTTTTTTTGTCAATCATACATTTTGCATTCAAGCAACGTGACCAGCTCATTGGAGTTGCACTCTCTGAAGAACAGTTTAAATACTTGGCAGTTCAACTTGAACAAGGGCTTCAGTGTCTGGTACCTTATCCTGCCAGGTGATCCTCAGAATATTCCTAAGACAGTTCTTATCTACAACATTCAAAACTTCTCCATTTGTTGTAACTGATGGTTCCATGTATGGATGGTATGATGGTGGCTGATGGAACAACTGTGTTTTTTTGGTGTTAATTATTAGACCAAAATTAGCACAGGCAGTGGAGAATTGATCCGTACTTTGTGGCTTCTCAGTTTCAGAGGCTGCATTGAGTGCACAGTTATCTGCAAACAGAAAATCATGTGCCAACACTCCCTCCAGTGTTGAACTACGTCAGCATACCTCTTAGACCCCCATCTCACTGATACTGTCAGAAAACTTCTCTTCCCTCACCATATCACCAGATGACGGTGATCTTACCATGAACATAAACTAGGGACCTCCTTCTGAGAGACCTTGCCTTCAGCTACATCACTTGAACAGTCTAGTAGGAAAGGCCATAGATCTCTGGTTTGTGTGATGTGTATAGGAAATTGAGGGCTGGGTTAAATCAAGGTTCCTGGGGAACCATTCATTTCAGAAAGATATTTTGATATAATAGTAAAAGTACAGACTGTGCCATCAGAGAATGGGGGTTCAAATCTTGCTTTTGATGTTTACTACTTGTGATGGCCAAATGCCTTAACTTATTTGTGCCTCAGTTTTCATATCTGTAAAAAAAGGGTTAAACTAAATGGCCCCTGACATTCCTCTTAGCTCTATATTTAAGGGCCTAAGATTTGGTTGCCTAGTTTGGTTGGTTCTCCTGTGGCAATGATTCCTGTTTTTCATTTGTTTTGTTTCTACCTTTAACAAAGACAAAGGAAGTCATGGCTCGTTATCTTAAGTCAGAAATTACTTAAGAAGAAAGTTTAGGATATATCACTTCCATTTCCTAAATGATTTTTAGTTCAATAGAGAAAAGAGAGGTAAAGTACTCTGTATTGTCTCAGGTTTAGAAAAAACACTATTTTCTTTTCTTAACCTTTACAAATACCTCTTTTCTAATTTTAATGCTACCAGCTCAAGACTAGTCAATTTCACAAATTTTTTTGAGATCCTGGAAAATTCCTACTTTTGTTGATGTATTCTCCATTCCTCTTCCTCATAGCATGTGTAATCTGAAATAAAATATAGTACCTGATTAAAGCTTGTCCTGTGTCCCTAAAGCAGCAAAGCAGAGTTCTGGGTTTGGAATCAGAGGCCTGAGTTTTAATTGTCTCTGTCATGCATTTACCATGTGCATATCATTTTACTACTCAGTGTCAGAATTTCCTTTTCTACAATACGAGACCCTTGGTCTATATCAGCGGTCTTCAAAGTAGAGGATGTGACCGGATCCCAAGGGTCAATCAGTCAACAGGTATATGATCAATCAGAATGGGAAGATGGATTGGTATTCCATTCCTTCCCTAATAGTCAAGCAAGACTCTGTCTCCCATATAACCACTCCACCCACTTTGCCCTTTTTTAGCCCATCTTTCCAACACACCACCTCCTTTTGCGTGTTTGCAAGAGTGTGTAAGTCCCTGGTGCTATTATATACCTGAAACTCTATTTATGCCCAGGGAGCTGCTTCATGGAGAAATTTGTTCTTCCTCCTCATGCTCATCCTCAGATTTCCCACACTCTGATCTCAGGTCATTTTCAATGTGAAAACTAATTTCTAAGATAGTGGACGGTGAAGAAAGAGCCCATCTCCACCCTACTTCAGACACATCATTTTTTTCCCAGTGGAGAAAAGGGCTAGTCCAGCCACTTGACTGCAATAGCTTGCTGGTTAGTCTTTCTGTCTCAAGTCTCTCCCTGTGCCTGTCTATCCTTAACTCAGCTGTCAAACTAATCTTCTAAAGTTCAGATCTGACCATTCCCTTTCCCTCAATAATTTTACTCCTTATTCTTTTCAGGATCAAATATAAAATTTTGTTTGATTTTTTTAAAGCCCTTTGCAATCTGCCCTCTTCCCATCTTTCCCCTTTTCTTATATCTTCCTCTAGAGGTTCTAGGGTGAGTGACCAACATTCTGACCAGACAGAGATGAGGGGCATAAGGATTCTGGTTTACTGAAAGCAGTATAAATGTATCATATTAAAAAAAATTGTTGTGGTCCAGTTGTATCTGATTCTTTGTGACCCCATTTTGATATTTTCTTGGCAAAGAGGTTGGAGTGGTTTGTCATTTCCTTCTGCAGTTCATTTTATAGATGTGGAAACTGAGATAGAGGGTTAAGTGACTTGCCTAAGGTCACATAGCTTATAAGAGTTGGAGGACAGATTTGAACTCAGGAAAATGAGTACTTTTGACTTCTGGCCTGATACTCTATCAACTGTGCCATCCAGCTGTGCCACTCCAACCCCACCATTCCACATACATGTTTGTATATTTAAAAGGTCAAATCAGAATTTTCTAACCTGTTTAAAAATCTTGCAAGTTAAGAGTTTCAGTGGGGGTTTGAATTCCTTTGTTAAAAAAATTAAAATGCAACAGTTTCTGATTGATTTTCAAGGAAAAATGATTGACATCAAAAAAGATGAAAACTGGGTCACCAAATTTCAATGAAAATCTTTGTACAATGGGTGGACTGAAAAATTCATATTAAGCAGGCAAAGCCAGTGATGCACTTTTATTCCCTTTTAATCTACATATATTTGTGACATATCATTTCTTTTTCTTAATTTAATGCTATCCATTAAAACCAAATATTGAAATAAATTGACCTTTGACTCAGTCCTTCGAATGTCTCTATCACAAAACATTACATCGAGTTTTTTTAAATAGTGAAGCATATTCAGTCACATTGGTCCAGAAAATTTTATTAATAATAATTTTATCAATAAAATAGAAATGAATTTTTAATAGGAAAAACATTTTATACTATTAATAAATAAAATATAAACATCAAGAGGTCATTTGATCTTAGTCTCATTTTTAATCTTTATTTTGTCATAATATATATAATTGATCATTACATTTAGTTATACACATTTTATAATCATTGTATAATTATGGGTGTGTTAGAAGATGTATATAATTTACAAATAAGTATATATACATTTTCATGTATTATATATATGTATCTATGAGTTACGTACTTAATATTTGCTGACAGCATAACAAGTCAAATAAAAAATAAACAAGGGCATCACTGGAATAGGTTACCTTTAAGGCTTCTTCTAGCCCTGTAATAGTCAGCTAGCAAACATTCATTAAAGTTTAGTGGGTGCCAGGTATTGGGCTAAAGCTGAGGACAAAGAAAGGCAAAAGACAGTCCTTGTTCTTAAGGAATTCACTTAAGAGGGAAACAACATGGAAGAAAAAGAAGAATGGAAGCTACTCTACAAAGATTTACATAGAAGAAATTGGAAAAAAGCAACAGAAAGTAGGCATTAGGATTAAAGAGAATTGAAAAAGACTTCTTGCAGAAGGTATATTGTGAAATCCTTGAGGTCAGGGACTCTCTTTTGCCTCTTTGTATCCCTACTTTGCATAGTGTCTAACACATAGTAAGAAATAAATGTATATTGATTGAATAACCAAAGATGGCAAAATAGGAGAGGGAGAACAATACCCAGTGAGATCTTACCTGTAAGACAGGTATATGGTGCATTCAGGGAAGACTAGTATCTCTGGCGTAGTCTACTGAGCCCTGTTCGGGGTTTCTTTTCACCTTTAGTGTCTACCCAATCCACCCAACTCTCACCTGTAGCTCCAAGAAGCTATAGCATTTGCAGCAGCCACACTCTAGTCAACCATTTCAGAATTGGACTAAGTCAGATAGAGGGTAACTGAGAGGTTCCAAACCCTTCAGTGAATTAGGGAGTCATCTACCCCAATCATGTGCAGATTTCCTCTGGTGGAATGGGAAGATGAGAACAGCCATAAAGACAGTTGAAGAAGGTGCTGTGGAGCACTTAGACACCAAAGTCAACCACTGCATCCCAAACCATCACCAATCATTTTGACTCTGTCCTACCATTGGACTGTGACAACTCTGAAATAGAGAGTGAGTCTGATGACTTTGTGCTATTATACCTCACTAAAATTCAATTTATGTATGAACCAAAAGACAAAATATCTGACAAGATAAGTTGGAGGCTCACAATCTTGAAGTCATTCATCCTGATAGGGTCATTCTTTAGGATATGGTCCAGTTTATTGCCAAAGTTTTTCCTTACATGTGATGCATAGATTGAACACAATATTTCAGAAGTGATCTAACTAGAGTAGAGTACATCTTTACTATACATTTTCTTGGTCATCCTCTTTTTTGAAAGTACTGATTGATATTATAAATGATGGACAGCATCATCTCTTTGTCTGTTTCTCCATAAGAAGCTGGAGTGACTTTTGGACTACTTACCCTGAGTCACCCTCTGGGTCAGTCATAAAACCTCTGGCCCTTCACAACTGATATTTTTTCCCAACCCCTTATGATTGCCTCTCACTGGACCTGTCTCACTACTTCATTACCTATTCTCTTTGCTTCTTGCAGCACCTCACACTTATCAAGGCAACATAGCATTCTCATTATGACTTCATGGTAAGACCCCATTATAAGATCCTCATGAGCCTTGGATGATTTCTGCTTTTGATGGGAACTGAAGATGTTGTATCATCTTTATGACTCAAATTTCTCTGGTACTATCTGGTATCATTACCCTAAATAATTTCCCCTTATCATCAAGTTTCTCCTTATCTTCAACCAACCATCTCTTGATGGAAGTTGATTTGGTATCAGATCTGTGCCATAACTAACTCCCTGACTAGGTGTTGAGAAAAGAGACTACCTTGACTCCATTTTGTCCCCCTATGTAAAGTGCTCGATGTAGCCAAATCCCTGGTACCACTCTCCTCCTAAGAGCAAGCCAATCTGTCAAGCGTCTGTTCCTTCCCCTGATCAGACATTTCTTGGTTGTACATATTTGCTGCTTGCTTTATTGACATGTTGGCTGTTCTTAAAGTGTTAGGCCCAGAGTTTCCTTCAAAGGATCCCCCAGAATTCCCTTTGACATATCTGAACTCTGGCAGAGCCTTAGACTCTTAGACTATGAGTCCATAGACCCTTGCCCAAGGCAAGGGTATAATGATAATCTCTTGGCAGCTACATCTACTTCCCAACAGATCTCTCTTAGGGACTATAGAGAGCAAAGACTGAGAGTTTGAACTTTCCATCCCAAGGGAAGGAGCTCCCTATTCTCTGTCGGATATGCAAATGGGGACTACAGAGTTTTCCTAAACCTTCTGTCCTTCACTTTCCCTCTTCACTGACTTCACTGACAGAAGAGCCCATTTGGTATAAATTTGTTTTCCTTTCCAAAATCTGCTCATTGTAGAAATAGCATATGGCTTTCTCCCTAGGAGATGGTGCCTTATGAATGTCAGTAAAACCAGGAAATAAGAGCCATGATACAGCTGGCTATCTGAATTTTAGTTCGGAGTAGTATCAAATTATTCCTCCCTATCCTCCATCTCTATACACTACATTGTTTTGACCTCAGGCCTCTGAGACTTTCTCTAGCACATAACTGGCTTAAATGTGGGGATGGGCTGAGGGTGAAGGTGTGAATGAGTGAAGATATTAGGTGAGATCAGAATAAAAGGCTAGCCTCTCAGCAGGCTGGAAGGACTCCAAGTAAACAGACCTGAGATAGATAGTTCTAATTCATAGAGGAGATGGATGAAGATAGGCTATAAACTCTTTGCCTTAGGAGATATTAGGACAATGGATTTCCTGGGAACTGGAAAGACACTAATGAAACTCTACACCCCAGCTCATCCTCATTTAATTAAATCACTTTGTTTAGTGTTCCTTAAATGCCTGTTGTGTTCCAGGTACTGTGCTAGGCACTGGGTATCAAAGAAAAATGGAAGTGTCTGACATCAAGGAGCTTATATTCTACTAGGAGATAAAATGTGCACAGACACACACACACACAGAGCATTTCAAAATTGAAACAAGGAAATCAGATATAATAGCCTGAGTTCTCAGAAAAGGCTTCATATTTTTTTCTTAATTAAAAACCAGTGAGGATGAGGGAGAAATCCATTCCATGCATGGACATAGTTTGTGTTAAAAGAGGTGATTTGAAATGTCATGTGAAAGAAAGAGGAAGATTAGTGTGTATTTTGTTTTCCCTTCTAAGCCCCTTATTTTAATTCTGTAGCAATGATTTTTGCTATCTTTGATCCATCTATTTGCCTGTCTATCTTTCTATCCATCTATCCATCCATCCACCTATCTATCTATCTATCTATCTATCTATCTATCTATCTATCTATCTATCTATCTATCTGTGTTTATAAATGTACATATGCATCTACCACATGTATGTATGCATACATGTATGTATATATACATACATGCATATATGTATGTGTGTATGAATGAATTTATATATAAATGACCCCTTTAGAAACAAAATTCCTTGCATGGAAGGATTTTTAAAATTCATTGTATTTATGTCCTGAACCTTTAGCACAGTGCCTGGTACAAAGGAGGTCATTAATAAATGCTTGTGGATGGATTGACTGATTGCTGAATACCTCACCTCTGCCCGTAGTCTCTGACGCAAGGCTTAATAAATTCTAAACATTATCACCATTTTTCCTGTATGAATCACATCCTAAAATTAGCTTGAAACGATTATTGTGTTGCTTAATAGATGTAAACCTTAGAGAAAATGAGGTGTTCTGCTTTGATTTTCCAGTCTTCTAGACTCATTGATTCCATGTCCTTCCTCCTCAATGAGTCATCTCTTCTTGATATTTCTGTTCTTGGGAATTGGATACTTTCTTTTGTCCTCGTTATATCCCTTAGTCATCTCAACAAACATATGAATAAGACTTCTTGATCATCACAATACACACATACACGCACACACACACACACCTTTAGGAAGTAAGAGACTTTACTGCATATTTTATTGTTGGCTGGAGGGCAAAGGTAAATAATCCTCTCATCAGTGACATAGCTCAAAATGTGAAGCCTTCAAACATGTCAGGAAGAGCGCACTTGCAATTTGATCGCAAGTTTCCAACTAAATCATTTCACTTCAGTGACTGATTCCACTTCTGCTATTGTACTTAAGCCAGCTCTGTTCCCCCAGAAATCCCCCCCTCATCCTACTCTGAGAAATCTAGTGAACAACTGGCCTGTATCTTGGGATATTTTCCCCTATTCTTCCTTCTGAAAGGCCCATTACTAGGTGGCTACTCTATATTAGATATTATCTATTTATGACATGGAATCAGAGCACATGGGCTGGAATTTATCTCTGATGCCTGGTACCCTGTGTAATCTTAGGTAGGTCATTCAACATCTTTTGGCCTCAGTTTGCTTATCTGTATCAGAAAGTTGGTTTTTTGAAAAAGCAAATAAAATAAACGATTGGTTAGTTTGATTTTAAAAAGGAAAAAAGAAAACCAAATGACTAATATCAAAAATTGAAGGGATGAATTTACCACCAATGAAGAAGAAATTAAGACAATTATTACTGACTATTTTGTCCAATAATATGCCAATAAATTTGATGTTCTAAATAAAATGAATAACTACAAAAATATAAATAACCCAGGTTAAAAGAAAAAATAAAATAATTATGTAATCCAATATTAGAAAAAGAAATTGAACGTGCTGTCAATGAACTTCTCAAGAAAAAATCCCCATGACTAGATGAATTCACAAGCAAGTTCTACCAAACATTTAAAGAAAAATTAATCAAACACTATATAAACTATTTAGGAAAATAGGCAATGAAGGAATCCTCCAAATTCCTTTCATGATACAAATATGAGTGACACCCAAAACAGGAAGAGCAAAAACAGAGAAAGAAAATTATGGACCAATTTTTCTAATGAATACTGATGCAAAAATTGTTTTAGTTAATTTTAAATAAAACATTAGCAAAGAGATTACAGCAATATATCACAAGGATCATATACTATAGGCATGTGGGATTTATACCAAGAATGCTGGACTCAATATTGGAAAACTATCAGCATAAATGACAATATCAGTAATAAAACCAACATAAATTATATGATTATCTTAATAGCTGCAGAAAAAGTCTTTGACAAAATATAGCACTCATAACTGTTAAAAAACACTAGAGGGCATAGGAACAAATGAAGCTTACTCAAAATGATAAGCAATATTTATCTAAAATCATCATCAGCAAGTGTTATTTGTAATGGGGATAAACTAGAATCCTTTCCAAAACAATGATGGTTGAAGCAAAGGTGCCTATTATCAACTCTCTTATTTAATATTCTATTAGAAATGTTAGCTATCGTAATAAAAAATAAAGGAATTTGAATAGATAATGAGGAAATGAAACTATTACTCTTAGCAGATGATATGATGTTATAGTTAGAAAATTATAGAGAATCAACTAAAAAGCCACTTGAAATTTTTAATAACTTTAGCAAAGTTGCAGGATACAGAATAAACCCACATAAATAATCGGCATTTCCATATATTACCAACAAAATATAGCAGCAATAGATAGAGAAATTCTGTGGAAAATAATTAGACAATATGAAATACTTGGGACTCTACCTGCTGAGACAAATCGAGGAACTATATGACCACAACTATAAAACATTTCTCCTATAAATAAGGTCAGATCTAAAGAAACAGAAAAATATTAATTGCTCAAGGATGGGCTGAGCCAAGACAATTCTACCTAGAGTAACCTATTTATTCAGTGCCATTCCAAACTATCTGTAATGGTAATTTAAAATGGGGAGATCTTTAATATTCATTAATAGGCCCATGTGACCTGCCTGGGTCATATGGAAGCCTGAGTCACACAGAGCCAAGTGATAGAAGGAGTTTGCTAAATGAGTGGAACAGGAAGAGGTGGAGCTAGAACAGAGCTGAGAGGAAGTTAGTCTTGAGAGCAGTCAAACCTAGGAAGGATGCAGGTGAACAGACTGCTGGCTGAGTAAAAGAGATTGTAATTTTGTTTAAGGGAGCCGGCTTGTGGGAAGCCTAGCAGAGGAAGGTTTGGGGATGATGTTGTTCTCTACATTATTATTGTATACAGATTTTTGTTACCATGGTGGATTTGGCTTTCTGGTGTCTGAATAAATGTTTTGGTGTGGCAGCTAGGTGGTGCAGTGGATAGAGCACCAGTGTATGAGTCAGAAGGACCTGAGTTCAAATCTCACCTCAGACACTTGACACTCACTGGCTCTGTGATCTTGGGCAAGTCACTTAACCCCAATTGCCTCATCCTGGGTCATCTCCAGTCATCCTGATGAATATCTGGTCACTGGATTCAGATGACTGTGGAGGAGAAGTGAGACTGATGACCTGTAAAGCCCTCCCTCACTCAAATCAAAGTCAAGTGCAAGTCATATCATTCTTTCTCTGATGGCATGGTCTTCTTCACCAAAGAAGGATGAACACACACAAGTATTTTGGTTCTGTCTTCCATGTGAAGAGTCTGTGGTATTTCACGATTCAGAATTGCACTGGGATAGCTGTGGATGCAGTAGGCGCTGTGACTATCACATTGGTGCTACACTATCAAAAAAAAATTATGGAGCTAGAAAAATAATTACAAAATTCTTCTGGAAGATCAAAAGTTGAAGGATATAAAAGGAATCAATAGAAAATGCAAAAAAGCTGGTCTAGAAATGTCAGATGTCAAATTGTATTGTAAAGCAGTAATTATCAAAATAGATAATTTTGGCTAAGAAATAGAGTGGTGGATCAGTAGAATAGGTTAGGTAAAAATTGCATTTTAGTAAATGACCATAGTAATCTAGTATATGATAAACCCAAATACCAGATTGCTTACTGACTCAGGGAGGGGGAAAGGGAGAGAGGGAGGAAAGGAGGGATAGAATTTGGATCTTAAAACTTTAAAAAATCCCAGTAGACATTAAAAAAAAGAGTGAGAGGAAAGGAAGGAACTGATTGTATATGGCCTTCTCAAGGAATTTAACCACAAAAGGAAGGGGAAAGGAGGAAGAGAAAAATAACTAGCAAGGATGGATAGATCAGGGGAAGATATTTTTTTAATTTCTCAAGTCAATTTTATTATTATAAATGTTTACAAATAATTGCAACCCTTAGGAACCTCCCTCTGATATATGCAAATGATATGAAAATGAAACAAAAGAGAAATATTCTGATCACCCTCCACCCTGAAATTCCCTCAAATTACAGCCCATCACAAAATATAGATGAGCTCTATTCTTCCCTACTTCCATACTTCCTTCTCCTTCACTTACTTGAAAACATATAAGATCAAGATTTATTAGGCACACAAACAGTTTCATGCCTTTAGGAACCCATGGAATTGACTCCTACAGTTTCAAAGTAAGAGTAGAACTGGGGCCACTAAAGAGAGTACACATGATTTCAGCCTTTGTAGTTAGCTAAGCCAAACTAAGTAATTGCCCCAAGAACAGACAGACTACTGAGAGCTATGAAAAGAACATGAGAGTACTTCCACAGATGTTAGACGCAGAGGAACCAGAGGGAAGGTATGTTGCAGTGGTAATTGATATCTTCTCCTTTGCTCCTTCACCCCTCGAAGTATGTCTGGGACAGGACACCTCCTATTCACCACCTTCTGGTGGATTTGATTCTTTAGGAAAGCACCAACCAGCTACAATGAGTTTGTAAAAACACCATAGACCAGACCGGCTGTCAGTAGTATCAGGAATTGGAGGCCTCTTCAATGTCTCAAGACACAAAAGTAAACAATGAGCAGATGAACTAATGATGGGAACACTTACTATCCATATCCTTTCTGGATCTTGTATTTAATCTATGGAAACAGTGTACTAAGAGAAAATAGTGATATACCCTAGTCAAGAGAGCTATGGGATCCAGGAAAAAGAGAAGTGAATAGTGTGTCTCCTTGGCAGTATCAGACCAGGTAGTTTGATAAGTAGAAAATGCTTCCTTAACTCTAGAATGCAAAAGGAATGGTATCTGGAGAACAGTGAATGGGTCCATGCACCAACTCTAGAGAGACTTGAGAGGAAGGAAAAATAATGGTGCCACTTTTACTTTCAGTATTCATTTCTACTCTAGAACATAGTGCCCAGAAAAACACAGAAAGTCCAGCAGAGAGTGGCAAATCCAAGCCATGCAACACCCCAGACGTGCCAGTTCATTGGTCCAGAGATCAGTTGATAACAACTCTTGCTGTGATAATAACTAGATACGCCAAGTTTGCAAGCATCGAGACTGGCTTATAGACACTGCCCATGATGCAGCACCGATAAGGTCAGGGATAGTCAGCATCATTATTCTCATTCTGGAAGGCCAACTTGTACTTTTGCCAATCTGATGGACCATTGACATCGCAACATTTTTCTTGGAGCATGAGATAGTCCCAGGTTTTGGTCACTCCTCTGTTTTTCCATATGTCATCATTATTGGACTGATTTTTGTTCTGGTACTTTTCCAGCATCTGTCTCAGGAAGTGGTTGGTAGTGAAAACATTTCAATGCACAGCTGCTATGATACTGGATGCCATTTCAAAGGAATATACTATAAACATCAGAACAAAATATGCCAGAAGTATTTTTCTACTTGATCTCATGATGCCCATGATGCCAAGAACAGACAAATAAAAGAGGCAGATGCCAACAAAGATTCCAATCCAGGCTGCTCCATAGACACCATCATTATCAGGGTAAGGGTAAGGGTAAGGCCTGTGTTGGTCTCATATGAAGAAGATGCATTGTGCTGTCAGTGCAATGCCACACATTTCAATAATCACGTTTCCCAAAATTAGCAAGCCTTGGAAGCAGTGCACAGAAGAGTCACCTTTGGCTATCCTTAGTACATCCTACAAGTTGAAGACTCAAGAATTCCTTTTCTCCTTTACTTACTCTCCTATGAGCATTTCACCTGGGAGATTTAAGGGGAAATATTTTTCAGGATGAGAGAGGCATGACTATGTTTTTAGGCAGCAAGGTGGACAGGAATCAGGAAAAGATGATGAGGATGATAGATGAAGCAATATGCTGGAGAAGATAGGAGGGAATGGAATCACTTGTGCATGTAAAAGCTTTTGCTTTGGCAAGGAGAAAGATGACCTCTTTATGTGAGACACGAGTAAAAAGGGGAGATAGTTGGAGAAATAAGAAATAAGGAAAAAAACTATCAAAATGATATCAGGAGGAGAGAATAGGGTCCTCTGAAAAAGAATGTAAATGTTTCATCAAATATGAGGAAAAGTTCCCAGATGAGTAGTTGGGTACAGGAGGAGAAATGGAAGTTGAAGAGGAGTGAGAAGTTTTTGAAAAATTAAAGCCCAAGGAGATCTCATAGCATCACAGACTTTGAGCTGGATGGAATCTCTAGTCTAATACCCTCATTTTCCATATGAGAGACCTTTAGCCAAGGGAGATTAAATGATTTGTCATAAGATCATGAAGTGTGCAAATACTAGAGGTGGGATTTGAACCCAGATCCTGGTATGTCAATGTTCTTCCTACTGCTCCACCGTGCTTTTTTAGTAAATAAGACATGGAGAACATAAGGAAAACATAGAAGTGGCTTGTCACAGGTCACAAAACCAGTGAATTTTAAGAAGGAGGGTTTGATTCCAATATTTCCATTGGAAAATGCAGTGAGCCTTACTGATAATCAGCAAGCTTTCCTTGAGCCCCTATTTTGTTGTCTTCCAGACACTGTGGTATTGGGTATCAAAGAATGAAAGGTTCCTCTTATGAAGGGCAGCACTGGGTCCTTTCCCCACACCTTACACTGAGCAGATGACTTCTGGAATAGTCTCCCAGGGATATTCATGCTTCAAACTTGTTGATTCTAAACTTAAATTAAAAGTCAACCTCCAGAAAGGATGGCATATCTGAAATTAGTGCATAAGGAGAAGTATTAGGACAAACAAACAAACAGCTCTCTATTTTAATTGTTAAATGGTCAAAGAATAGGAAAAGGAAATTTTCTGATTAAGAAAATAAAACAATTTGTAGCCATATGAAAAAATGCTATAAATCATCATTGATTAGAGAAATGCAAATTAAAACAACCTTGAGAAATTATTTTACATCCATAAGATTGGATAAAATGCTAGAAGAGAAGAGTGACAAATGTTGGAGGGTTGTGGAAAAATGGGACAATAATTACTTGTCTGTGGAATTGTGAACTGATCCAATCATTTTGTAGAGCAATTTGGAATTATGACCAGAGTCATACCTATACCCTTTGAACCAGCAATACCACTACTTGATCTATTTCCAAAGATAATTAGTGAAAAAAGGAAAAGAAACTATTTGTTCCAAGATGTTTGTAGCAGCTCTCTTTGTGATGGCAAAGAATCAGAAATTGCAGGGAAGTCAATCCATTGGGGAATGGCTGAACTAGCTATGGTATATGATACCTATGGAATACTGCTGTGTGTCAAGAAATGATGAGCTTAAGGATTTTAGAAAAATGTGGAAGACTTGAACGAAGTAAGGAAGAGTGAAATGAACAAAACCAAGAGTGAAATGAACAAAGCCAAGAGTGAAATGAAGGAAAAAACCAAGAGTGAAATGAACAAAACCAAGAGTGAAATGAACAAAGCCAAGAGTGAAATGAAGGAAAAAAACAAGAGTGAAATGAACAAAGCCAAGAGTGAAATGAAGAAAGCTAAGAGTGAAATGAACAAAGCCAAGAGCGAAATGAACAAAACTAAGAATACTTTGTATCCAGTTACAGCAATGTTGTTTGAAGAACTACTTTGAGTGAATAAGTCATTTTGACTATTACAAATCCTCAAATTAACTATAAAGGACATATGAAGGAAGACACTATTTGTATCCAGAGAACGATCTGGTAAATAGAAGTATGTATAGAATAATTTTACATATATGGGTGTATGTTTATGTATGTGTGTATATACATAGACATATATGTACATACACATACCTATTTGTGTCTAGTGGTACCCTTCTCTAGAGTGAGGGAAGTAAAAAAAAAATCAAATGTATATGGTAATTTTATGGTATACTTCAATAGCAAGTTGTGCACAGTAGATTTACAGTTTCATGTACAGTCATCTTTTTTATTGTACTATGTTATGGAAATGCCTTTTTATTCCATAAATTAAAAATAAAAGAAGAAAAGGAACAAAAATTTCACTGTCCTCTTTATTATTAATGGGTGGAGGGGGCTAAGACTGCTGCAAAGAATATTCTAGCCAAATAGGCCCTGGTGGAGATGGTGAAGGAAACATGTTAGTGTGAACATGGTTTTGCTATATATAACAATATGGTTTTGATAGGGCAAATACAAGAGTTTTTCATCCTCACTATTCCTTCCAAGAAAAGGCCCATGGACTTAGGAACTTGATACCCATTGAAGTAACTTGGTCCCTTGGCTTCTCTCTCTCCCAGTCATTTTTCTTCTTTTAGAAGTGTCATTTTTCTCTGGTCCTATCTGAGGGCCAAGAATCATTTCCATATCTGCTCCTGTCAGGAAAATGGCTTTATTGAAGTTCTGAATTATTAATCATTCTTTAATTAGGTGCTGTGATCACACTTGCCCTTTCATCTCCATTGATGATCTCAGTGTAATTCTTATAAATGAAGGGACTATATGGGTGGACTTCAAACATTAGGGAGCTGTTGGAGGGGTGGCTTCCATGAGGATGTCATGTAAGTCTGGAAAACCTGGCTTTGGGATAGGGGTTTTGGGGGGAAGTCTCTTGGCTGCTGCTGGGTGAGATTCATTGGTGTGTGCAGAGATGTGAAGACAAGAGTATCTGCCCTGATGAGAGTTGTCGTGGGACGGCTACAACAACCACAAAATGACAACATGGTGAGTAGTGAGTTGAACTGGTTGTCAGTGAAAACTGGGTTCAGTTCCAACCTTTGACACATTCTTGCTCTGTGATCCTGGGCCAGCTCATTAATTTTCCAATGCCTTGGACAAATCTCTAGGACTACATGTTGCAGAGGAAGCAGTGTGTCAGTTCATTAGTCATTGGACAAAGATAGCACATGGAGAGTACCAAAAGGCAAATTAATGTTTGTGGAGAGTCTGGAAATGGTGTGATTCCAAAAATTAAAAAATAGATTTCAATAACATCTCTTGCCAACAACAACAATAGAAGAGAATCCACCAGGCAGGACATGATTAATTGCCAACCAAATTGTAAAGATAATCTTTAGTTGAGGAAACAGAGATGGCTTCAGAAGGGGAATGGTCAAGTAAGACTTCCTAGGCTGGAGGAGGTGGGGAGGGGAGGGACTAGAAGAGAGGGAAAGAGAAGCATTTTGCCCAACATTTCCTGAAGACAGGAAATGGCCTACAAGACCTGTGAAGGATCCTGGGGCAAGTCCATAGGTTAATATCTACTTTGTTGATTCCCTACTAGTCAGAGATTGAGTCAGGGAGGAGGGCGAATGACATATGTGTATATTGTCACTAGTGACTTAGAACAGTAGCTGTTACTGGTGTTTGCATTTCTATTGTTGTGAAATCAGTCAATTAACAGTACATTTTCGAAGATCCTACTAGGAAAAGTAACATGGTATCATGGATACAGAACTGGCCTTGAAGCCAGAAAGTCTTGGGTTCAAGTCTCCCACCTAACAAATATGGACAGAGCTTAGGGGCAGCAGTAGATTGAGCACCAGGCCTGGAGTCAGGAAAACTTGAGTTCAAATCTGGCCTCAGACACTTACTAGCTATGTGACCCTGGGCAAGTCACTTAATTTTCTTTACCTCAGTTTCCTCATCTGTAAAATGATCTGGAGATGGAAATGGTGAATCATTTCAGTATCTTTGCCAAGAAAACCCTAAATGATGTCATGAAGAGTCAGAAATGACTGAAAATGACTAAACAGCAACAAATAATTTTAACTCCCAGTACTATGGATAGTTCTCTAAAATGCAATTTGCAGAGAATAAGGTGGAGGGAATTATTTTCTACACCAATGAAAACAAAATTTCTTGTTCTACTAAGTGCTAGGGCTATAAAGACAAAAGATTCAAACAATGGAGAAATGTGTACACTACATGTGTAGATGGATATTGTCTTCAAGACCCCCCCCCCCCCGCAGTGTTAACCTCTATCATTGGTATTTGCTGCATTTAAGAAATCCAGTGAAAGCTTACCTCCTGGATCATCAATTTTAGGTATGATGCTTTTAAATATCATCTCAGACTTTGGACTTATATTTGTCTGTAACTCCAATGTGATGTTCACAGCACCTACAGTGGCCATAAATACCTGGTACAATTCTGAATCATGAAATACCACAGATTCTACACAGGGAAGACAGAACCAAAACATTTATTCAGACACCAGAAAGCCAAATCCATCATAGTAACAAAAATCTATACACAATAACAATGCATATAATAGCACCAACCCCAAGCCTTTCCCCTGCAAAGCTTCCCACTAACCAGCTCCATTAAACAAATAACAAACAGGCTGCCCCTTGCCATCCTCCCTAGCTCTGACTGCTCTCACCAGCAGCTCTGCTCTAGCTCATCCTCTTTTGACTCTACCCTTCCTGTTCCACCCCTTCAGCAAACTCCTCCCACCACAGTCTTTATGTGATTCAAACTCATATGAGTTAGGCTTCCATGTGACTTGCAGTTCACATGAGCCTATTAATGAATGGGAAAGATCTTTCCATTTAAATTACCATTACACTGCCCTTTCTGAGTTTTCTCCCATCAAAACTTTTCTGTCCCATTCCCTCGAAACTATTGGGCAGTTTCTACATTAGTCTCTGCCTTATTAATGGATGCTCAAAGGTTAATATTTTAACCATTTAGGAGTGACATTTGAATTCTAACTAAATCCTTCTAGGAGCAACACTGGAAGTCAACAAATGAATCTTTATTGGTGGAATTAAAGATGGATGGCAGGTGAGGTAGCATATTGAACTAAATGACTTCCAAATCTTTTCCAAGTATAAGATTCTGGAAAAAGAATCACATCAAACAATTCTGACATGAAGCTGATTTCCCAGTCCCTATTCAAGAGATTGCCTCTGAGGCGTGCCTCTAGCAGAGAAGATGGGTCACACCGAAACATTTGCATTCTCTTACTCAATATTCAATGGGGATGAAGGCAGATGCTCAGGAAATCTCACTAGAGAGTCTGTTTTGCTCAATTTATCTTAGTTCATTTGAGTCTCACAAAAGCTCTGTGGATTAGGTGTCAAATGAGATGATATTTGCAAAAGTACTTAGCACAATGCCTGGCATATTAAACTCTATAAATGCCTATTTCCCACTCCAAGGTGGAGAAGTACTTCTAGTACCTCCCATTTCAATGCCTTTCCATTGGTTGTTGGGGATATCTGCAATACATGCCTTCCTTCTCCCTGAATTCAAGAATCTAAACTCAAACTAACCCAAGTACAGTCTTCTACATAAACCTTTTACTGACTCCTTCAGTTGCCAGTGCCCCTGACTCGAATTTGTTGTTGTAATTGAGTAGGCTGAACATTTCTATGATATAGGGGGGCTCCCAGTGAGGAACATGCTCTACCCATTCAAGTCAGCACCTTCTCTATAACTTAGAATTTTGGAAGGATTAATAAATTACTCAGAGTCACACTCATACTGACTAGAGATTTTTGAATCTAGGAAATTCTGGGTTCATAACACTTCTCTATTCCCTTTACTTTGTTATATATTCCACTCACCTAAATGACCTAAAAATACATTTTATACATACATATGTATGTTATGTATATGAATATAAATACACATGTTACATATATACGTACACAAAGATAGGTGTGAGACACACACATATATGTGTAGGATATACATACTTGTATAGAGATGTGTATATATTACCTCTCCCCCACTAGAACATAAGCCTTTTACAGGAAGGGAACATTATATTTTTGTCTTTGTATCTCTAGGCAGAACACAGGGATTGCCACAGTGGTGACTTCAATCATTCCCCTTTTAAAGATGGTTCTAGAAATGAGTAAATAAAAGAGTGAGTGAATGAATTAACAAAGAATTTATCGAGTTCTCCCTATGTGCAAAGCACCAACATAATTGCACAGAATACAAAGAGAAACAGCCCAAGACAATCTTTGAACTCAAGCAGCTCATATTGGGGAGAGATAATACATATGGAAGATTTCAGGTATAAGTCAGATAGAAATGTCCTGTGGTCCTTCATGTACAGTAGCAAAGCAGATGGTGATGGCTCTTCTTTAAGCTCATTTCCACTGAAAAAGTGGTATGAGTTTCTGATGTTGAACCTTTTGAAACGCCCAGGACTTCTCTTGGTCTTTGGTAGTTGCTGCTGTAGCACCTGCAAGAGCACTTGCCAGACTGCACTTCTATAGTGCTTGCACCCCAGAATGGAGGCCCAGAGCACTGTGTTGGAAGTCATGCTATTGCCAAAGCTCTTGGTTTTAAGGTTGTGGGCTGTCTCCATCAGGGTATGAGGGGAGATGGGGGTCAAGGTAGTCAAAATGGCTTGATTTGCCTGGCATATGTGACTCCTGTTCCCTCCCTCAGGGTGCCTGGTTGTTTCTGTTAAGCCAGACTGCCTAGGATGTGGATGGCTGATAGTTGGTGGAGGTGGCAAGCCCCTCTCTACAGGTGTAGCTTCCTTGGATAATGGTTGTAAGGGACTGGAAAGATTACATAACTGTTCACTGTTCACTAAAATGTCAGTGGGGAATCTACTCTGATCACCTTCTAACTCCACATTTTATCCAGCATGTCAGGTTTGCCAGGCTTTTGAATGGGGAAACCAAAGAGCTGGCTCATTGTAAAAGTTTGCCCCAGTCCCAGTGGGACCCCTGTCTTTCTTTTTCTGCTTTCCTCCCAAAGAAACAAGCCCCTTTGCTGGCTTAGCTAGTATTAAGTCTCATTATTTTGGAATTATTTGTTTGCTTACCAAGTAATTAATTAGATTATGATATTAATGATCATTTTAAACCATTCTTAAAGAACTAAGGGAGCAGAAACACTGATGTTTAGTTTTTGAATTCTTTCTCTGACTTAGATTTATTGGATACAGAGCCTCCTGTGACCTAGAAAACAAATACAGTACAAATACAATCACCTACACTTCTTCCCTCCATCTAGAGCCCAGAGCAAATGCCACAAACATAACTCAGTGGAGGGGGCAGGGCACTACTATAATAACTTATTAACCTCACCAATTAGGTGCTCATCCCTGTCATTACTGGACTGAAGAAGTATCTCAAGTGCATCTTCAAGTAACATCCAAATTTGGCTCACTGGAACAAAGACCTAGTCTTCCCACCCTAGGTACGGTTTTATATATCAATACATTAATCAATAAATGTTTCTTAAGTCCCTACTATATACCAGATACTGTATTATGTACCAGGGATAAAAATGAAAGAGAGACAGTTTGTACCCTCAAAAAATTAATCTTCTATTGAAGTTAAATAAGCCGACTGATAGTTAAATAGAAGATACTATATTATGTTTATATACACATATAACATATAGATGCACATGTACATATATATGTATATGAAATATCTCATGGTAATAATCAAAAAAAGGCAGCTAGGAGTACAGTGAATAAAGTGCTGAGCCTGGAATCAGCAAGACTGACTCATCTTCTTGAGTTCAAATCAGTCCTTAGGCACTTACTAGCTGTGTGACTTCTGGGCAAGCCATTTAACTTTGTTTGTCTCAGTTTCTTCATTTGCAAAATGAGCTGGAGGAGGAAAAAACAAACCTCTTAAGTATCTTGACTATGAAAATTTCAAAGAGTCAGACACTAGTGAAAAATGAATGAAATTTAAAAAACATGAAGAAAAGATATCTGTCAGTAGCAGATGTCAAACTATACTACAAATGAGTAATCTTTAAGACAATTACATAAAATCAAGGCCTATCAGAGGAACATATTGTGTATATAAACTACAGAAGCATACAAAGACACGGTACCACAGTGTCTGAAAACCTCAAAGACCCCATTTCATGAGGGAAGTTATTTGGCAAAAAACATCTGGGAAAACTGAAATATGGTTTAGACCAACATTTTGCAACTCTATACTCAGGTAACCTCCAAAGAGATGCAAGATTTAGCTGGCAAAAAGTCACCTTTGCACAAATTAATGGAGCAAGGAAGAAATTATCTTTCCTATTTATTGATAGGTATAGAGTTCATAACTAATGGAATAAGAAAAGATCAATAATAGAAGACAATTTTTTGCAATTGTAAATTTACCATTTACAAAATGAGGACAATTTTTTTTATTATATAAGATTTTTATAGCTTTTACTCAAATAAATGTAATGTAGTAAAATTAGAAAGGAAACAACTGCGAAATATCTTAGCAACAAGGTCTTTTTTTTTTTCCAATAAAGATCTCATTTTCAAGGTGTATAAGGGATGAATTTGAATTTATAAGACTAAAAGTCATTTGGCAATTGATACATAGTCAGAGGGTATGAACAGTTTTCAAAGGACAAAAAGCCAAGCTATCGACATATAAAATACTCTAAATCACTAGATTAGAGAAATGCCAATTAAAACAATTCTGAGGTTCCATCTCACACAATCAGAGTTGTAGAAATACAAATGATAAAAGAAGAAAATGAAAAATGTTAGAAAGGACGTGGGCAGACAAGTCGATTAGAATATTATTGGTTGATGGACCTGTGAACTGGTACTGGAAAGTAATGTAGAACTGTGCTGAGAACATTACCAAAGTGTATACACTGCCTTGTGATTCAACCAGACCTATGCCCCAAAGAAGTCAAAGAAACAAGAATGAGATCTATATTCCAAAAACTTTGTAACAGCTTTTTTCATGGTAGCCAGAAATTGGAAACTAAAACTTATCCTCCTAAAAAGGAAATGGCTAAAAAATTTGCAGTATGTTAATTTAATAGAATATTATTATGACATAAGAATATGAAATCGACAATTTCAGAGGAAATTGGGAAGACATACGGATTTATGCAGATGAAAATAAAAACTAAAACAATTTATGTAAAGACAACATTATAGACAAAACAACTTTGAAAGATTTTAGAACTCTGATAAATATAGTAACAAAGTGCTAGAGAATGACAATGAAACTCAATAGTCACTTCCTGACAGAGAGATGATAAATTTCAAATTCATAAAGAGATATACATTTTTAGATATGGTTAGTATGGTCATTTGTTTTGCCAGACTGTGTAGATATGTATTAAGGTTTGTTTGCTTGTTTGTTTAATTTGCTAGGAGGGGTAGTGGGAAGAAGAGATTAATTTTAAAATTTTGCTATTTGAATTTTTTTTAAATTAAAGAAAAATCAACTATAAGTAATTAGTGTCACTTGAGTAGAAAATCGCCTCTTCTAAAAACATGATTACAAATGGAAAAAGTGACACATTTTTGCAGAATGCAGAAATGAGATACTAGAGGTAAAGGAATAGAATTCTCTTATTTCACAGATAGGGAAACTGAGGCCCAGAGACATATCAAGTGATTTGCCCAAGGTCACAGAAATTGTTAAGCACCAGAATTTTGGATTTGAATCCAGGTCTTCCGACTTCAGATCTTGTACTTTTTCCCCTGGAACACACTTGATCAAACCTCACAAAATCTTCTGCCAGTTTCTGCTCACTGTCACCTTTTGTGAAACTGTTGTCCAAGACATGGAGATGCACACATCAGACACTCAAAGAGGGAGGCTGGAATGTGAGGGAGAGACATGGAAGATAGAAATTGCCAAATATCTGGCAGTTGATAGATCGAGGTGGGAAGAGATTTCTGGAGAGACTCCAGGGGAAAGAGAGTAGATGAAAGGATTCGGAACAGGTACCAGCAGAAAGGAGTTAAAAAGTAGGAAAGGAAATGACTAGAAACAGGAAGCTGACTATGATGTGATTTGTAGAATGCTGGACTTATGAATCGAGAAGACCTGTGTTCAAATTACTTTTCAAATTTAATTGCTGACTGAAAATGGATAGGTCTTTGAATCTTAATTTTCTCATCTGCAAAATGGTTCTACTAAGACCTTACAGAACTGTTGTCAGGGTCAAATCAGCTAGTGCATGTAATAATAAAAGCTAGTTAATATTCGTGGACCTTTACTAGCTGTGTGACCTTGGGAAAATCACTTAACCCTGTTTATCTTAAAATGAGCTGAAGAAGGAAATCGCAAACCGCTCCAGTATCTCTGCCAAGAAAACCCCAAGTGGGGTCATGAAAAGTGAACACAGTTGAAGCAACTGAACAAGAAAACATTTATATAGCACCTACTATGTGCCAGGTACTGTGCTAAAGACTATAAATATTATCTCATTTGTTCTTCATAACAATCCTGAGAGAGTGTCATTTTTAGCCCCATTTTACAGTTGAGAAAACTGAGGTAAAAAAAGTTGACCAATGCAACATCAAACAGATAAGTATCTCGGGCTGGATTCGAGTTATCCTGATTCCAGGCTCAGTGCACTAACCATTGCACAACCTAACTACCTCCTTGTCGGGTACTATCAACATATTAAGTATTATCATTAAATTATTTTAAAAATAGTCCCTGTTCTTTGTCCTTTTCCATCTGCTGGAAGCATCTTAGCTGAGCTAATAGACCATGTCATGATCAGAGATGCTGGATCGGCTTTGCTGCTTTCCAAGATCAGCTGTGTTCGAAGTTTCTACCTCACATCTGGCTCTGCGTCTAGCTTGTTTGGAAAGGGAGAAACTGTGTAGGGAGACATCCATTTCCACAAACAGATGTTGTGGGGGCTTCACAGATTTCTCAGGCAAATCTGGGTGCTCAGAGCAATGCTATAGCCAGAAGCCAACTGGGTACTTTGATGTGATGCTGAGCTTTAAAGATTTCGTTTCTTATTAGGCACAAATAAAACAGCATTACTCACACTGCATCTTCTGCTGGCTTTAAATAAATATCAAAATGGCAGTTTGGGATGCACATATAGGTTTGAAGTCTATGGACTACTCCCTGAGGGTCCACAGTTCACAAAGATCTTAGTAAGACCCTTCATCCCTCCCCCAGCATGGGCTGCAGAGTAGAATATTATCAATGTGAATCTAATTCTTCTTAATAATAATAATGATTTTTGGGATGTCTACTAGAAGGAAGTACAGTGTAAAGGAAAGAGTAGGAGCCAGGAAGATCCAAGGTCAAATTCCCCCTCTGATACTTGCCGTTTCTTTGATCATGGACAAGTAACTTAAATTCTCTGAGCCTCAGTTTGGTCATCTGTAAGGGTGGTTAGATGGCCTCTAGCTCTAGCTTTATAATCCTGGGAGCCTCTGTTAGGGGCAGGATGCTGAGTTAAGAGTGCAAAGAATGGAAAAGAGGAGCTTGGTGTATGTGTATATAACAATGGCCAGAGAAATGACTTACTCAAAATCACACAGAGTTAAAATGAAGACCCAGGTCTTCTGGTGTCCTCTCTGGTGCCTTTCCCACTTAGTACTTCATCATAAATGGTTTATATTATTCTCTAAAGATCACATAAAACTATAGATTGAAAACTAGACAAAGCCTTAAAAGTTAGTCTGATCTCATTTTACAGAAGAGGAAACTGAGTCTCAAAAAAGTTTCCTGATTTACTTGCACAGAGTCATATAGTTAATGTACCTGAGTCAGGATTTGAACCCAGGTCTCCATGACTCCAAGTTCATTGCTTATCTTCAAACTACATTGTGAAGTCCCTGAAGGCAGTCTTATCATTTTGTCCAGCACTCATGAGAAATTAATCGTAAAATTTTAGAAGGTCAGAAATGCAAGGGACTTTAGAAACTCTCTTGTTCAATCCCTTCACTTTATAAAGATGTGACTGAATTACCAAGTAAGTCAAGTGATTTACCTATAGTTATAAAGCTAGTTGGGCAGCTATGTGGTGCAGAGACTAGAGTGCCAGGCCGAGAGTCAGGAAGACTCATCTCCCTGAGTTCAAATCTGGCCATAGACTCTTGATAGCTGGGTAACCTTGGGGAATTCCCTTAACCTTGTTGGCCTCAATTTTTTATGTGTAAAATGAGTTGGAGAAGGAAATGGCAAACCACTCCAGTATTTCTGCCAAGAAAACTCCAAATGGGATCATGAAAGATAAGACATGAGTGAAAAATAGCTGACACCAACACAAGTAGGTCATCATTGCTGAGTCAAAAGGTGTGTGGAGTAAAGTGTAAGAAGACAGGGAAGCCATGGGGGGGGAGCGGAAAAAAAGAAATTTGCATGACAATTTTATTGAAAGCAATAGCAAGTTCTACATAGCAGATTTACAGTTTCATGTGCAATCATCTTTTTTATTGTACAGTTATGAAAATGCTTATTTTATTCTATATATTAAAAATAAAATAAAAAAGAGGACTGAGAATGTGAAAAAGAGACAGGTTTGAAGGATTTTAAATACTAGAGAGTTTTACAGCTGATCCTAGATTTTGAGCAAACTTTATGTGACATGGTTATCCCAAATCAAGATGTCTGATCGTGTGGATGCTAGAATATACCAGGTCCAGGAGATTTCAAATTAGTGTAGCTTGCTACTTATTATACCTGTCATTTTGTAGTTCATTATCCACCTGCAAAAGGCAATTTGATGAACTTTTAACTAAGTTTGAAATGAAATCAGTCTTCACAAAGATATGGAAGCAGAATGTAGTTCTCTTTAATTCTTAGGAGGGTTAGTGTCTTTTGGAAAAGGGATTAGACTGGACCCCTGGGGTCAGAATTAGTAGCCCTAGTTATTAGCTCTTTGAATTGGATTTAAGGGAGACAGAAGTGCTGCCAAGTCCTCAACCTCACTCTCTCTTCACGAGTCATTGAAGTTTAGTGGCAACACAAGAGTCATGGCCCCAGGATGTAGTGGATGACCTTGATGTCTTTGTTGTTTGACCAAACTCTAAGCACTCTCACAGAATCTGCTTCAGTTGTATTCATGGCTGTTGGAACAAATTGTTCTCATCCACTCATTGTGACAGAGGGAGTCCTCCCAGGCTTGGGGTAGATATCCCCTAACTCTGAGACCCCTTGATTATATTAAACGTGGTTTAACCCATTTGTCAAGATGTTTTATATTTTTAGCCAGGGTGTGGTTGCTGTGCATGCTATAGCCTTTTGGATACTTTTAAACTTGATGTGAAACAGGGTGAGGTAGAAAAAGCTTCCTGATAATTAGAGCTATTCCTAAGTAGAATGGCTACTTGGGGAAATATTATTACCACTCATTGGAAGTCTTGAAACAAAGGAAAAACTTCAAGAGATCATGCCTTCTATCCTGCCCCCTACCCTACGGGGCCTGAGAGGTCATAGATTCTCAGTTTTAGCCTTCCTTCCTAGGACTGAGCTGGTAGCTGAGTGACCACTCATGTAACTCATGATATCTAACTGGCCTCAGACCATGAAATCTTCAGATGTCATCCAACCATCCCCCAGGGTACCAGGGCCTACGCAGTTTGATACTCTGATACCCCCACTCATGCTTTTCCGCCTCTTTTACTGAGCTTATTCCAATGGAGAGTGGGTTAAACCTGGAGTCAGGAAGATCTGAGTACAAATCTAACCTCAGACACTTCGTAGCCTTGTGACCTCTGGGTAAGTCATTTAACCTCCCTCAGCCTTTGTCAAATGGGGATAATACAGTGTTTACCTCCCAAAGCTGCTAGCAGGATCAAACAAGATATTTGTAATCTATTTCGAAAACTTTAAAGCACTATAAATAAATATGCTAATTAATATTTTTAGTCAAATCAATTGGACAGTTCCTACTGGCAAGGGGGTTCTACATGGAATTCCTGTGACTTCTCAGACCACAAATCCTTCCCTGGCTTCCACTTCCCAGTATCAGTGATAGCCTCCTCTTAGGACCCCAAATCTGGAGTTCCTCAAACTATTGTTCTGCCTCTTGGATTTTGGGTAACCAAAGAAGGTGAAATTGGAGGTGACAGGACAAATTGACTTAGCACCCAAACACCTATG
This sequence comes from Bettongia penicillata ogilbyi, assembly GCA_023548195.1. Taxonomy (NCBI): domain Eukaryota; kingdom Metazoa; phylum Chordata; class Mammalia; order Diprotodontia; family Potoroidae; genus Bettongia; species Bettongia penicillata. Next base: position 7,477,181 of record JAJHZJ010000257.1, read on the forward strand.
GCGATGAACTGATTGATCAGTTTCCTACTTAAGAGCCAGAAGCTAAAGGGATGGGAAACAGAGAAGGTCAATTTGAATAAAGGGAGTGAGCTGGAGAGGTGGGCCCCAGTGGGGTGACAGAGTGGGAAAGCCTGAACACTCTGAGCTAGCTTGAATTATTAGGAAGTCACACACACACACACACACACACACACACACACACACACACTCTTTACATCAAGCTTAACATTGCGCCTTTTTAACTTAACCATCGATCCTAACTCTGACCTCCAAGACCAAATGGAGAAAATCCTTTCAGTATTGGGGATGAAGACAGTGTGAGAACACTGGGAATCTGGATGTAATCACAGAGAATTTGAAATTAAATTAACCTCATCCACTTCAAAACTCGACCCTACATAGGATAAGGGGAAAGCAAAACCAACTGTGGTTCTTACTGCTTTCCTAGCCCAGTTTTCTTCATTTTATTGTCATATGAATTATGCTGATGGGACCTCAGATAGAAGCTACATAGACATAATTTGCTGGCTATGGAGAATTGGCTATCTATCTCTATTTATAAAGCTCATTATGTATTATATAAATGTGTCTGGAAAATTATGCTTTCATACAGCCTGGTTTAATGGTTGGAAAAAGAGATCAGAAAGAGGCCCGAGTCCATGTGTCATAAAGAATCATTGGCAAGAACTGAGGATGTTTGGTCAATGGATCGATATCACTCAGTCCTTCAATAACATTTATTAAATGCCTACTATGTGTCAGCCTTCTAGAAATGTGTGGTATAGAAAAGGGTGAAAACACATGCATATATGAGTATAGATATAATATAAGTGGGGAACAGATAAAGTACTCCTGGGGCTCCCAGGAAAAGAAAAGGCCATTTTTTTTTCAGAAAAGGCCATTTGTAGAAGCAAGTTAAATCTTAAAGAATACTAGAGTTTCTAAAAGTTGGATATGGAGGAAATGCATCTCAAATTCCTCATCTGTAAAATGGAGATAATAACAGTGCCTACCTCCCAGGGTTACTATGAAAATTAAATAATATTTGTAAAGTACTTTGTAGGCCTTAAAATAATGTAGAAGGGCTTGCTATCATTGTTTCAGGCACAGGAAAAACCAATGCAAGAGTACTGAGAAAAGAAAGGAGTATCGGGTCCAGCTGCAGATTTGGAGATATTAAAGGTAGACCATTTGGCCTCAAAGGGAAGAAACTGAGGTGATGAGGGAAGTTATGAGGTGGCAAATTTAGACTTCTTAAAAGTCAAAGAAAAAACTTCTTCACAACTGTTATTATGTTTTCAGTCATGCCTGACAATTCATCACCCATTTGGAGTTTATTGGAAAAAGATACTGGAGCAGTTTGCATTTCCTTCTCCAGCTAATTTGACAGATGAGGAAACTGGGGCAAACAGGGTTGAGTGACTTGCCCAGGGTAACATAGCTAGTAAGTGTCTGAGGACAGATTTGAACTTAGGTCTTCCTGATTCCAGGTCTGGTACTCTTTCTACTGAACTATCTAACTTCTGCCTTCCTCACAGTGAGAGACACACACAAGTAAAATGATTGTTTTGGGAGGTCCTCAGTGCCCCTTAGGTGAGGTCCCCATGACAGAGATGCTCTGGGGATTCTTTCTGAGTATAGGATGGCTGCTCAGCTCTCTTCCAACTCTTGCATTTGTGATGATGAACTTATGTGATCTTTTTGACATCAGGGAGCAATTCAGACCTAACCCTGTGTATTAATGCCAATTAATTAGATAATTTTAAGGTTCTTTCTAGGTCTCATTTCTACAAATAAAACCAGTGAATATTTTCCACAACTTTTCACTTGAGATGCTCCTGGAAATACCTCCCTCCTGATTATAAGCTGACCCCTTCTCAGCAGCACTAATTAGCAATTAGTAGTAGCAGCAGCAGTATCAGGAGAAGATGTAACATCAGCAGCAGCAGTGCTATAGTATAGTATAGAATATTATAGTATAGTAGCATACTATATTATAGTAGTAGTACTATAGCATAGTGTAGTATAGTATAGCATATTGTAGTATAGTAGCAACAGCAGTAGAAATAGCAGCATCAGCATAGTTTAACATGATCAAATCCAGACCCCTCAGTGGGCAGATGAGACACCAAGGTTGAAAGAGTGGAAGTGAGTGGTGCACAGTTTGTGACCAGCCCAAAGCTCAGAACCCAGGACCTCTGACCTCCAGCCAGTGACCTTTCATCCTCCCTCATTACCACTCAGGACATATGTGGGATGGAATATTTAACCTCCTTCATAGGTCCCACATAAATATCATTTGAAAATATTCTTGCTCTAAAAACATCACTCTTTTTTGTGGGCTGGAAATATGGAATTTGCTGAACTGCTCTCAGGATATCACTCAAGTCAAGTTACCTTAATTGTTTATGAAAGAAAGGTTTTCATGAGGTGAGAAGGGCAGCCGGAGGAACCTCTCTGCAAAGAACTGTGGTAGAAGACAAACCTATCAAGGATGCCATCTGGCTCACTCTGAAACTGTACAGATAAAGCAGGGTGTCCAGATGGAAAATGGCATCCAATCTTGTCAACAATTGAGTGTCACAGGGGAGCACGTTGTATGCCCTTACTCAGTGGTGATTCTCACCTTGTTACTTCTGTGCACAAATATTCTCTGCAAGTGGGATGTGAGATTCTGTCAGGAAACTTTAAGCTTTAGGAGACTAGATAAGGGAATCAGACATAGTGAGAGAATAGGGCTGGGGAAGCTGACCATGAGAGCAGAGGGAAGGAGAGGGAGGGAAAAAAGAAGGAAGGAAGATAGGAAGGGAAGAAGGAAGGAAGGGAGAAAGAGAGGGAATGAGGGAGGAAAGAAAAAAGAAGGAAGCAAAAAAGGGAGAGAGGTAGAAAGGAAGGAAAGGAAAAAGAAAGGGAAAAAAGAAGGTAGGAAAAAAGGAGGGAAAGAAGGAGGGAAGGAAGAAAGGAAGGAAGGAAGAAGAGAGGAAAGTAAAGGGAAGGGAAGGGAAGGGAAGGGAAGGGAAGGGAAGGGAAGGGAAGGGAAGGGAACGGAAGGGAAGGGAAGGGATGTTATAATTCTATCAAAACTGCCATCTCCCAAGTTCTTAATGATCTCTTAGTTGCCAAATCCAGTGGTCTTTTCTCAATTCTTATTCTCCTTGGCCTCTCTGCAGCCTCAGATACTCTGTCCTCCTTGATACTTTCTTCCCTCTTAGTTTGCAGGATACCATTCTCCAACTCCTTTGCCTGAGTCTCTTCTAACTTCTAAACCTCTGTGAGTGTCTCTTAGGGTACCCCTTGGCTTCTTCTCTTCTCCCCCTATATTCTTTCACTTGGTGATCTCATTAGCTTCCATGGATTTAATTACCATCTCTATTCTGATGATCTAGAAGTCTTCCTTTCCCACCTTAATCTCTCTGTTGACCTCCAATCTCATAACACCAACTCTCTTTCAGACAACTAGAACTGGATTTTCCGTGGACATCTTAAACTAAAAATGTCCAAAGCAGAATTCATTTCCCCCCAAAAACTCTACTGCCTTCCTACCTTCCCTATGACTGAAGAGGGCAATAGCATCCTCCCAATCCCTTAGGCTTCTAACCTAGGAGTCACACTAGATTCCTCACTATCTCTCACCCCCCATTATCTAGGTGATGCCAAGGTCATTCATTTCACCCATATATGCTGGTCTCTCCTCTGACACTGCCCCACTCTAGTGCTGACTCTCATCACCTCATATCTGGACTATTTCAATAGCCTGTTGATATCTCTTCCTGCCTCAAGTCTCTCCCCACTCCAATCCATTTTCTCTTTTAGCTACTAAAGTGATTTTCCTAAAGCACAGGTCCAGTCAGGTAACCCTTCTCCTTCCCCCCATTTTCAATAAACTATTGCCTCCAGGAGCAAAATCAGAATGTTCCATTTGGCATTCAAAGCCCTTCATAGCCCCTACCTACCTTCTCAGTTTTCTTACACCTCACTCCCCAATGCGTACTCTTTGATCCAGTGACCCTCGCCAGGTCACTCTTCTATAAACAAGACTTTCCATCTCTCCACTCTGGTCATTTTCTTTCTCTCTGCCATTGCTGAAACACTCTCCCTTTTCCACTCTACTGACCTATCCATCTCCTTTAAGTCCTAACTAAAATTTCACCTTCTTCAGGAAGTCTTCTCTAACCCCTCTTAATTCCAATGTTTTCCCTCTTTTAATTATTTCCTATTTATTTTGTGTATAACTTGCTTTATATATATTTGTTTACATGTTGTCTTTCCCATTAGAGTATGAACTCCCTGAGAGCAGGACTTGTCATTTGCTTCTTTTTGTATTCTCAGAGCTTAGCTCAATGTCCAGCACATGTAATTTATTCCTTTCAGTCAAGTCTGATTCTCTTTGTGCCTCCACTTTGGGTCTCCTTGGCAAGGAAACTTGAGTGATTGATTTGTCACTTTCTTCTCAAGCTCATTTTTACAGTTGAGGAAACTGGGGGCTTAAGTGACTTGCCCAGGATCACACAGCTAGTGTGTGAACTCAGGTTTGAACTCAAGTTTTCTCAACAGCAAGGCTGGTGCTCTATCCACTGCACCACTGAGGTGCCCTGTCACATAGTAGGCACTTACTAAATATTTATTGTATGAATGAATATTAGTATTAACATCACTTGACTAAAAACCTGACTCATGATATAGTTTTAAAGCAAGATTTTTAAGATTCCTGAGATTAAAAATTAAGCAAGAGAAGGGAATACAGCATCTTTCAAACCTCCCCAAATTTTTTACTTGTATAAAAATTTCCCTGACCCTAAGTCTTAATGACCCATAAACCCTTTCCTCTCTATTAGCCCACTGTAACTTCTTCAAATTGTAGCCTTTATAATTTTGTAAGTGTAGGATTTTTCACACTCATCGTTTAGTCTGTGACCTGAATTTTTGCCCATATCTACCTATATATATTTATATACCTATATATTTAACCTATAGAGACTTTTTAGCTCTGCTTCCTCAGGGCATGTATAAGATCATGATTCTGCTTAACTAAGTTTGTTCAACTTTTATGACATTGAAGTTAGCCTGGGAATATGATCCTGATAAATATTTTTTTAACTTTTATAGCTTAAAAGAATGTATCAGGTTGCATTATATAAAAGAATTTATTTCTCTGTCACTAATATGTAATGCAATAATAAGTCTTTTAGAATCCTAATGTAATTTAATAATAAAAACTTTTTTAGAATCCTAGTCTTTGTTCAAAATTATTTTTCTCCCTACTGATCCTATGATTAAGCATAATAAAACCCAGGATTTTTACCTCTATAATTTCTTCATTGTAGTAAATTTGTTTCAATAGCAGTAACCTACCACATGAATGTCAAGAGGAGATATTTCTTCAATAACAATCTCTTTCAATCCTCACAACAACCCTGTGAGGTAGGGACTGTTAGTACCACCATTTTACAGTCATAGATACTAACACTATTATTCCCATTTTGCAGTTGAAGAAACCGAATCAAATAGAGGATAAGCTACGCTCAAGACCAGCTAGCAAGCTCAACAGCTAGCAAGTGCCTGAGACTGGATTTGAACTCAGGTCTTCCTGACTCCAGTCTCATCACTCTATCTGCAATGTGACTAATAACCAGAGAGCAGAGCTGGGTGGGGAATTACAAAGAGAGATTTAGGTTTTGTAGTTAAGGGAGAGAAAGGCAGATTGGTACTGTGGATAGTGTGCTGACCTTAAAGTCATGGTCCAAGTCCTGTCTAATAGACTTGGTTATTTAAGTTGCAGAGAAGGTGGCAACATGTACTGAGAAAGAGAATTCTCTTACCTGGGAGTTCCAGATATCTATGAAATGATATAACCCTATGTTAAAGCTAAAGGAAAAAAATTAAAATTTAAAAAAATAAATTAGAAAAACACAAATTCTAACTAATCTGCAGTCCTAAAATGCCAAGGACAAGTCAGGGAGAAAATAGGCTTGCCCCCATCATAAATTTCTCGAAGGCAGAGGCTTTTTTTTCATCTTTGTCTTTACAGCCTGATTCCCCAGTACAGTGTCTGGCTTATGGTAGGTAATTTATAAATCCTTGCTCAGTCCAAATCAACAAGCATTCATTGTGAGTTTGCTAATATGCCAGGTTGTCGTGCTAAATGTGAGGGATAGAAGTAGAAGCAAATAGAAAGACAATCACTGTTCTCAAGATGCTTATGTTCTATTGGAAGAAGATAACATATAAAAAGAAGTTGAAACTCACCGAGGTGAGAGGGCTAGAATTTAGAATCGAGGCATTTGGGGTGGGAAGAAAGTCTGGGCAGTCAGGAGTCTGGTCTGTAGATCCAAAAAGCAACTGGAGACCCTGGAAAAAGTCTTCTGCATAAAAGTCATTGATGTTGTCAAATAGTTCAATATCAGAAAAAGCTATGATTTTATCAGAGAAAATATCTCAACACATAAAAGAAAGGTGAAAAGGGGTTGGGAAAGGTAGATTATCCATCGAATGAAAGAAAAGATTGAGAAATTGTAATGTTAATTATGTTAATGAGAATTAAAGATCTTCCCCACCCATTAATGGGCATGCCCATTGAGAGAAATTTGATTAGGGGAGATTTGCTTTGTAGGAAGGCCCTCTCCTTTTGTTGATTCTCTGGGGTTGTGAAGCAGTCTGACTCTGAAAAGTGTATAAGTACTCTATGAGACTTTGGGTAGACACTAAGGAGCCTCCCCACTCCCCCTTGAAAACCCAAGTGTTGGTGCTTCTCTCTCTGGTAACCATGTATGTATGTAATGGTCAGACAGTTGGATGTGTGTATTGCTTATTGTCAGACAGTTGGAAGCCCTGTCTGTTAGTCTTTATTTTTCTGTTTATATTTTCTCTGAAGTTCAGAGTGCTGATTTTTTCTCCTGAACTAAGTGAATGATATATGTGTTTGATTAAAGTAGATTGCTGACCTCTCAAAACTTGCTTTCCTTTTAGAAAAGCAGATCTAAGAACCGTACAGAAGGCCCTCCTGTGTATGCCAGGGTCCTTGCTGTTACAGAAATCCCAAAGTAGTGCATCTAGCTTAGAAATGAGATATCTGGAGCTGAGCTCCCTCTTCAAATGGAGGTTTGGGAGTTGATGGATTCATCCTCCAATGAGAGGAAGAGAGTGATGATGGAATGGAATGGCAACTTTGATAGGATAATAAAAGGTAGTTGAGTTTGCACAGAAAATATGGAATTTTGTAGGGGTTTTATAAAACAATTAGATGTTTCAATTAGGCAGTTAAGTTTTATTAAAGCATGTTTTAATTTTCCAAAGATGAAGGCAAAGCCCTGAATTGAAACAACCTAGTCTGTTGGCTCATTAAGACCATTAGCACAGATGGGACACAATGAGGAAATGACATGTGGTCTTTAGGCCATGAAAAGCAAAAATAAAGACAGTCTGGTGATGGTATTTTGAAGAGGATACTAATGGTATTAAAAATAGCATGTATCTAATGTATCATATACATTATCTCGTTTGCTCCTGACACAGACTGCTCAACAACTCTTTGAAGTAGGTAGTATCATTACCCCCATTTTCAGAGGAGGAAACTGAAACCTAGAGAGGCCATGACTTGTTCACAGTCACATAGCTAGTAAGTGTCTGAAGAAGGATTTGAACTCAAGCCTTCCTGATTCCAATCCCTGAGCTCTATTCACCAAACTATCTGGCTGCCTGAAGCAAAAGAAAGATGAGAAAGGGAAGGAAGTGGATGAGGACCAGAAGCAACCAAGACTGAGAGTCTAATACAGCCCATCGCACCCTAACCTAGGTTACTTTAGAGTCTCACAAGATCCCAATAAAGAAAGGAGACATGAAATCTGAAAAGATGGCAAGAATTAGGAGAGAATTCAAAGGATCACTGGAGGGATGAGATCTTTAAAGGAATCATAATATGGGACTCCATGTTCTGGATCTTTGGGACCATGTAATCTATGTTTTTATCCCACCCATCTTCCTCCTTCAAGCTATCTTGCTGATCTCTTCTGTATGTTCCTTCGGATATGGGACACATATAAACCAAGGGTTCTACCAGTCTTCCTAGTCAATATGTGGGGTATCTGAGTGCTGATAACCTTGATAATCAATCAGTCAGAATTGATTAAGCATCATTGTAGGCACCATAAATAAAAGGAAACAAATGAAACAGTCCTTGACTTGAAGGGGCTTACATTATATCTTAGCAAAAGAGGACAGTCCCATGAGGAATCAGAAAGCTTCATTGTAGGTTTTATATGGGAGAGAAAGCTTCTCACACACATCTGTCAAGTTGGTTTTCTATTTCCCACACCTTAGGCAGGGAGTCTGGGTTTTTGGTAAACATATGAATCAAATAGATAATATTAATGTCTTCATCATCATCACTGCTATTACTACTATTACTCCACCAATACTACCACTATCACCACCATGACTGCTACTACTACTACTACTATTAACACAGTTGTGGAAGGTTTCAGAAAGTGGCAGGGGAGTTTTATATGATAATAGAGTGCTACTCTTAGTTTCTAGAGGATGGGCAGTTGGTCATCTTATGAGTCTCAGAACACACACACACACATGCACACATAGACACACATAAAACAGAGCCTTTTTTAGGCTTTCACAATAATGGAGAGAAGGAATGATGACCTGGATCCCCTGTGCTCTAGGCTGGGAATTAGGCTAGCATTACTCATCCGAAGGAAATGGTTTCAGAGATGGGAACAAAATGAGCAGAGTCCTGGTACTTGTGGGTGGGGGTGGAGGTGGAGGAGTAAGATGCTGTTGTATAAGGAGAGACTGAGGGGAAAATGGACAATGTAGGACAGAAAGATGATGGCTCAAAGAAGACCACGCAGATCTAAGCAGGAAGGGTAAGGTGAGAATGGATGACTGTATTAAAAACACTAATTAGATATTCACTATGTGCCAAACACTGTGGAATGTAGATTCATTTCCTAGATCCAAGCCCAAAAATGCAAGTGTAGGACAAACTAGAAATCTTAGTAAACATAGAGGGAGTTGCTGTTTTTGTTTGTCCTTTGTTTTTGGAGGAGCAAAGATGCCATGAGGGTGCTTGCTATCTTGACTTGTGAGTGAATTGGATTTTGGCTAGGCAGACTTTCGTGAAGTCATCAGCTTCATTCCCTCTTCCAGAGTCATCAAAATCATGTGGTGAGAAAAAGTCAAGGTGACTGATCAAGGATGCAGTGGATGACCTTGGTGACTTTGAGGTCTGATCAAGCTCTAAGTGCTCCACAGGACCTGCTTCAGACACCTTCATGGCCATTGGAACAAATTGTTCTCATCAGCTAGGGGAAGTCTTCACATACTTGGGCTGGGCATCCCCTTAAGTCATTGAGGGGTTTGAAATCCATTGGTTACCCTCAACCTGATTTATCCTATGCCAAGATGGTTTACTGAGGAGTGACCTCCGCACATACTGTAACTTCTTAGAGCCACAGGTGAGAGTTGGGTAGTAGGTGACACCAAAGGTGGATGAGCAGCCTTGAAAAGAGCTCAGCTCAAAGCAGAGATGCTCAGTATCCTTGAACATCCCATATACCCCCTCCCCTGATTAACTGGAAGTGGGGACATGAGATCACACTTGAGATATTCTTACCTATTCTCATCTCAAACATCGTTCAGATAAATTCATGGATCCTATACTGGGAAAAATATGCATTTTTAAAATCACCCCTACCCCACAATTTTATAGCTCCTCTAAGACTAGGGCTTGGAAGAGGCCTTTTTTCTATGGGGCCAGGAGTTTGCTAATATCAATCTTCAAAACTCCATCAGAACTCAATGCTTCTCTTTTTCTTCTTCCTCTGTGCTGAGATCTTGCTTTTTGCCTTGTGTTTTCCCAAGATGAATGCTGAAAAGATTTATTTAGTCCATGGCTTGCAATTTCTCCCATCACTAGTTTGGCAGTGGACTCCACAACAGAACAACCTTTCGCAGTCCTGAAAGGAGAATCAATCTATAAAAATTCAATTAACCTGTACAATGCTCACCGGGTCTTTTCAGGACTTAATCAGAGTTTTCTTAACTTATTAGTCGCTTCACCTATTTTGCATCTCCGGGGCTGTGATGATGGCAGAAGACACAGAGTAAAGCTGAATTGCTAAAATCAAATTAATAGGGTAAAGCAGAGTAGGATCTTTAGAAAGCCTGCCTGGAGGCATCAGAACTGATCTGCTCTGCGTGTAAATGCCAAAAGTACGACCTTAAAGGCTGGGATGCTGTGTTGATGGCTGGGAAGTCAACAGAGCATGTCTTGCCAGTCGTTGGGCTTCTGCAGAAAAGGGTCAGAAGATCTAGATTGTATTACCAGACCTGCTCCTGGCTTGCCACGTGACCTTGAAAGTTTTGTCAGCTTTCCCTTCTCTTTTCTTTTCCCGTTCTCTCCCCTGACATTCTCCTTCACTGCTAGGGATTTAATTACTTCTCCAGAACCAGGACAGAAATAACCATGGCTATGGCATCCAAGATCCTGGGTTCTGATTCTGGCTCTGCAGATTTCTGTTTTGGGCAAGTCAGTTAATCTGTCTGGGTCTCATTTTTCGCATCTGAAAGATGAGAGAATTGAAGATTGCTCTTAAACAAAGGGCTCTTAACCTAGTTCTGTGAACTTTGAAAAATATATGTATTTTATAATAATTATATTTCAATATAACTGGTTTTCTTTGTAATCCTATATATTTCATTCCATACATTTAAAATATTCTGAGGAGTCCATGGACTTCACTAGAGAGCTAACAGAGTCTATGACATGCAAGAAGGTTCGGGACCACTCCTCCAAACTTGAATCATAGATCCTATCACCTCTATATATTTACTTTCTGCCTTGATCTTTGCCCTGAGCTCTAGGTATATATTTCAGAAAGATGACCCCATCATCGGTATAGAACTTAAAGAGATGTTAGGGGATCATCTACTCAAATCTCCTCATTTAAAAAAAAGCAATATCGATATCTTTTGTTTTTATATAATAATTTCAATGACCTAATCCTGACTACAGTTTCCTATCATTTCATCTCTGTCTATGGAGGCATCATATATTAACTCATAGCCCTCATCCCTGCATATCTGAGTGTCAAGTGGCTAGACAGCTGGCAATCCCTCCAGACCCCAGCATCTTCTGGCTGTTATCTTTGCTCTGACTTCACACCCTCCTCTTCTTGATCTCAATCCCACACTCAACCAGTCTTCTCTAATCTCTTATGCTCTTGCCAAATCCCAGTTCTGGATTCCTCCCACCATCTGCCTCCTCTGATCCTCCTCATACACTTCTGAACAGAGCTAGAGGCAGTCTGGCTACAGAACTAACAAGGTACCCAACAATTTAAATAATCCAACCTCAATTGGGTCCTCATGGTGGCAAGACAATCCTTTTGCTTCCCCTGAATTGATTCCCTTATGTGCTCCCTACAGGAACTATTCCAAGCCTCCTCTTTTCTTAAGCCTTTCACATTTCTTCCCCATTCTCTATCTGAGCAGAGGACCTCACACCTGACTTTATTAAGAAAATCAAAGCCATTCATTCCCGAGTTTTTCTTTTGGTTCCTTCTCTTTATCTCAACATTTCTCATTCTCTCGTCCTTTCCCTCAGTTTTTGATCAGGGTATATTTCTACTTGATAAAACCAACATGTTTATATGTGCCCTTAAACTCATTCCTTTTCCTCTTCTCCAATAAACTATGTCCTCTCTCATCTTTATCATTTTCCTCTACTGATTTCTTCCCAAGTTATTTTAAGTATATCCAAGTCTCCACCACACTTAAAAAGCTATTTTTAGATGCTAGCATTTCCTTAAGGCAGTTAGGTAGCCCAGTGGATAAAGGACTGAACCTGGAGCCAATATAACCTGAATTCAAATCTGGTGTCAGACAATTACTAGGTGTGACCCTGAGCAAGTCATTTAACCCTGTTTGTGTCAGTTTTCTCATCTGTGAAATAAGCCAGAGAAGGAAATGGCAACCAACTCTAGTACCTTTGCCAAGAAAGGTCATCAGTAAGAGTAATATAGGACTGAAAATGACTCAGTGATGACAGTATCCCTTTAAGCAATCACCCTAGATCTCTCCTCCCTTTTTCAGTTGAATTCTCAGTAAAAAAAGAAAAAAAAAAGTTATGTACTTCCTACATATTCCTCTCCTTTTAACCCATTCCTCATTGCTTAGCAATCTAACTTTTGATCAATTCACTCGATTCAAATTATTCTCCAAAATATTAATGATTTCTTAATTGCCAAAACTGATAGTCTTTTTTAGCCCTGATTCTTGATTTCTGTGCTGTATTTCATTCTGTTGACCACCTTCTCCTCAGGATATTCTCTCCCCTTCTTGAAACTCTCTTTTCTCTAGGTTTTTGTGACATTTCTCTGGCCTTTCTCCTACCTATATAACCTCTACTTCTCAGTGTCCTTTGCTGATCTTTACCCAGGTCCATCAGTGATCATATCAACTCCCATGTATTCATTTATCATCTCTTCTGATGGCCAGTTCTAAGCCATCTTGGTCTCCAGTTTTGTGTCTTCCACTTCCTGCTGTATATATCAAGCTAGATGTTCTATAAAAATCTTAAACACATCATGTTCAAAATGGAACTCTTTAAATTTTCTCCCAAACAATCCCTCCTTCCAAGCTACCCTGTTCCTGTTGAGACTATTATCAGCCCCCCAGTCTCCCAACCTAAGTGTCATCTTTAACTGCTCTCTCTCTCTTTCTCTCCACCCCCATGTCTTCATATCCAATATGTTTCTAAGTCCTGTCAATTTTACTTTAGACGTCTCTTGTATATGTCCCCTTCTGTCCTATAACACTGCCACCACCCTGATGCAGGCCCATATTAATCATGCCTGGACTATTTCAATGACCTTTTAGTCGACCCAAAGCCACATATCTTTGCCCACTCCAATTCATTCTCCACTCAGCTGTAAAAGTAATTTTCCTAAAACACAGGTCTGACCCTATTACTCTCCACCCCCATTCAATAAACTCCAATGATTCCCTATCACGTCCAGGGCCAAGCTCTCTGTTTAGCATTCAAAACCTTTTATAACTGCTTCCTTCCAGCCCATATTTCCAGTCTTCTGTCACTGCACAGTCTTTCACCATGCAGTTTATAAGCCAGTGACACTGATCTCCTTGCTTACTCTCAAAAATACATGGGGACTGTCTTTCACCTTTCTTTGTGTTCTCAGTATTTAGCACAATACCTGGCACATAGTACGTGCTTAATAACTGTTTATTGACTTGATCTCTATGAATGTTTCCTCAGTAGTTAAATAGATAGAAACACACCTACCCAACTTACTTTACAAGGCTACTATGAGCTCGAAATGAAATAACAGATGTGAAGGTGTTTTGAAAAGTTAGAAGCACTAGACAAATATTATATCACAGTGAATAAATATCTGACCTTGAAGCCAGGAAGTCACAGGTTCAAGTCTAGCTTCTGATACATAACAACAAGCCAATAAATTTAACTGTTGATATGTAATAGAGGAAAGTTCCCCAAGCCAATGATATCAGTTCATGGGCATAGTGCCATATCATGTGCTTCAAATAACAGCTTGCACAGAATAGAACATGGCTGCCTTCTTTAACAGAAGAGAAAGTGAGACCCAGAGAGGTTACATAGAGACATACAACTAATGAGTATTTGAGGAAGGATTAGAACTCAAGTTTTCTGGATTCTAAGACAGATATTCATTACATAACACTGTCTCAAAGGTTATATTCTTTACTTATTAACAGAGGTTATTACCCCATATCTTTCTCTACCATCATATCATCCTCTTAGTGTGCCATAGTCATATAATTAGAGATCAGGTAGAAGTTTGGACAACCCTAGTTCTCTGGTTGTGCCTTTATCAGTTACAGGCTATTTCACTTTGGGCAAGCTATTCAGTCTCTCTGGGCCTCAATTTCCTTATCTGTTGAGCAGAGATATTAGAGTGGATCATCTCCATAGTCCTTCTCAGCTCTCCAATATTGTGATCTACATTCTCTCCCTTTTTTTTTTTTTTTTTTTTTTTTACAAACCACTGTCCACAAGCTAGTCTGATCTCCCTGTGGTCTGAGGAGGGGCAGGGGTTATTGTTACAAAGCAGATGAATTTTGGAGAATTGCTGGGATTGGGGGGATTTTTACAAATTAATGTAGAACGAAGGGAGAAGAACCAGGAGAATAATTTATACATGGACAATCACATTTGTAAACAAAGAGTCAATGAGATGACCAGCTATGATTCCCGATGATCAATGATGATAATGGTAATGAAGCCAGCCACCCACATACTGATAGGTAGTGGACTCAGGGGAAAGAATGGGTTATGGATGCTTGGACAGGGTGAGTGCAGGGAGGTATTTTGCTTGTCTGTACTGATTTGATTCAAGTATTCTACTTTCCCTTTTTTTTTTCCAATGAGGGGATAGAGATACAATAAATTATATAACTTGAAAAAAATGAAACTGAGGAAGCAGTAGATTGGGCAGGTGGTCAGAGGAGAGAGAGAGAGAGAGAGAGAGAGAGAGAGAGAGAGAGAGAGAGAGAGAGAGAGAGAGAGAGAGAGAGAGAGAGAAAGGATGGCTTATTTCATGAGGGCAAAGGTACCAAGAAACACTAAAGACAATCGGAAGGAGAGAACTGTCTCACAGCATCAGAAGTGAGACTTGGTGAGGTTACAATTGGCTGTGACCTTTAACTTCCAGCCTTGAGCTGGCTTTTAACTGGAATTGTTTTTATTAATAAAGTGAAAACTAGAAGTACAACTGGCTTTTTCCAATTTAGTAGGCTTATTTTGGGAAGGATGTAAATTAAATAAGAAGCTGTGAGAACTTTGGGCACTATCCTAAAGCTTACTTTCCTCATCAGCAAGAATAGGAGATTGTGCTAGTTGGTCTCTGAGGTCCCTTCCAGCTCAAAATCTGTGATCCTTATAATGGGCATTGGGATTAACACTCAAAAGCAGAGAGGCGAATTTTAGCTGGCACATTGTAGCCTCCAATATTCCCAGATTAAGATGAAATTGGGAAATTAAAAAAAAATAAATTAGAATACAATAGAAGGTAAATATTGTTAATATGCAGTTTTCTAGGTCAATATGTGCCCCGTGAAAAATAGTATACTGCTTATAGTTTGAGTTTGACACCAGTGCTCTAAGAGGCATTGACTAGGCAGATTGATGATTCTTCCATTGGCTCCCCAATGTTTGGTCCTAGTAAAGCTCTCCCTTTCCACTGGCTGCATAGAAATTGATATTTAAAAGCTATTACATGTTTGGTTAAAAAAAAAGAGAGAAAGCTATTGTAGACCCCAATTGGTACACTTGATCTGTTGACATATGATATTCATATGAGAATAGTTGGATACTTTAGCTTCTGTTGAGTTTTGGTTTCATGTCATTATCACTTTATATGTGGTTACACAACCATTACCAGCCATTTTGATGCCTAGGGCAAGCAGCAAAATTCAGACCTTGAAACCAGTCCTGAAATTCCCTTTGTGAAAATAATTCAATTGAATTAAACAGGAGAGAGAGACAGAGAGTAAATTACTTCAGTGCATTAGGAAATAGATTCAGTGTTGGAAGGGTTTTCAGAGTTCATACATAGACATAGAGATGACAGATTAAGAGCTAGAGAGGAACTTTAGGATCATTAAGGGCAAACTCTTCATTTTACAGATGAAGAAACTGAGGATGAGAGAGACTGAACGATTTTCCCAGAGGTCACACAGCTAGGACGTATCTGAAGGAAGATTTTAATTCTAACTCCAAACCCAGTCATCTCTCCACGGTGTCACTTCTCTATCTGGATTAGCTCATGTAGTCTAACTCAAAGGTTTCTGGTTCATGTGAAGCATGAGAGGGGAAGGTGGACCTGGGAAGTGATGAGGCCTGGAGGGGGTGGGATGAGATCCCCACAAAGACCAGGGTACCAGGGGCAGGTTGTCTGGAGAAGAATTCATGGAATCAAGCATTGTTGGGGTCAAGGTAAAGATTTGTTACACTTTTCAGCAGACAAGAGTTGTTAGGGAACCTGTAACCTTAAAGGGGCACAGGGAAAGTTTATATAGGATATTCTATTGGATCACTTGTGCCAAGTATGCTAACTAGGTGTTCTGGGGTGGGATTAGGGAGTGGTTAAGGAATGGTCAGTTCTTAAAGGAACATGCACTTTTGGTATCTACCCAAAATTCATAGGGAAATAGCCCAAGGGGCAGGGGCTACCTGGAGTTGAGGTTTAGGACTGAAATACCACTAAGTCAACAGTGGTCAGGGCTGTCTCAGAAAAACCAGGCTGCTCTCATCAATGTCTTGTTAAACCAGATAAATGTATGGGAGTATAGTATGTCTAAGTCTAGGATACATATGATTGGTCAGTGAATAGTAAATGTTGTTATGACCCAGTACACAGCCCATTAAGCCACTACACAGTTGGCTCAAACCAATGGGCTCTATAGGAGCAGCTGGCTACTATAGCAAGAAGGAGGATAACGGTTGTTGCTAGGGCAGCCTGTGTCCTTGTATTGTAGAGAAACTGCCTGAGATAGCATTCTGAGGCTAAGGAGAAATATGATTTTCTTGCAACCAAGCACCCGATCAGAAGGAGCACTGAATTTAGAGGTAAAGAACCTGAGTTCAAATTCTGGATCTGCTACTTAATGCCTATGTGGACTTGGGCAAATTACAGAATTTCTGCGGATCCAGATTTCCTCCTCTTAGCCTTGGCTAAGCTCCTTCTCCCATTGAAGTGGGAGGGAAGGTGACATAATCATTAGTTGTTCACATTGTAGCAGTACTGCAGCTTTGTGGAAGCAGAGATATAGTTAGTCTGGAAAGTATAGAGGAAAGATCATAAAAGTGATGGGATTATGTGGGTTAGGAACTGTGCATGTTCATCGTTCATTACCGAAGAAGACCATGCCATCAGAGAAATGATGACATGACTTGCATTTGACTTTGTTTTGAGTGAGGGAGGGCTGTGCAGGTCACCAGCCTCACTTCTCCTTCAGAGCCATCTGAATCCAGTGACCGGATAACCATCAGGATGACTGGAGATGACCCAGGATGATGCAATTGGAGTTAAGTGACTTGCCCAAGGTCATGCAGCTAGTGAGAGTCAAGTGTCTAAGGTGACATTTGAACTCAAATCCTCCTGACTCCTGCACTAGTGCTCTATCCACTGCACCACCTAGCTGTCCCTGGGTTAGGAATTACTTTATGGAATAAAGATAGGTGATTCCCAAAGTCCCTTAGAACCTGAACTCTTTCCTCCTCCATCAGTGTCTGAGGAAGTCTATTAGAAGAGTCTTTGAATAAAAAAACCCACCCCCAAAAATGTCCCCAGGTGGAGCTCATGCTACCTTCAATTCCTTCCATTTGGTTGGAGCGCATATACTAATTGCTTTCTGTCCTTTACATTTAACCTTCTTGGGGTCAAGCTTCAATTGCCCTATCCTAGTTACAATTCTTTTTTTTTCATTGCCTCAATTTTCAGTTTAAGTCCCTTTTGATCAGTTTAATGAAATCTTCTGTCAAATACTTTCTTTTCTCATCTTCATGAAATGCATTCTTGCCTTGAGTGGAATTGGACCTTCTACCCACAGTCCACAATACCAAAGACTTCTTTGATAGACCTTCTTCATAATGAATTCCATTAAATTAACATGTATTAAACACCTAGTACATGAGAATCACTGTGCTATGAAAATAATGACAGTCTTTGTCCTCAGGAATATCATGATCTGGAGTAGGGATGATATCTACATGAGTGTTCAGTAGCTTTGTAATGACATCTTCTAGCCTTTCCAGTGTGTGAGTGTGTAATTCACTGGATTAGAGGATAGAGTGCGCGTCTTCTCTATATTTATCATGTATGTACCTACTCATGTACAAGTTATCTCCTTCATAGGAACGTATGCTTTCTGAGGTCAGGGATTGTTTTTTGCTTTTCTTTGTATCATCAGTACTTGGCACTGTACATGACATATTGTTATTGTCATGCCTGACTCTATGTGACCCTGTCCACTGGTTTTTCTTGGCAAAGATACCATAGTAGTATGTCATTACTTTCTGCAGTATGTCCCCATTTTGCAAATGAGGATGTGTGTCAAATAAGGTTTAAATGACTTGCCCAGGGCCACACAGCTGATGAGTGTCTGAGATCAGATTTGAACTGAGGTCTTTCCGACTCCATTTCCAGTGGTCTATCCACTCTACTATCAAGCTGCCTCCTGTTTGCCATATTGGGAAACCTGAATTCAAAACCAGTCTCAAATATTTACTAGCTGTGTGACCCTGGGCAAATGATTTAACCATGTTTTCCTCAGTTCCTCATCTGTACAATGAGCTGGAGAAGGTAATGGCAAATCAGTCCAGTATCTTTGCCAAGAAAATCCCAAATAGAACCATGAAGAGTCAGATATGACTGAAAATGATTTAACAGCAGCAAAAGAGGCTTACTGTGGTGAGTGATAGAGTCAGGGAGACTTGGAATCAAATCCTGACATCATTTATATGACCCTGGGGAAGCTACTTAACCTACTGTGTATGCCTCAGATTCCTCACCTGTAAAATGAGAGAGTTAAGATAAATGTCCTGGAAGTTCCCTTCTTATTCAGAACTCGTCAAGGGAATTTATGTTCTCCTTTGCTCTCTCCCCACTTAGCTAGATTTTCAGCTTATTATTCATTTTTGTTTTGCTGTTTCCAGTCCAAAGATCACTCTGGAACTGAAGCCAAAGTGTTCTGCCTCTCCCTCATTCAACCTGAGCAACCATCCTACCCCATTTGGGGCAATCCTCTCTTACTCACAGTAGGTAGCAAATACTGTTTCTCTCACTTGTAACTATCCCTATTCTGGTGCAGATGGGCAGAACAGCATCGTGAGAACATTGCTATTCAGTACGTCTATTGGACACAACCCAGACGGCTGCTCGATACGGTCAATGCTACTGGTGCCTTTGGCTGCTCCCCACATGCAAGTAGGTGGCCCAGAGAACAAGCTAATTCCAAGAGCTGGCCCAGGGAAGCTACTTGGCCTTAACATAGCCTAGGCAGAAACTTTGTAGATGAATCAAAGAAAAGTAGTGTATGGGAGAAGAAGGGAGGGAGGAGAAAGGAAAAGGGGCCCCAGAAGATGTTGGCAGGTAAACCTGTTGACATTTGGGATGTAGTGGAAAGCAGTAGAATGATGGGGACTGTGACATTCTAAGGCCTTTGTGTGAAAAGATAAAGGCTCATTGTGCTTGGGAATTAGAATGTGGAGCCAGCACTAGGCCCAGAGTAAAACTGACCAGGTCTGCGTATTATGTGGGCTCAGTCAGTGGGCCAGCACCACAAAGGGTGAGAATGGCTTGAGCCAATATGCTTTTGTGAGAGATGTGCTGGGGGAAAGGGCTCTGTTTGCCTGCTCCTGAGTCAGGGCTTTATTCAAATCCCAGGCTATGGTTTCCATCTCCATCACTGCCCTGCTGTGTGACCTCCAGGCAGCTAGATCCCCACTCTGAACCTCGGTGACCTCACCTGTGAAAACAAAAACAAACGATTTGCTCCTGCTTTGTTTGAATAGAATGTAAAAGCATTGATAAAAATTATCAAAAGAGCTCTATGTGTTGGAAAAGTTCTCCCAAACTTCATTGTTCTAGTTTTTATACCTCCAATTGATTCTCTCTTTTTAACCTTTGGCTGTTGAATTTTCTTTTTCTTTTTTGTCAATTAGCAAGCATTTATTTTCTCTTCCACAACATTTTCTCCCCATTGGGAAAAAGGAGAAAAAATAGAAAACAAATATGCACAGTGCAAAGCAAAACAAATTCCCACGTTGGCCATGTCTGAAAAGGTCCGCTTCATCTTGTGTCTTGAGTCTATCTCTCGTCCAAGTTAGGGTTGGGAGCAGCACTCTCCCTGTACGCTTTTTAGAATCAATGGGATATTGCACCCACCCATTGCCTCTATGAAGATTGAAAGTACATATTTCTTTCCCAATATACTTTTCTCTAAGGTTATTGACTTCACAAAAGTAAAATTTCTTTTAAAAAAACTAAAATCTGGTATCCACTGAAATGTTTTCTGCACTTCATGACTGGTTGAGAGAAATACATTCATTAGGATAGAAATTTTCCTTTGCATTCGCTAGGAATAGCTCCCAGTCTCCAATTACAGAGGCCAAACTTTTCTCAGTAACATTTGAAGATTTAATCGTAGCAAGTGTGACTTGGAAGATTAATAAGCCATCTCCCCAAAAGAATTTCAAGTGATGTTTCACTGCTAATTTTGTCTCGTTAGTCAGTTAACAAGTATTTATTAAGTACCTATGTGCCAGACATTGTGTTAAGTCCTGAGGATATACAGAAAGTCGAAAATGATAGCTAGTTTCATACTCTAACGGGAGAGATGTCATGCAAATGATTATGTGTAAACAAAATATATATAGGATAAATTGGGTGTAGGCAGTAGCTTAAAGCTTAAAGAAGGGTCAGAAAAACTATCTTTTAGAAGTATGTCCCTCTTCCCTTCCCTTGACAGTTATTCCTTATAATGAAAATAAAAGGGGATGAATAAGTGAATCTAACTACAAAATTAAATAAGCTACTGCAATATGCAATTTTCTATATCCTAAATACCTTCTCATATCTCTTCTTTGGAGCCAAGTTTGACCATTATCATTTTGTAGCATTCAACTTGTGGTGTTTTTTTTTTTTTAATTTCTATAGGTGTAGACTTTGGGTAAAATGTTTTCCTCATTCTATTTACTTCACTTTGCTTTAGCTTATATGTCTTTTTGTGGCTTCTCTTTGTAATAGAAATGGCACATTTGAAGAGTAACTCTGACAATGTCTCCCCAAATGGAGAAGCCAGGAAGTCTGCTTTTGGGAAAATCATGTAATGGATGCACTTGGAGATATACTAGAACAGGTGTGGGTATTTCAGAACTGACTTGGGCAGGTTGACTACTTTACGAAAAAATAATTGTTTCTTAGACTGTCTGCTGAAGAATTCGCAAGGACCCAGCAATCAGAGCACAGTTGTATGGTTTTTGGAAGCTTATTTTTAGTTTGCCTCCTTTACTGATGGTATCACATGAGAGACAATGCTGCAACACTAAAAGTCTTAGGTGTTCTCCCCACTAAGGCCAACATTTGGACTTGGGTTGTTTTTCTGTTTTAGGTAAAGGGATTACAGATTACAACCTTATAAATTTCAAAATGTTAGTAGGGTGAGCTTTCAGGAATCTGGGAGTCAGAGAGCATGACAGGTTTTGTGGCTAGTTTATTATTGATGCTAATGTAGTAAGGAGTGACCAGTCATTCAATTAGCTTTTATTAAGCGCTTGCTATGGACCAGAAATTTAACAACTTATACTTTTTACATAGATATTTTATTATTACATTTACAAAGATCAGTCTATTTTGTAGGTTTTATTTTATTTTTTAAGTATTTTATTTTTTCCAGTTACATGTAAAAATGTTAACATCCATTTTAAAAAACTTTGAGTTCCAAATTCTCTCCCACCCTTTCTCTCCCCCACTCCCTGAGATGCCAAGCAATTTGATATAGGTTACACGTGTGGGAGTCATCAGAACATATTTCCATATTAGTCATATTGTAAAAGAAAACATAGACCAAAGTGGAAAAAACGATTTTTTTTAAGTTTGCTTTCATCTACATTCAAACACTATCAGTTCTTTCTCAGGAGGTGGATAGCATTTTTCATCATAAGTCCTTAGAAATTGTCTTGCATCATACTATTTCTGAGAACAGCTAAGTCATCTACAGCTGATCCTCATACAATACTGCTGAAACTGTGTATACTCTTCTCCTGGTTCTGCTCACATCACTTTGCATCAATTCATGTTATTCCAGGTTTTTCTAAAAACATCTTGCCCATCATTTCTTGTAGTGTGATAGTATCCCATCATAATCATATACCACAATTTGTTTAGCCATTCCCCAATTGATGGGCATCCCTTCAATTTCCAATTCTTTGCCACAACAAAAAGAGCTGATAGAAACATTTTTGAGATATAAATCCTTTCTGTTTTTTATCTCTTTGGGATACTGACCTAGTACTCATAATTCTGGATCAAAGGGTATTCACAGTTGTATAGCCTTGGGGGGCATAGTTCCAAATTATTCTCCAACACCAATAGCACCTTAGTGTCCTGATTTTCCTTGATTCCCTCTAACATTCGTCATTTTCCCTTTCTGTCATATTAGCCAATTTGATAGGTGTGAAGTTGTACCACAGATCTGTTTTAACTTGCATTTTTCTAATCAGTAGTGATTCATAACATTTTTCCTATATGATTATGGATAGCTTTGATTGCTTTATCAGAAAACTACCTGTTCATTTTCTTTGACAATTTATAAATTGATGAATGACTCATATTCTTATAATTTGACTCAATTCTCTATTTGATAAAATTTGAGAAATTTGATAAAAATTTATTCTCTTTATCAGGGAAATTTAATAATTTTTTTCACAGTTACAATTACTATTTCCCTCCATCCTATTGCCCCCTCTTTATCCTTCTCTCTCTCTTTTCTCACTGTCCTTTCTCAAAAGTCTTTCACTTCTGACCACTATCTTCCCCAATCCACCCTCTCTTTTATTACTTCTTTCCCCCTTCTCTCATCCCCTACATCTCCAGCTTCTCTGTAGGGTAAGATAGGTCCCTATACCCAATGGAGTATGCATGTTACTTCCTCTTTGAGTCAATTCTGATGAGAATAAGGTTCAAGCATTGCCTACCACCAGATCCCATCTTCCCCTCCATTGTAAAAGCTTTTGTATGCCTCTTTTATGTGAAATAATTTATCCCATTCACTCTCTCCCTTCCCCGTTCTCCCAAGGTATCCCTCTTTCTCATCTCTTAATTTTATATATATTTTTATCACAGTCAGTTCTCTTTTTCACTTTTATTTTTTTAGATCTTCCCATCATAGTCAATTCATACCCATACCCTTTGTGTTTTTTTGTGCTTTGTTTTTTAAGAGGAACAATGCAATCATGAATGATGTCTTCAGTTGTGCGTGAATTGGATTAAAGTGAGGCAGAGCTGAAGAGAGTAGTCAGTCTCATTCTCTCTTCCTGAGCCATCAGAATCCAATGACAGGACAAAAGTGAAGATCACTAGCAATGACCCAGGATGCAGTGGATGACATTGACATCTTTGATGCTTGACCAAGCTTTAAATGTCCCACAGTACCTTCCTCCGATGCCTTCATAGTTATTGGAACAACTCATTCTATCTACCCATTACACTGAGGAAAGTCTTCACATGGTTGGGGTAGACATCTCCCTAACTCACCAACAGGTTTGGGGGGTGCTTAGTTACCCTTAACCTGGTTTAGCCCATCTGCTGAGACAGTTTATTGGGGTGTAGCCACTGTGTATACAATAGCTTTATGGAGCTACAGGCAAGAGTTGAGTGATGCGTGGACACCTTTGACGGATGAGCAACCCTGAAAAGAGTTGAGCCATCTATCCCACGAGAGAAACTAGTCCTCAACAATCCATACATCCCTCTGTCTATACAAACTGCTTCTAACTGTCCCAAAAATTAGAACTTCCTATAAAGTTACAAATATTATCTTTCCATAGAGGAATAATTTAACCTTATTGAAACCCTTCTGATTTGTCTTCCTCGTTTACCTTTTTATTCTTCTTCTGAGTCATATTTGCAAGTCAAATTTTCCATTCAGTTCTGATCTTTTCATCCAGAATACTTGATATTTTAATGAATTTCTATTCCCCCCACTCAAAGGATTGTACACAGTTTTTCTGGGTATGTGATTCTTCACTGTAATCCTAGCTCCTTTGCCTTCTGGAATATCATATTACAAGTCCTCCAATCCTTTAATGTAGAAGCTATTAGATCTTGTGTGATCCTGACTATGCCTCCACACTATTCTAATTGTTTCTTTCTGGATGCTTGCAATTTTCTCCTTCACATGGGAACTTTGGAACTTGACTATGATATTCCTGGAAGTTTTCATTTTAGGATCTCTTTCAGGAAGTGTAGCACAAACACGATATTCACGAAGTTTATAGTATCCATGAATATCCTTGTGCAATTCTAAATCGTGAAATACAACAGACTCTCTACATGGAAGACAGAACTAAAACATTTATTCAGACATCAGAAAGCCAAATCCATCATAGTAACAAAAATCTATACACAATAACAATGCAGAGAACAATGCCATCCCTAAGCCTTCCCCCTGCTAGGTTTCCCACAGACCAGTTCCATTAAACAAATCACACACAGGATCCCCTAAACAAAATCACAAACAATCACAAAATCACTCAGGCTAGCCAGCTGCATCCTTTCTAGCCTTGCTTGCTCTCTAATTTCCTCTCAGCTCTGCTCTAGCTCTACCTCTTTCTGTTCCACCCATTCAGCAAACTCCTCCCACCACAGGCTCCATGTGAATCAGACTTCCATGTGACCCAGGCAGGTCACATGCACTTATTAATAAATAGGAAAACTCCTCCCATTTAAATTATCATTATAGGAGATGATCTGTGGATTCTTTCAATTTACATTTTACCCTTTGGTTCTAAGATATAAGGGCAGTTTTCCTGAATTTCTTGAAAAATGATGTCTAGACTCTTTTTTTTTTTTTAATCATGGCTCTCAGGTAGTCCAATAATTCTAAAATTATCTCTCTTCATTCTATTTTCCAGATCAATTGTTTTTCCAATGAGTTCTTTCACATTTTCTTCTATTTTTTCATTCTTTTGACTTTATAGTTTTTTGATGTCTCATAAAGTTACTAACTTCCACTTGTCAAATTTTAATTTTTAAGAAATTATTTTCTGCAATGAGCTTTTGTATTGTCCTTTCAATTTGGTTTGTCCTACTTTTTAATGTTTCTTTTTTCTTCAGCAAATTTTTATACAGTTTCTATATGGACAATTCTGCTTTTTAAAGCATTTTTTCTCTTCCATGGATTTTGGCGTCTCTTTTATCATTTGTTCTATTCTCTTTTTTACAGTTTTTAAGGTATTATTATACCTCCTTTACCAAGCTATTGACTCTTTTCATCCCTCTCATTTTTTCTCTATTTTTCCTCTAACTCTCTTACTTGATTTTGTTAAATCCGTTTTGAGCTCTTCTAGGAATTCTCTTTTCAGTCTCAGACCAATTCACATTTTTCTTTGAGGTTTTTCATGTAATTATTTTTGACTTTGCTGTCTTCTTCAGAGTTTGTGTTTTGATCTTTCCTGTCACTGTAGTAGCTTTCTAAGATTGGGTTCTTTTTGTTGTTACTTATTTATTTTCTCCAGCTTATTTCTTGACTTTTAACTTTACGTTAAAGTGGGACTGTGCTCCTGTAGTGAAAGGGTCACTATCCCAAGCTTCAGGCTTTTCATGTCGGTTTTTTTTTTTTTTGCAGCTAATTCTGTGGGCCTGTAAGTTTTCAGTTCTTTCAAGGTGCTATGATCTAAGGAAAGATTTGATTGCTGCTCTTCTGTGCTGTGCTGTGCTTTGTGAGCACTCTTTTCCATCCTGGAACTGTGAGCAGAGTGTCTGCTCCCCTGAGGCATGCTCTAGTCTATTAGTGTTCCTCCTCTATTTTGCCTTTGAACTGTCACCTTGAAGCATATATGGGCAATGCAACAGAGTCCTATACCCATTGCCAGCAAAGGGTTGCCTGTCATCTTCTGACCAGTTATTCAATCTCCTTACTACATATGGACTGAGAGCTCTGGAAGTCACAGCACTTGTCAACCTCAAGGCCTGTTGCTGGCTTGCTAGGTCTAGGCTGAGCAGCTCTCCACTGTCACCCCTATGAGATAAAACTTTCCTGATGACTTTCTACATTGTCTTGGTATGGAAAATTGTTTCACCCCATCCTTTTGTTGGTTTTGCCATTTCAGAATCTGTTTTTAGGCACTACTTTAATTTTGTTTGAAGAGAAATTTGGGAGGTCTCAGTTGAGTCCCTGCCTCTACTTTATGATCTTGACTTTGTCCTCCTGGTAGGGCTTTTAGCATAAAATGCAAAAGAGGTTAAGAAGCATTAGAACATAAGAACTGAAAAAAGATCATTAGGAAAATTGGAGAGAGAAATTTCAGTCAAGTGGTGAGATGAGAAGACAGATCACAAAAGAAGGAATCGGGCATTATTAAGAGCCTACTATATGTCAAGCATTATATCAAGCACAACAAATCTCCCAAACACCTCATTATATTTCCCCTTTAATTCTCCTCTACCAACTACCTTCCCTATTGTTGAAGAAGGCAGTACCATCTTCCCAGTTTCTCAGGCTCACAACTGAGGAGTTATCTTGGATTCCTTACTCTATCTCACTCCTCCCTCACATACAAATTGTTCCCAAGGCCTTTCAATTTGCCCTTTGAAATAGCTCTCAAATATGCCCTCTTCTTTCCTCTGATACAGACCACTCTGATTCTAGTCACTTCATGCCTGGATTATTGCAATAGACTACCTCAAGGTTTTTCCCCACTCAAAATCATCCTCCATTCAGTTATCAAAGTGATTTTCCTAGAGAACAAATCCATTCATTTCACCCCCATACTCAATAAACTCCATTGACTTCCTATCATCTCCAGAATCAAATAAAATGGTTCATCATTCATAACCTAGCATAACCTAGCTCCTCATTAGATCCTAAATTTCTTGAAGGTAGGAACATTATTTTGCCACTTTTTGTATCCTTGGTGCTTAGTATAATGCCTGGCACATAGGCACTTAATAAATATCTATTGATTATCTCATTTGATCTTCCCAACAACCCTAGCAAATAAGTGCTATAATGACCTCAAATTTATAATTGAGAAAACTGAGGCAAATACAAGCTAAGTGATTTGTGCAGGGTTACACATCTAGTAAGTGTCTGAGACCATATTTTAATATGGTGATGAGAATTACTACCCTTAAGTTGAAACATTTTAGCATTCATAGAATAATCTGTTTGTAGCAGATGTATTGGAATAAATACCTCTAGTTTTTTCTCCAGTTTTTTTTTAAACTGATGTCCATTAGTCATATTGGTCTACATAGTTTCCTGTCTTTGATTTAACTTTCTCTAGTTGAGGTATTAGGACTCTATTTTCCTCCTAACATAAGTTGGGTTAAATGCTTTCTTTCTCTCTTCTTGAAAATAGTCTATATAATGTAGGCAATTCTTTAGAAGTTGGAGAAAATTCTCTCAAGAATCCATCTGGATCACAATATTTCCCACTGTGGTAGTTATTTTACAGCTAGTTTCATTTCCCTTTTCAGAACAGATTAGGTAAGATCTCTAATTTAACATTCTGTTAAATTTACTTTCTTATGTTTTGTAGATAATCTATTTCTTTTGAGTTCTCTGTTTTGTTGGCATGTAATTGTTGTATATAGCAAATTTAGAGAATTTATTTCTTCTCTGCTATTTCACCTCATTCTTTTGTATTTCTTTTATTGACTTCACTCCATCTTTTTTATTAGATTAGATAAATGTTAAGAAATTTTAATTTTTCAAAGAACTAGATTTTATGTTTCTTTATTATTTCCATAGTATTTTTTTAGATTTATCTATTTCTTCTCTGATTTTCAAATTTCCCTTTCTGTTCTTCTTTTGAGTTTATTTATTGAGTTTTTAACATTTAATATAATTCCTCTCTCTAATTTGTTAATGAGTATGCAATTGGGATTTCAGAATTCAGTAGCATTGAGAGAAAGAGAGAGAGAGCAGACTAAAGAAAAGGAGTGGGTATAGCCAGAGCTGAGCAGTAGCAGCTGTAGATTCATCCACAGGGAAGACTCCCCAGCTGTGCCTAGGATTTAACAAGCTGAGCTACAAAGAATTGGGAACATTGGGGCAAAAGGAAAAAAGGAGAGCTGAGCAGTGAACAAAAAAAGAGAGAAATCTAATCCTGCGGCCCTGTGGGACTTTTGGAATAGGAAAATAGGAATGAAAATAAAAGTCCTAGTCACCTATTCAAGGATCAAAGGGAAGTGCCAATGCTCTGCCATTTCCTCTACTTCCTCTTACCACTAGAAACAGGCATTCTAATAAATTTTGCTTGCCTCTTATTTCTAAACCTTTTCTATATCCTGATTTTGCCTCAAGTATCATCAACTCATGGTTTCAAGGGTGGGGACCCTGTGACCTTGAAGCCACACATGACCCTATTGATCCTCAAGTGCAGCTCATGGACTGAATCCAAAATTCATAGAACAAATCCTCTTAATAAAGGGATTTGTTCTGTAAACTTGGACTCAGTCAAAAGTCCACACCCAAGGACCAAGAGGACCACATGTGGTCTCAAGGCCATAGGTTCCCCGCACCTGGTAGAAATACACAAAATGAAATCAGGGCAAAGAGCCAAACCTCTATCCTCACTGAAATTTTGCTCTCCCCTTGAAAGGGATCAGGAGCAGAAAGAATTGAAGACCATTAGTACTTACTACCCTCCAGTGTTATGTGTGCTTTTAGGGATATCATGGATCCCCTAATCATATATAAAGTCAAAGGGGTAAAGGGGAAGGAAATTTTGAGTTAATCACTTACATGTGAAGGGAAGAAGAGACCAAAAAAAAAAAAAAAGGAAAAGAAATGTATAGCCAAAATGAAAGAAACAAAAGAAAGCAAATACAAGATAAACAAACATAAGAAAAGGTTTTATAAATGAATGGGGGATTTGAGGAGGTCAAGAAACAAGTCTAAGGAAAAGGGATTACATTAAAGTAGTTTAAGGAAAATCAAAAGTAGGAACAAAGTATTGAATTTCAAAAAAAGGATGTGTTTATCTGAGTAAAAGGGCTTTGGGCATGCCTAGACTACCTGAGGTAGAGGCTCCCATGTGGAAGAACCAGGAGACATACTTGTGGGCAAAGGCATCCCACGTTCTCCTACGGCATAGATACAAGCAGCCTCTTTGTATGGTGTACCTCTTTGTTTAAAACTATCAGACTGGGATAATCTGTCTCTGTCTGCCTCTGTCTCTGATTTTTTCTTTGTCTCTGTATGTCTGTCTCTCTGTATATCTCTCTTTGTGTCTTCCTCTCTTTGTTTCTCCCTCTCTCCATCTCTGTCTCTCTATCTCTTTGTCTCTCTGTCTCTGTCTCTCTCTTTGTCTGTCTCTCTGTCTCTCTTTCTCTCTCTCTCTCTCTCTCTCTCTCTCACACACACACACACACACACACACACACACACACACACACACACTCCACAGGTATCATGTATTAAGCTGGGTGGGGAAAGGACCACATTTCCCTCCCCTTACAACCTATAGCCTGGAAAAAATAGTCCTTTGTGCTTTACAATTCTAAGAATGGAATAGAATCCCAGAACCAGGTGCTTGACCCATAGAGTCCTTGGAACCCAGCATTCCAGTCTAGAGGTTGCAAGCAACCTAGTTGGGAAACATTGAGAAGCTGGGGTATCAGGACATAAAGAGAAGAGACATCAAGATGAGACTTGGAACTTGCTGGGACAAATAGTACATGAGAACTGAACTAAGATGTGACCCTCATTCCCTTCCCCTCCCTAGAGACCATGGAGGCATAGGGGAGAGGGTATTATGTGTCCTAGGTATTGAGGGAAAATGTCTCTATGTTTTTCTTGTCATATCTTGGAAACAAATATTCATTTGTAAAAACTAATCTGACTATTAAGTCTTTAAATGAAACTTAATGTTTGGACCCTAAAATTGGAGAAATGTAATTGGTGGAGGTTTAAGCCAATGACAATTATGAGAGACACCCTACCCCACCTAATTTTTCAAAGTATCAGTTAAACACTGGGGTGGGGCATGGGGGTGTGAAACACCTGATTTTTGGGAAGTGGAGGAAAGTTATAGTTACATTAAAAAGAAGAAAGGAAAAAGGGAGAAAAGGGGAGAGGAAGGAAAGGAAGGGAAAAACCAATATGAAAGATGCAAATAGAGGTAGACAGAAACCTAAACCTTTGATCTCTTCAAATTGGTAAAAGGACTGATAATCCAAAAAATAATGAGTGATAGAAAAAAACAAAATCTTGCCATCTGTTTTTTTTCATAAGAAACATCAAAAATTAAAGACAAACACAATAAAAATGAGTACTGGAATAAAATTTACTATATAGTCAGTTTTTAAAAAGAGATAGAACTTCAGGGAGGCTATCAGAACAAAACAAAAATCACAGTATCCATCAAGACAGATAGGAAATTGCATTGTACTCAAAGGATTCAGACACTGAACAAATATCAATATTAAATATTATTAAAAATTAAACAAAATGCCATAGCATCTAAATTAGTAAAGGGAAAAAATGCCTGAATTATAAAGCCACTTAGAAGCTTTTAATGTTCTACTCTCAAAGCTGGACAAATATAACTGAAATCTAAATGAAAGAGAAATATATGGAATTTAATGGAGAATCTAAAGATAAAAGATTTGTGTTTTTTTCTGACTGGTCTTAGCACAATAGGCACCTTCAAAAAAGATAACCCATATTAAGGCACAGAAGAACTACATATAAACATTTTCAAATTAGAAAAGTTAAATATATGTTTTACAAATAATAATGCAACAAAAATAGAGTGAGCACAAGCAGCAGATTTAAATAATGGAGTATTAAACATTGAGGTGAGTCCAAGAACATATCTTAGAACTAGTTAATAACTGTGTTCATGATACTAATAAGGCAACATATGAAAACCTCTGGGATAGAGCTAAAGTCATCCTCAGTAAGAAATATATATATATATATATATACACTAAAAAATCACCCCAATCTTTCAATAGGAAGTATCTACCCAGTTATGATCTCACCCATTAAAATGTAAGCTCTTTGAAGGTAAAGACTGTTTTGGCTTTTTTTCCCTTCATTATTGTCTAGGCTGAAGCCATGTCTTTCTCTGACTTTCTCTACTCTGCTCTAGAAATCTCCTCATCCTGGAAGCTCATTGCATGTCGACATTTGCCTCACTGGAGATACCTCTCCCCACAGTTTTTTCCTATGATAGGTTGGTTTACCCAAGAGTCTCCAAGTTAAGGAAATTCCTAGGCAGATGGCATCTCCATTCTTTTGTAGATTGAATTCCTGACTCTTGAGTCTCTCTCTACAACACACTCCACCTCCCTTTCATCTTCCTTTTTTGTATAGTCCCCTCCCATTACAATGTAAGTTTCCTGAGGGCAGGAACTGTCTTTCTGCTCTTGGCACTCAGCACAGTGTCTAGCACATAGTAAATGTTCCATAAATGCCTGCCACTGTTCTTGACTGTTGGGTCCCCTGAGCTAAGCCCAGTGCAGGGCAAGGAACGTCAAGGAAGATGCTTGTCATGACTTGAAAGGAAAAGGAAGATCTATCTATGTATTTTCTTCACTTAGGATTAAGTGATTGAAAAATGTTTATTGACTGACAAAAGAAAAATGAGGAAACATGATAAACAACGCTAACAGCTTAGGGGATGAGGAAAAGCTTCCCAGAGCAAATATTACCTGAGCAGAGCCTTAAAGGAAATAAAGGAGTGTCTTCAAGGGATGGAGGAGGCACAGAAGGAGGAGGTAAGTACAAAATTTAGGGAAAAGTAAAACCAATTTGGCTGGAACATGGAGTATATAGAGAGCGTAAGGGGAAACAAGCTTGCAAAAACAGTCTGAAGTCAGATTGGGAAGAAGTCCTTGTAACTAAGACCTGTTCCAGTTGTGGAAGATTCCAGGTGAAATATTCCCCAATGATGACAGCGAGGAAGCAGAGAGAATGGAAAGCTGAGGCTGGAATCAGGAAGACTCAAATTCAAATTCTGTCATAGACACTTGCTGACTGTGTGACTTTGGGCAAACCACTTCACCTCCACTTGCCTCAGTTTCCTCAGCTACAAAATAATAGCACCTACTTCCCAGGGCTGTTGTGAGGATGACATGCCATGATATTTGTAAAAGACTTAGCACAACACTTGAAACACTGCTGAAAACAGTGTTTCACAAGTGCTTGTTTCTTTTCCTCCTTCCATCTTACGTTCAATGATCCATAGGTAGGAAACCAGAGAAAAATTTCTCATCTTTTCATGCTTTTTAAAAATGTATATTTTATTTTAAGTATTTCTCAATTGAATTTTAAAATAATTTTACCATTTATTTTTTTAATCTGAATTCAGAATACTCTCCTTCCTTCTTGTCCTTTCCCTACTCCTTCAATTGTATATGTGAAGACATGCAAAACATATGTCCATATTAGCTGGGTTGCAAAAGAAAACACACAAATGAAGAAAAATAAAGTGAAAAAAATATCCTTCAATCTGCACTCAGACTGTATCAGTTCTTGTTCTGCAAGTGGATAACAATTTTCATCATGGTTCCTTTGGAATTTTCTTGGATCATTGTATAGATCTGAGTAGCTAAGTCTTCCACAGTTGACCACTGTTACAATATTACCTTTACTGTGTAGAGTGTTCTCCTGGTTGCTCACCACTTTGAATCAGTTCATATAAGATATTTCAGGTTTCTCTGAAACCATCTTTTCTTTATTTCTTATAGCACAATAGTATCCCATGAGAATCATATACCATAACTTGTTCAGACATTCCCCTATTGATGGGCATCCCCTCAACTTCAAATTCTTTGCTGCCACAAAAAAAGAGCTGCTATACATATTTTTGTACAAATAGATCCTTTTCCCTTTTCTTTGATTGCTTTAAGATACGAATCTAGTAGGGGCACTTCTGGGTGAAAGGATATGAACAGTTTGATAGTCCTTTGGACATACTTCTTAATTCTTCTCCACAATGGTTAGATCAGTTCACAACTCTACCAACAGTGTACAGTTCTTCATATTTTGTTTCCATATCTCCTCTAACATTTGTCATTTTCCTTGTCATCATTTTAGCCAATCTGATAAGAATCTGATAGGAATGAGGTGATATCACAAAATTTTTAAATTTGTATTTCTCTAATCATTAGTGATTTAGAACACTTTTTTTATGTGACTAATGATAGTTTTGATTTGTCCTTCTAAAAACTGCCTGTTCACACCATTTGACCATTTAGCAATTGAGAATAGCTTATTTTTGTAAATTTTGTCTCAGTTCCCCACATATTTTAAAAATGAGGCCCTTTTCAGAGAAACATGTTCTGAAATATTTCTCAGTTTTCTTCTTTGCTTCTAATTTTGACTACATTAGTTTTGTTTATGCAAAATCTTTTAATTTCATTAATCAAAACCATCCATTTTACTTCTTGTAATCCTCTCCATTTCTTGTTTGGTCATAAGCTCTTCCCTTATCCATAGACCTGACATTTTTCTATGCTTCCCTAATTTATCCAGGATATGACCCTTTATGTCTAAATCATTTATCCATTTTGATCTTATCTTGGTACATGGTATGAGATGTTGATCTATGTTTAGTTCATTCCAAACTATTTTCCACTTTTTCCAGCAATTTTTGTCAAATAATGACTTGGGATGTTGGATATATGAAACACTACTAGATTATTGTGAAGATTTACCGCTGTGTATTGTGTATCAATCTATTCCATTAATCCACTATTCTTATTTCTTAGCCAGTACTAGACTGTTTTCATGATCATCCCTTTGTAATATAGATTGAAACCTGGAACTTCTAGGACATCCGTCTTTACATTTTTTTTATCAATTCCTTTAATATTCTTGACTTTTGTTCTTCCAGATAAATTTTACTATTATTTTAGCTCTATAAAATAATCCTTTGGTAGTTTGATTGGGATAACAGTGGATAAATAAATTCACTTAGAATTATCATTTTTATCATATTGTTTGGCTTATCATGAGCAATGAATATTTCTCCCATTGTTTAGGTGTTTTATTTGTGCAAAATATATATTTATATACATATATAGATACATACATATAATGTATTCATATATACATATAAACATTACATTGATATCTATCCATTTTTTCCTTGTTTGTACATGGATATTTCCATTTATTTCCCTCATTACAATGTCAATTCCTTGAAAAGAGGGACCTTTTATTATAATTTTTTCTTACTCTTTCTTTCTATCCCTAATGCTTAGCATACATGCTTGGTGTATAATAAATGATTTTTGACTTGACTTGAATTTAAGAGCTCCTCTATTAAAATGTAGATACCCTTTAAAGAGTAATAGCTAAAGTCCTTCTAGTCTCATGTGGGTTGATGGATGAATGAACGAAGGAATGAATGAATGAGAAATCATTAATTAAGCACTTACTCTGCTGATGAATACTGCTTGCTTGTCTGAGAAAAGAAGCAGAAGAACATATGGCTCTGAGTTAAATAAGAAAGAAAAATAAGTTAAAAAAGTGATTGGAGAGATTTGGATTGCAAAAGAAGCAGAGATGGAATTTGAGAAAGATAAATTTGGAAGAATTTGAGGGGGAAAAATCTAAACAATGTGAGATGAAAGAGAAGGGCCCGATCATTTGATTCTCTCCACAATCCTGAAAAGTAGGTGATATTATTGTCCCCATTTTATAGGCGAGGAAATTGAGGCAAATAAAGGTTAAGTGACTTAGCCAGAGTCACACAACTAACAAGGGTCTGAAGATTTATTTGAACTTAGTTCTTCCTGACTCCAGGGCTAATCCTATATCCACTGTACCAGTTAGCTGCTTGATGGGATAGATTCATCAAACTGAAGGATACTGAATAGTTACAAGTAATCAACAAAAATAACAGCTCACCTGCAGTCTTCCAACACTCCTAACCACTGAGTCAGTATGAAGTACTTCCTATATTCCTTCTGGTTCTGTGTTATTGACTACATCAAACTATATCTGTGTTGATTCATCCAAACAACTGGTTAAAAGAACTATTTCCCTGGGCTGGCCAATTGTTTGGCTCAATTGACCCAACCCGGTTCCCTACCACCCACAACATCCTAACAATCAGGGGAGATATAACACAAACACACATGACTAAGTTCATTGACTGTTTTTTAAGCTATGGACCTGCAGCAGAATCCCATGGCAAAGCCACCTTAATGATTTTCTTAGCTATGCCCCATAATATGTGACCAGACCCTGTTAGCAATTCAAATAATAAATCCTCAGGACCAGAACTCAAGGGATCTGCTGTACTGAATTTGATGCTGCATTGACCTGTTACAATTAAGGGATTATTTAGGAGGTTTTCTTAGAGAGAGAATAGTTCCCTGGACTCCAACTTTCCAACTTATGTAGTAGAAAGGGGTCATAAAAGGTACAAGGCAGAAGAAATAAGGCATTTTTTCTCATCTGGTTCAGTTCAACAAGAATCTCATTGAAGGCAGAACATTAAGGAATTACCATTTCACTGGAGACCTTTTAATGAGGAAGAATCCACTACCTCCTGAGAAAACCCATCCCACTATTTTGATAAAGCACCCATAGCATGCAGTATACACTGATTCAATCCAGAGATACAAGAACAATATGGGATTTTTATAAGCTTGAGGAACTCCTGGTGTGGAAAAGTCCTGCAGCAATGCAGAAAGCAACTTGTGTGTGACTGAATGGGTGTTGCCTCAGTCAAACTGAGACCTGTTAAAGACCTTAGCTTAAAAAGGCAAGGTCTCCCACTGCATCCAGGGCAATGTTCGGTCATCCTAATTTATATCTCACCACTATACCCACCTGGCTCTAGAGGAGAAAGTGAGACTGATGATTTTGCTCAGCTCTCCCTCACTTAAATCCACTTCAGTTGCATGATATAGCATTACCTCCCTGATGTCCGGGTCCCCTTTGAGAAGGCCAAAACAACAGCAGTACTGGGCAACAACAAGAGTTAAGTCAGAGAATTCCCTGAGGCACAGATTAATTAAGTGGTTAGCCCAGGATCACACTTATAGCTAATATCTGAGGTGGAATTTGAATTCTAGCCTTCCTGACTACACATTCATCACTACCCAATGCTGCCACTAGAGAACAAAGGTTTGTAAAGAGAAATCAGTTGTATATCACAGCAGTCTTTAATTACATTCTCTCCCATAATAATGGTGCCCAATTCCCTCTTGTTTTAACCTTTTAAGAGATGGAAAACAATTGGACAATGCCTACTTCATCATAGCCTTTCAGCCATGCTGCTTTGTACTGGAGATTCCATGATAAAGATAAATCAGTCTTCATGAAGGTTACTTTCTACTTGAAGAATACAACATGAATCCAAGTAACTAAATATGAAGTAATTTTAAGAGGCAGGTAACATTAACAAGTTGGGGATAAGGAGCAGGGAAGACTTTACAAAAATAGTTTAACTTTACATAAAGATGGCACTGAGAACTACTTTCAGTGGGTGGCATGCTCTTTGAGTTCTGTCTGAAGGAGTAGGATAGGTTGACCATTCTCATAACTCCTGTTCACTTTTGAGACCAATGGTACAAAATAATGAAGTGGGGTTGGGCAAAGAGGGCAGGATGGTAGAGGGAACCATCAACAGGTCTATAGTTTGAGTCATTGGATCCATCTTTCACTGAATCAAGGGTCAGTTTGGAGTCAGAGAATTGAGTACAAGTAATGGACATTAAACTCATGACTTCCTTGACACAGAGCAAGGATCCTGGGCCAAACAATCTTCTGTTAAAACACGTATGGCAATATATCGGTACAGAAAAAGCTGTTAATCATAGCTTTGCAGGTTTATAAAGTATCTCAGACTGTCATTTCATTTGACTCTCACAGCAACCTTGTGAAGTATGTGTTTTTGTTTTCCCCATTTAACTGACAAGGAAACTGAAACTGAGAAAACTAAAATGACTTGGCCAGGTTCACACAACTGATCAGTGTCTCAGAAAGGATTTGCACTCAGGTCTTCCTGACTATAAATTTTGAGTGTTATTTTTCACACAATCTAACTACTCAGGTAGTAAGAGAAAACAAAATCTCTAAATTCCAAACGTTTTTAAAAAGAAAAGCTCTTCATTCACCCTTTGCCACCTTCAGTACTGAACTTTATGAAAATTGTAATATCTCCAGATTTTCCCACTATGAAAAAAAACCTAGGCCAAAATAACCCCCTGTAAAAGGATATAAAGCAAAACAAAACAAACAAAAAAAGAAATGAAGGTGAAAAATGTTTTCCCATCTTTTTTTCTGACTCATTCAGAAATCATTCTGTCCGGTTCAGTACAATATGAAACCGAGTAGGTGGAATCGACATTATACTGTCTATGCTCACAAAGACAACCACCACAAACAATGACTGAATGCTAACAGACAAACCTGAAAGCCAAATCCTCCATCCACCCCCTCCTCTAAATCAGCCATTCACTGGATCTGGGCAGAAGATGAAGAGATGATGAGGATGATGAGGATGATAAAAGCTCACATTTCTAAAGCACCTTATAGGTGACAAAGCATATCACAATAGTTCTGGGAGTGAAGCAATAAGAAAGGCTAAAGTGATCTTCAGTTTAAATGTGGGAGAAATATGTAATATAGAACATGGGAAGGTATCCCCTTGCCATCCTCTGTCCTGGCCAGATCCCTCTGGGAGCATTGTGCTCATTCCTGGCTATATGATTTTGCGAACTAAAGAAGAATACTAAGAACCCAGAGGAGAGATCTTAGGATGGTCAAGGACCTTGGTATATTGACTTATAAGGATCTGATTAAGGAACTAGAAACATCAGGTATGGAAAATCAATCAGCAAACATTTATTGCATGCTGACTATTGTCAGTGTGCTAGGCACTAGGGTTATAATAGGAAAATAATGAAGCAGGACCTGTCTTCAAAGAGCTTACATTCTTTAGGATAGAGACAATATGTTCATGAACAGCTAGGTGAGGTAGTGGATAAAGTGCTATCCTGAAGTTAGGAGAACTCAAGTCCAAAGGTGAACTCAAACGCTATACTAGTTTTGTGATGCTGGACAATTCACTTGCCTCAGTTTCCTCAACTGTCAAATGAGCTGGAGAAGGAAATGGCAAACCATCCAGTATCTTCGCCAAGAAAACCCCAAATGGGGATGAAGTGCTGAACGCTACTGAAATGATTCAGCAGCAAAAAAATATGAACACAAATAGATATATGCAGAATACATACAAGATAATTTAGAAGGAGACAAAGAAAGGGAATAGAGGACTTAGGAGCAGGTGCTTGATAACCCTTGAGCTGTTAGAGGGGCTTTCATATATAAGAGTAATTTATCTACTTCTTCTTGACCCTAGAGTACAAGATGAAGAGTAATGGACAAAAGCAACAGAAAGGTAGATTTAGTTTCCATTAAAGGAATAATCTTCCTCAAGATGAGAGCTGACCCAGAGTGGAATGGGATTCAGCAAGAGACCTTAATCTCCATCTCATTAGAGGTTTTCAAACTGAGGCCCTGAGAGGGTCAGCAAGGAGTACAAAACAAAGTGGGAATTTGACCCCCGGCTCACTGATTTCCTTATTATAAAATTAATGCTCTTCCCACTTTCCCAGTTGCTTCCTGATTAATTAATCAGTAGTCAGTCAACAAATATTTATTACGTGTTTATAATGTGGCAGGTACTGTGTTAAACCTTGGATATGCAAAAAGAGGTAAAGTGCAGTCCTTGCCAGAAGAGAGACCTCAATACCTCATAGATACTGGGATATTGATATCCCAAGATTTCACAATCTCATAGATGAGAGCCTTGAAAACTTCTAGAAATTACAAAAGATGTAAGTGATATCTTTGTAGTGGAAGTTTGTCAGATTCCTAGACTGCTGAAACAGTGTCATCTAGGTAGAAATGCTAGAAATTCTGCTTCCCAGAGATCAGTGAATTAGACATTCTGAGTTGGCCTCCCTTTGGTTGGAAGCAGCCTTCTCTGATTGGCTATGTAGACCAAGCTATTGGCACTTTTTCTTTTCTTTTCTTTTTTTTAAAATAAAAATTTATTTATTTAACTTTTTACATTCATTTTCACAAAATTTTGGGTTCCAAATTTTCTCCCCATTTGTCCCCTTCCCCACCCCAATACACCAAGCAATCTAATTTTCCCTATCACCAATCTGCCCTCTCTTCTATCATCCCTCCTTTCTCTTGTCCCTATCTTGTCTTTTGTCCTGTAGGGCCAGATGACTTTCTATTCCCCATTCACTGTATTTCTTATTTCCTAGTAGCAACAACAATACTCAACAGTTGTTCCTAAAACTTTGAGTTCCAAATTCTCCCCATCCCTCCCTCCCCACCCATTCCCTTTGGGAAGGCAGGCAATTCAATATAGGCCCTATCTCTGTAGTTTTGCAAATGACTTACATAATAGTCGTGTTGTGTAAGACTAACTGAATTACCCTCCATCCTATCCTGCCCCTCATTGTTTCTCTTCTGTCTTTTGGTCCTGTCCCTCCCCAAGTGTTGACTTCAAATTGCTCCCTCCTCCCATTACCCTTCCTTCCATCATCCCCCCCCTTTGCTCATCTCCTTCTCCCCCACTTTCCTGTATTGTAAGATAGATTTTCATACCAAAATGAGTGTGCATTTTATTCCTTCTTTAGTTGAAAGTCATGAGGGTAAACTTCTTGTTATTTTTCTCAGCTCTCCTCTTTTTCCCTCCACTAAAATGTCTCCTGCTTGCCTCTTGAATGACATATAATTTACCCCATTCCATTTCACCTTCTTTCTTCCCCCTACCTTTCTCTCTCACCATTTACCTTAATTTCTTTTAAGATATGGTCCCATCTATTCAATTCACTCTGTGCTCTCTGTGTGTGTGTGTGTGTGTGTGTGTGTGTGTGTGTGTGTGTGTGTAGTCCCACCAACTACCCAGATACTGAAATGTTTTAAGAGTTACAAATATTGTCTTTCCATGTAGGAATGTAAACAGTTCACTTTTGGTAAGTCCCTTATGACTTCTCTTTGCTGTTTGCTTTTTCATGCTTCTTCTCATTCTTGTGTTTGAAAGTCAAATTTTCTTTTCAGCTCTGGTCTTTTCATCAAGAATGCTTGAAAGTCCTCTGTTTCACTGAAACACCATATTTTCCCCTGAAGTATTATACTCAGTTTTGCTGGGTAGGTGATTCTTGGTTTGAGTCCTAGTTCCTTTGACTTCTGGAATATCCTATTCCACGCCCTTCGATCCCTTAATGTAGAAGCTGCTAGATCTTCAGTTATCCTGATTGTATTTCCACAATACTGGAATTGTTTCTTTCTAGCTGCTTGCAATATTTTCTCCTTGACCTGGGAATTCTGGAATTTGGCCACAATGTTCCTAGGAGTTTCTCTTTTTGGATCTCTTTCAGGTGGTGATCAGTGGATTCCTTGAATAATGATTTTTCCCTCTGTTTCCAGAATATCAGGGCAGTTTTCCTTCATAATTTCCTGAAAGATGATGTCTAGGCTCTTTTTTTGATCATGGCTTTCAGGTAGTCCCATAATTTTTAAATTGTCTCTCCTGGATCTCTTCTCCAGGTCAGTTGTTTTTCCAATGAGATATTTCACATTCTCTTCCATTTTTTCATTCTTTTGGTTTTGTTTTATGATTTCTTGGTTTCTCAGAAAGTCATGAGCCTCCATCTGTTCCATTCTAATTTTGAGAGAACTATTCTCTTCAGTGAGCTTTTGAACCTCTTTGTCCATGTGGCTAATTCTGTTTTTGAAAGCATTCTTCTCCTCATTGGCTTTTTGAACCTCTTTTTCCAATTGAGTGAGCCTATTTTTCAAGGTGTTATTTTCTTCAGCATTTTTTTGGGTCTCCTTTACCAAGGTATTGACCCATTTTTCATACTTTTCTTGCATCTCTCTCATTTCTCTTCCCAGTTTTTCCTCCACTTGTCTAACTTGCTTTTCAAAATCCTTTTTCAGCTCTTCCAAGGCCTGAGCCCCCTGGACATCCCCCTGGGATGTCTGGGATACAGAGGCCCTGCTCTCCACATCTTTCCCTGGTGGTAAGAATATTTCCTCCTTATCAGAATTGAAAGGCGGGAACATTTGCACCTGCTCAAAGAAGCTCTCTATAGTCTTATTTTTCTTCCCTTTTCTGGGCATTTTCCCAGCCAGTTACTTGACTTCTGAGATTCCTGTCCACCCCCACCTAGATCCACCCAGCTAGTGCTTGGGGTCTGAGATTCAAATAGGCTTTCCGTGGCAGCTGTGGCTGCTATTCAATGTAAGTTTAAGTTCTGGTGCTGGAGTGGGAGCAGGGCCACCTCCCAGGATCAGTTCTCTCAGGGGCTTTATGCAGAGACCTTCAGTAATGGTGCAGGTGGGGGCAGGGCCTCCTCCCAGGCTCAGTTCCCTCAGGGGCTTTATGCAGAAACCTTCAGTAATGGAGTGGGTGGGGGCAGGGCCATCTCCTATGCTCAGTTCCCTCAGGGAGTTTATGCAGAGACCTGAGCTTCTGCCTGCTGCTTGGGGAGTTCTGGGCCTCCGCCGCTGCCTCTGCCACTGCCCCTGCCTCTGCCACTGCCCCTGCCTCTGCCTCTGCCGCTTCCTGCCCCTGCCTCTGCCTCCACAGCTTCCTCCCGAGGGGGCCCGAGTAATGGAGACACCCTGCTCCCCTCTCGGCCAGCTCAGATGTCTCTCTCACTGACCTGTAGAGTCTGTGGGCGGAGGGACCTTCTCGGCCGCCGGAGGTTCCGTCCCTGAAGCCTGCTCGGATCTACTCCTCTGGGACCGCGTGGCCAGGGCAGCTCAGGAGTGGACTCT
The DNA here is from genome assembly GCA_023548195.1 of Bettongia penicillata ogilbyi. Classification (NCBI taxonomy): domain Eukaryota; kingdom Metazoa; phylum Chordata; class Mammalia; order Diprotodontia; family Potoroidae; genus Bettongia; species Bettongia penicillata. The sequence continues at coordinate 7,518,752 of JAJHZJ010000257.1, forward strand.
GCTGTCCGGGGAGCGACGGACCCTGGGGATGGCTCTCCAGGGCTCTCTGGAATGGAAATCTTTTCCACTGTGTTTCTGCACACCTTGTAGTGATCCAGAATTTGTGGGGAGATTTTCTTGTAGGAAATATATCAGCTGTTGGCATTTTTAAAATGAGTTGATTCAGTAATTGTAGAGCCTTCACTGACTCTTGGAGCCCTGTGGGCTTTCTCCTTCCTCTTTTCCTTTAATTATCCAGGTGGCCTGAAGAAACAGGCCTTTGACTTTGGACTTTCTTTTTGTTCATGGCTGTTTTAGGTGTAGGAAGTATACAGTTTCTGATCTAGACTAGAAGCTTGAGCTATAGGATCTGAGAGCTTACAAATCCAAGACAGGTAGCTGTAGCCAGTCCAGAAGCAAATCCCTAATCAGAAAGATCTGGGGCTACCACCCCAGCTGGCCTGTGGCCTTAAGTTTGGTGTGGCTGATGTTATGTCATTGGTCAATAACACTCTTTTCAATTGTGTCCAATGCTTCATGATCCTATTATAGATTTTCTTGGCAATGATACTGAAGTTGTTTGTCATTTCCTTCTCCAGCTCATTTTACAGATAAGGAAATGGAGGCAAGCAGAGTTAAGTGGCTTGCCCAGAGGCACATACTGAGTAAATGTCTGAGGCTGGATTTGAACTAAAGTCTTTCTGACTATAGTATAGAATGTGACACTCTATCCATAACACTGCCTTGTTGCAATGTAGAACAGGGCTAATTTGTGAGACTAATCTGACTCTCCTTTACAGAGGCTGAGATGGTATAGGGGAGGATTACATTCCTGAAGTGTTGAAGGGAATATTTGTATATTTATGAGATTTAGAAAGTTCAAGAGACATAATTTTTAAGTAATTAGTCATTTTAGGGAAAATATCAGCATTTTAGCAAAAAGAGATCAATGGCACTCTCCATGCCAAAGTGCCAAAGACAATCATGGCAGCAGATCATGACTTATATGCCCTTGGAAGAGGAGGGTTCCTGAGGGTAGCAATCAGCTCCAATTACTTAACAATTAATGAGAGAATAAATATTACAAGAGGGGCTGGACCTATTCTAATAAACTTTGATTTTGTCATTTTACTTTGAAGTCATCTAACCTTGGACAATCTATTTACAGAATTTTTCCCCACCCAAACCTGAGTTATAGATTGGGTGGGATCTGACCAAGACTGTTAAATTAATCCAAACTCATTATCAGTAATGTCCTTCAGAAACTGAACCTTGACATGCGCACTGTAGAACCAAAGAAGGAGACTCAAGACCTCCCCAAATCATAAGTTCTTAATAGTCATTTCTTGCATATTTCTCTTGCTGTATCTCTGAAGTAAGTCTCCTTTATAAAAGCTAAGTGGCTGTTCAGTGGTTAAATGGTACCTGGGTGCTAGTCACAGGTCTTTAAAAATGGGAAGGAAGCAGCTAGTTGGAGCTTGAGTCTGGGACAAAGGAAAGAGATCTCCTGGAGCACTGCAGGATATTGGAGAATCCTATGAAGTGGAGGCTTTGTCCTGAGTGAGAGGGGCCAGTAATTCATGTCATACCTCCTGAGGGTAGAGTGAAAGTCTATGAACACTACCAATGAAACCTGACTAAAGGCATGGAAAGGTGAGGACTTTTTAGCACCCTTGGGTCTCTCAGATCGCATCATCCACAATCCTTTCCATTAAACTTTCCCTCTCTTAGGGAAAGGAACCAGTGGTAATATTACTTGAATCCCCTCTGTCTGTGCATCTTTACTCAGGTTTGTTATTGCGATAATGGAGTAGAATTTTCTACTCTGGACTTTTGGATTAATGGGGCTGCCTAGTTCATGACTGGCACTTAAGGCGAGTTTTAATATCAAAGAACCATGCCCTTCATATCCAGTAAACCAGAGGGAGATCAAACAGAGCTGGGTTAAGAAAGACATTGAAAAAAAAACAGGAAAGTAAGACAAACAACTTTTAATAAAAAGTTTAAAAAAAACCAGCCAACCAGCTCATACAATATTTTCTGAGCTGCCTGAAATCTCTCAGGACAATCGTAGCGTTAATTGTTTTGTCTTCGAAGTCGTTTTGGACCATTTAAATGCTCCATGAGCCAAACCCATTCCAGCCTAATGAAAGCTCCAGAGAGTCCTCTTGGAAAAGTAGAGGAAATTGGAAATAAACTTTCCCAATTGACTTTTGGGGAAAATTACATTTAACCAGGAGAGCTCACAGCTTCCAAAGATCTCTTATTCTCGAAGAGGAAGAGTTGTTTGCTCTTTGGAATAGGAGGCCTCTTAGAGAATGACTTAGAAGACAAGGCAGTAAGAATAGCACCTATCACCCAGGGTCTTTGTACAGATAAAATTTGAAAAGAATTTTTCAAACCTTAAAGTAATATATTATTAATTCTATTATTTATGCTATATTAATCACATAAATAATCATTGCAATAGTTAAATGGAAATACCACTAACCCTGGAGTCAGAGGTCATGAATTCAAATATACCTCTGTATCACACTACCTGGGTGATCTTTCTCTGTGCCTCAGTTTCCTCTTCTCTAAAATTAGGAGACTTGGACTATATGGTCTCTGGGACCTTTTCCAGTTCATCATCTGTGATCTCTCCTATTCTCTGCAACTATGTCCTAATGAAAAACAACATACAAGTACGTTATTTCTTGGTTTGGGGAGTTTGTGTCCCATCTCTCATGTTCATGCTCAATGTGACAAAATATATCACTGAACCTCAGATTCCTGATCTGTACAACTGGAGAAAATGTCTGCTGTATACCTTCCATGGGTATTGTGAGGTTCAAATGAAACAAGGCATATAAAGTGCTTCAGGAGCTCTGAAGTGATACATAAACATCCACCCCTCATTGTTCTCAGGACCATTTCTCTTTTCACCAGGAGAAAAGTAAAGCTGAGAACCTTAATGAGGAAACTTGGTCACCAGCTCAGTATAGCATCTACCTGTTAAATCAGTTGGGGACAAAATTTTAAGCATAAACATATATTCTACTTTATCCTGATGCTTACCTCAGATGAACATCTATATCAGTCATTTGGTCAGTAAACATTTATTAAGCACCTATTATGTGCCAGGCACTGTGCTAAATGCTGGAATACAACAGAGATGCAAAAGACCGACCCTAATCTCAAGGATCTCATAATCTAATGGAAGAGACTAAACAAATATATACAGACAAGGTATATACGGGATAAATAGGAAATAATTAAGAGAAGAAAGGCACTGAAATTAAGAGGGATTGGAGAAGGCCTCCAGTAGAAGATGGATTTTAATTGAGACTTAAAGAAAGTCAGAAAAGCCAAGAGGTGGAGATGAGAAGGGAGAGCATTTCTGGGATTGGGGTATGACTGGAGAAAATGCTCAGAGCCAAGAGCCAAGAGCCATGTCTTGTTCATGGAATAACCAAGAGGTCAAAGTCACTGGATTGTGGTGGGGGGTAAGGTGTGAGAAAGATAGGAGGGATACGGGTTTTACAGGGCTTTGAATGCCAAGAGAGGATTTTGTTTTTGATCCTGGTGACAGTAGGGAGCCATTGGGAGCTTCTTGAGTAGAAAACTGACATGGTGAGACCTGGGTTTTAGGCAAATCGATTTAGTGGCTGAATGGAAGCTGGTTTAGAGTTGGGAGAGACTTGAAGCAGGTAGGCCCACCAACAAGCTATGATACAGACCTGAGGAGAGGAGGGCTTGCTCCAGAATGCTGACATCATCAAAAGAGAAGGGACCATTCTGTACCTTAAGCATCTATCAGTACAAGATAAAATACATCCACATCCCCTATGTAGGTCTGATCGTTAGACTTCAGTATATAAAAAAAGCAGACACAAGCATCCCAACTTCTTGTGGTGGATAGTGGGAGCCCCTGAAGATTTATGGGAAAGAAGTCACATGATCAGAGATTAATGTGTACAGAATTGCCTAGAGGAAGGCAGGCATGTTGGGATGCTCTTACAGTAGCTCAGAAATAAGTTAATGGAACTTGTCTTCTGGGGGCAGGAGGTTATTAAGTCTTCCCAACCCTGGCATTCCCACATATCCCAACCCACCAACCACCTCCAACCCCTGCCACCCACACACGCATGTGCACACACTCATTCACACACAAACACACACATACACACCAATTCCTATAATATAATATAAGAATATTCTTAAAAATCTAAGAATAAAATTTTAAACTAATTTTCTTATCAACCTAAAGATATGTATTGTAAAGAAGATCTTCTTCAGTCTATACTTAATGTCTCTTGGTTTTGGTCAACATTCATCTTTTTTGAAGATGGTGGAGTAGAAAGAAACACATATGCTGACTCTCCCCACACAGCCCATAAAATACCTGTAGAAAGGGACTCTCAACAAATTTTGGAGCAGCAGAAGTGAAGAACAACAGAGTGGAGCAGATTTCCAGTCCAGGGTGACCTGAAAGGCCCATGGGAAATGTCTATTGCACCTGACGTAGAGCGGAGCCCAGACCAGCCTTAACCCTGCAGTGTGTGGCTCACAAACAGCCCTCGGGGGGTGGAATCTCCAGTTGCAGTAGCAGCAGTTTGCAGATTCCTCAACCCACAGGCACCAAAGGTCAGTGACAAGGTTTTTTCAGCTGACCAGGAAGGGAGAAGGGCCTTCCCATAGCTCTGGCCTCAGGCAGTGGCCACAGAAGCCACATCAGGCAGGTAGCAGCAGTTCCCACAGTAGCCCCTACAACAGCTCATTCTTACCTCAGCCCTATGTAGAGGCCCTGAGGGAGCTGATCTTTATCTCACACTGAATGGTGGCCCTGCCCATGCAGCTTATCTGAATCTCAGCCCCTAGTGCTGGCTTGGTGGAACTGGAGGCCAGGTGGCTGTGGAGAAGAAACTCTCCTAAGATTCTGGGCACAAAAATCTCTCCCTGCTCCCAGAGCAGTGTACATACTTGATTGTGCCACCTTGGAGGAGCTGAGATCTTACAGATTCCCACAGTATACCCTACTCTTGACAAAGGACCCAAAAGTCAAGTAACTGGTTCGGAAAATGCACAAAAAAGGGAAAAAATAAGACTATAGAAGGTTACTTTCTTGGTGAACAGATATTTCCTCCCATCCTTTCAGATGAGGAAGAACAATGCTTACCATCAGAGAAAGACATAGATGTCAAGGCTTTTGTATCCCAAACATCCAAAATAAATATTCAGTGGTCTCAGGCCATGGAAGGGCTCAAAAAGGATTTTGAAAATCAAGTAAGAGAGGTGGAGGAAAAACTGGGAAGAGAATCAGAGAGATGGAAGAAAAGCATGAAAAGCAAGTCAACACCTTGCTAAAGGAGACCCAAAAAAATGCTCAAGAAAATAACACCTTTAAAAAGAGGCTACCTAAATTAGCTAAAGAGATTCAAAAAGCCAATGAGGAGAAGAATGCTTTAAAAAGCAGAATAAGCCAAATGGAAAAAGAGGTTCAAAAGTTCACTGAAGAAAATAGTTCTTTCAAAATTAGAATGAAACAGATGGAGGCTAATGATGAGAAACCAAGAAACCACCAAACAAAACCAAAAGAATGAAAAAATGGAAGATAATGTGAAATATCTCATTGGAAAAACAGGGGGAGGAGCCAAGATGGCAGAGTAGAAAGACTCACGTATGCTAGCTCCGAATCCATAGCCCATAAATTTCCTGTAAGTAGAACTTCCCACAAATTTTGGATCACTGCAAGGCACACAGAAACACAGTGGAAGAGATTTCCGTTCCAGAGAGCCCTGGAGAGCCATCCCCAAGGTCCGTTGTGACCCAGAAAACAGAGCCCACCCCAGTGCTGCCCTGGCCATGAACCCAGAGGAGCAGATTCAAGCAGGCTTCAGGGACGGAATCTCTGGTGGCCGGGAAGGTCCCTGTGCCCATAGGTGCTACAGGTCAGTGAGAGAGACGTCTGAGCTGGCCGAGAGGGGAGTGGGGTGTCTCTGTGGCTCGGGCTCCCTTGGGAGGCAGCGGCAGAGGGAGCGGCAGAGGCAGCAGTGGTAGCCCGGGACTCCTGGAGCAGGCAGGCAGAAGTTCAGGTCTCTGTATAAACCCCCTGAGGGGGCTGAGCCTGGGAGGCGGCCCTGCCCCCACCTGAGAACCTGAACTTAAGCTCACATTGAATAGCAGCTACTCCCACCACGGATAGCCCTGAGACTGGGAAGCAGCATTTGAATCTCAGACCCCAAGCACTAACTGGGCAGATCTAGGCAGGGGTGGAGAGGAATCTCAGAAGTCGGGTAACTGGCTGAGAAAATGCCCAGAAAAAGGAAGCAGAATAAGACCATAGAGAGCTACTTTATTGGGGAAGAGATGTTCCTTCCCCCCTTCATTTCTGATGACGAAGTCCAATGCCTGCCATCAGAGAAAGACGTGGAGGTCGGGGCCTCTCTATCGCAGACATCCCAGCTGGATGTCCCGTGGGCTCAGGCCATGGAAGAGCTCAAAAAGGATTTTGAAAATCAAGTTAGACAGGTGGAGGAAACACTGGGAAGAGAAATGAGAGAGATGCAAGAAAACCATGAAAAACGGGTCAATACCTTGGTAAAGGAGACCCAAAAAAATGCTGAAGAAAATAACACCTTGAAAAATAGGCTCACTCAATTGGCAAAAGAGATTCAAAAAGCCAATGAGGAGAAGAATGCTTTCAAAAGCAAACTTAGCCAAATGGAAAAAGAGGTTCAAAAGCTCACGGAAGAAAATAGTTCTCTCAAGATTAGAATGGAACAGATGGAGTCCAATGACTTTCTGAGAAACCAAGAAATCATAAAACAAAACCAAAAGAAAGAAAAAATGGAAGAGAATGTGAAATCTCTCATGGGAAAAACAACTGACCTGGAAAATAGATCCAGGAGAGACAATTTAAAAATTATGGGACTACCTGAAAGCCATGATCAAAAAAAGAGCCTAGACATCATCTTTCAGGAAATTATCAAGTAAAACTGCCCTGAGATTCAGAGGGCAAAATAATTATTGAAGGAATCCATCGATCACCACCTGAAAGAGATCCAAAAAGAGAAACTCCTAGGAACATTGTGGCCAAATTCCAGAATTCCCAGGTCAAGAAGAAAATATTGCAAGCAGCTAGAAAGAAACAATTCCAGTATTGTGGAAATAAAATCAGGATAACACAAGATCTAGCAGCTTCTACATTAAGGGATCGAAGGGCATGGAATAGGATATTCCAGAAGTCAAAGGAACTAGGACTCAAACCAAGAATCACCTACCCAGCAAAACTGAGTATAATACTTCAGGGGAAAATATGGTCTTTCAATGAAACAGAGGCCTTTCAAGCATTCTTGATGAAAAGACCAGAGCTGAAATGAAAATTTGACTTTCAAACACAAGAAGGAGAAGAAGCAGGAAAAAGTGAACAGCAAAGAGAAATCATAAGGGACTTACCAAAAGTGAACTGTTTACATTCCTACATGGAAAGACAATATTTGTAACTCTTAAAACATTTCAGTATCTGGGTAGTTGGTGGGATCACACACACACATGTACACGCCCACTCACACACATACACACATGCATGCACATACAGAGACAGAGAGCACAGAGTGAATTGAATAGGATGGGACCATATCTTAAAAGAAATTAAGGTAAATGGTGAGAGAGAAAGGTAGGGGGAGGAAAGAAGGTGAAATGGAATGGGGTAAATCATATCTCATTCAAGAGGCAAGCAGGAAACTTTTTAGTGTAGGCAAAAAGAGGAGAGCTGAGAAAAAAACAAGAAGTCTACTCTCATCACATTCGACTAAAGGAAGGAGTAAAATGCACATTCATTTTGGTATGAAAACCTATCTTACAATACAGGAAAGTGGGGGAGAAGGAGATAAGCAGGGTGGGGGGGGATGATGGAAGGGAGGGTAATGGGAGGAGGGAGCAATTTGAAGTCAACACGCGGGGAGGGACAGGATCAAAAGACAGAATAGAAACAATGCGGGCAGAATAGGATGGAGGGAAATACGGTTAGTCTTATACAACACGACTGTTATCAAAGTCATTTGCAAAACTACATAGATATGGCCTATATTGAATTTTCTGCCTTCCCAAAGGGAATGGGTGGGGAGAATTTGGAACTCAAAGTTTCAGGAACAACTGTTGAGTATTGTTCTTGCTACTAGGAAATAAGGAATACAGTGAATGGGGAATAGAAAGTCTTCTGGCCCTACAGGACAAAAGAGAAGATGGGGACAAGAGAAGGGAGGGATGATAGAAGAGAGGGCAGATTGGTGATAGGGAAAATTAGATTGCTCGGTGTATTGGGGTGGGGGGAGGAGATAAATTGGGAGACAATTTGGAACCCAAAATTTTGTGAAAATGAATGTGAAATGTTAAATAAATAAATTAAAAAAGAAAAAAAGAAAAACAACTGACCTGGAAAATAGATCCAGGAGAGACAATTTAAAAATTATGAGCCTACCTGAAAGTCATGATCAGAAAAAGAAGCTAGACATCATATTTCATGAAATTATGAAGGAAAACTGCCCTGATATTCTAGAACCAGGGGGCAAAATAAATATTGAAAGAATCCACCGATCACCTCCTGAAAGAGATCCAAAAAGAGAAACTCCTAGGAACATTGTGGCCAAATTTCAGTATTCCTAGGTCAAGGAGAAAATATTGCAAGCAACTAGAAAGAAACAATTCAAGTATTATGGAAATACAATCAAGATGGCACAAGATCTATCAGCTTCTACATTAAGGGATTGAAGGGCGTGGAATATGATATTCCAGAAGTCAAAGGAACTAGGACTAAAACCAAGAATCACTAGCAAAACTGAGTATATACCCCTGAAGTATTCTTCAGGGGAAAAATGGTCTTTCAGTGAATTAGAGGACTTTCAAGCATTCTTGATGAAAAGACCAGAGTTGAAAAGAAAATTTGACTTTCTAACACGAAAATCAAGAGAAGCATGAAAAGCAACAAGAAATGCTAACAAGACTACAAGAGAAAATCATGATTTTTAGCGAGTGTTTTGCAAGATTACAGGTGTCATGTATGAGTTTATCTAGATAGAACTGTATCTCTGTTTTGGTTTTTAAATCCAACCTTAAGAACAAAGTATAATTTATGGTGGAACACTACTGTAATGAATAGGATGTTCTTAGCAAAACCTGGAAAGACTTACATGAGCTGATGCAAAGTGAAATGTACTGTGTACAAAGTAACAGCAATATTGTGAAATGATTAGCTATTCTCAGCAATACGATGATCCAAGACTACTCTGAAGGACTGATGATGGAAAATGCTATCCATCCCCAAAGAAAGAACTGATGGTGTCTGAATAGAGATTGGAGAATACTTCTTTAACTTTATTTTAGAGGTTTTGTCTATGTTTCCTTTACAATATGACTGTTATAAATACGTTTTGCATGACTACACATTTATAACCTATATCAAATGGCTTGCCTTCTCAATAAGGGGGGTTAGGGAGATGAAGGAAGGAGGAAGGAAGAGAATTTGGAACTCAAAGTTTTAGAAACAAACGTTAAAAATTGTTTTTACATGTAACTAGGGAAAAATAAAATAAACAAAATAAAAATTTTTTAAAAGGAACAAGAAGAAAAAAATTCATCTTTTTCTCTTGATATGGGTAGATATAGTGAGCAACTTTCCATCATTCTTTTGGCAATAATCCCACATACCACTTGAATTAGTCCTTAATTTCTGTCCCAACTTTCTTAGACTCAGACTAATTTGTCTAGATAAGGGAAAATTTAAGTAGGAGAAAATCTAATTTCAAATATTTGAATTGTAGTCATATGAAAGAGGAATTCCACTTCAAAAAATCAATCAATAAAAAATTAACATTTATTATATGCCATGAATTGTGTTAAGCACTGGATACACACACACACACATACACACACAGACACAAAACAAACATACAAAACCTCTACAAAAACAGTCCTTGTCCTCAAGGAGCTTGGAGTAAAATAGAGAAAAGACATAGACATAGTGAAGGGTCACAATTTGAATGCTCTGATGGTCAGAGTCCATCAAAATCTTCCTCCTCCTCCCTCTCCTGTCTTTTTACAGGTAATTTCCATACTCTGTGACCTAATGACACTAATTTGGTTCCCTGGCTGCTTCTTAAACAAGACCCTCCCTCTCCTAACTCAAGGTCTTTTCTCTGGGTATCCCCCATATCTGGAATGTTCTCCCTACTCATCTCTTCCTGGTTTTCTTTAAGTCCCAGCTAAATTTTCCTTTCTGCAAGCAACCTATCATGAACCCCCCCCCCCTTAATTCTCTGTTGACTATTCCAGTCTATACCATATATGACTTATTTGTACACTAATCATTTGCATGTTTTCTCCACCGGTAGACTATGACTTGCCTGAGAACAGGGAGTATCTTTTGCTTTTCTTTGTATCCTCTGTGCTTAGCACAATGCCTGGGATATAGTAGAAACTTAAATACTTATTGACTCACTGGCTGACTGAAAGAGGGAAGGTCATCTCAGAGGGAAAACATTAGCAACTGGAGGGGTCTGGTTGGGACCAAGAAAGACCTCCCACAGGAGATGCTGGTGAGCTGAGTCTACAAGAAACCAGGGATTCTAAAAATTGGAGGTTAAGGAGAGCATTCCAGGCGTGGGAAGCAACCAGAACACAGGCAAGGAATGAAATAGCAAACTAAGCCAGTATGACTTGCATCATAGAATATGTAGAGGGGTGTAGAATGTAACATTGGAAAGATAGAAATAGGGCAGCTAGGTGGCACAGTGGATAGAGTGCCAAGGCTAGAGTCAAGAAGACTCATCTTGGAGAGTTCAAATTCAACCTCAGACACTTACGAGCTGTGTGACCCTGGCTAAGTCATTTCACCTATTTGCCTCAGTTTCCTCATCTGAAAAGTGAGCTGGAGGAGGAAATGCCAAACCACTTCAGTATCTTTGCAGATAAAACTCCAAATGAGGACACTGAGAGCTAGAGGTGACTGAAACTAAACTGAACAAGAAAGACCAGAAAGCCATAGGATAAGAATAACTTGAAGGACTTCGTTTTTTCTATTGGAGCTATTAGGAAGTCACTCTATTCTGCCTGTAGTATCCTCAGCATTTAACACAATGCCTAGCCCATACTAGGCACTTAATGCTTTTTGACTTGACTTTTCCAATGTCACTCAAGTCATAAATAGTGGAGCTGGAATTCCAAGCAGGTCTCTGTAGCTCTGTCTTTCCACTATGCCACATTTCATCAAAATAAACATGGCTAAATCGGTACAGTATAATTTGTTGAGGAAGATAATTTTAACAACTGTAGGATCAGAAAGACTTCCTAGAGGAGGGTATTTTAGTACCTAAAATAAGGGTGAGATTCAGAGAAATGGATTTAAAAAGGTAGTGTTTTCCAGAGTGGGGCACGGGGCAAAATCAAGAGCAATGAAGGAAGGTAGATAGAAGTGGGTTTGCATTGCATGTACAGCATAACATCCTAAACCTCAAATTTGTTTTTAAAAAATGGAATGGTCTTCCTCATGAAGTAGTGGGTTCTCATCACTAGATGTAGTCTTCTAGTGGAGGCCATGTGACCAGTTTGGAAAAGGGGAGGGACTTCTCTGTCAGTTAAGGGATAGACTAGCTAATCCTTGAGCTTCCTTCCTATTGTGGCATTCTGGGATTCCGTAAGCTGTTTGAATATCGAACACTAATTGTCATGAGGACAATTAGGTGGCTCAGTGGAGGTCTAGATTTGCCAGGTCTAGAGTTATGAAGACTCATCTTTCTGAGTCCAAATCAAGCCTCAGATACTTAGTAGCTGTGTGACCTTGGGGCAAGTCTCTTAATCCTGTTCGCCTCAGTCTCTCATCTATAAAGTGATCTGGAAAAGGAAATGATAAACCACTCTAGCATCTTTGCCAAGAAAACCCCAAATGGAGTCACGAAGAGTTGAACACGACTGAAATGACCGAACAACAACCAAAAATCCCCACTCATTCTCACTATTCTGCCTTGGGTTTCCACCATGGCTTCCTTTGGCCTGTCTCACCCACTCAGATGGGGTGAGCTCAGGGAAAAATCATTTTCATATCAGCCTGAGTCACAGTGATTTAAAAAAAGGGCAAACTTGTTTGAAGGGAGAAAAAACATGACATTCTGTTCTCCAAAGTCATATATGGAAATGGTGCATGGGTTAGATACCAGTTTGCATTATTGGGCCCTACCTCCATTTTATAGGTGGGAGTATTTTTTCGATGCTCAGATCACTTGGAGATGTTCAGAGAAGCAAAGGGGAGAAGATAAAGAATGTGGAAGCTGCAATTCTTTCTTGAGTGACAGTGTAACGTAGCAGCAGAAGACTGGCCTTGGAGTCAGAAAGGCCTGGGTCCAAGTTCTGGCTTGAACCCACAATAAGTAGGTGACTGTATAAGTTGTTTAACCTCTCAGTGATTCAGGTTACTATCCAGAATGCTAGGAATAGACACATTGCTGATTTGTGTTGATAGAGGGAATTTTCACAGCAGGAGCTCTCTAAACCAATGAAAGCAAAGCTCCCTGCCCTCAATGTCCCCAAGAGACTTTTTCTTGGCTTAAAGATTGGCCCTTTGCACTGTTAGTCCAAATGGCTATGGGTGACTTTTTAAGGGTCATAGCAAAAACTTCCCATTTACAAATACCTCTCCTTCCAGTCTGCTAAGATACTGATAAGTCCCTTTGTGAGAGACAGAAGATATGATGGCTGTCTTGCACTCTTTCTGGTATATCACACTATCTGCAGTAACACCATATTGTCAATTAGATTGCCAGTAACCTAGTGAGACACTGAGGGAGTTAGGGAAAGGGCAGTAAGTCTTCTTGATAGAATCCAAGGAGAAATTTAGATCTGGAAGAGACCTCAGAAGCTCTCTTATCCAAGTCCCTCATTTTACAGTTAAGGAAACTGAAATCTAGCAAAATTAGCTCACTTGCTTAGGGTCACACTGGTAGTATCAGGTGTGAGATTTGCATTTAGGTTCTTTGATTCGGTAACCAGTGCACATGTACCTCTCTCTTTCAGATATGGTGCCACATAAGAGGTTCTGAGCAGCTGGTGGGAGTGGGAGGGCACTAAGGGTTACCCTGAAAGCATGTGCAGGAAGAGCTATATAACTAGACCAGGACAGAGTCATAAACAAGAGCCCAGAATTCAGCAGGTGCTGACAGCACTTTAAAAAAAGCTGAGTTTAGTACCTAGTTAGCAAAAAGCAATGGGTTAAAACAGGAAGATGCCAGATGGTGTGCTTCCTCCTCCACCGGGGGCCATGTCCAGGTAACCTTCTCCTCAATCTGGCCCTCTCTCTGTCATCAGTGGGTAGCCCTTAATCAGTCCATGGGGAGAAGGAGAAGGTTTCAGACTCTCTTTTACTACCTTCACAGGGTCTTTTCTCCCAATATCTGAAGTACACACACAGACACACACACACACACACACACACACACGCATGCACGCACACACATGCACACATTCACAGAGACACAGACTGAAACACACACCGGTTTGTTTGCCCCAGATGCCAGAATTTCTAGTTATGGTGCTGGAGGTAGAGGAGAGGGGAGGATAAGGAAAGACCCAAGGAGGTGCTTTGAAAACAAGCTGAGCCTTGCCCCTGCTTTCTGTCAATGGCCAGCCAATGGCCACATGTCAACATCTGCAAAGGTTTTCAGGACAAGGCCTGTCCCACATCAGGGACAAACCTCCTTCTTTCCTTCTCAGGGGATGATAAGAACCACTTCAAAAGCAGGGCTTGTTGCCCAGAGCAGAGAGATCTGAGTGCCTGCCTCTCACTGCGGTTCTAATTCCCCAGCTGGCCGGCCAGAGATCAAACGCTGTCTCCCGGCTGCTCTCCCTTCCTTACATAGGCCCAGAAAAGCTAATCATATTAGTCACTTCAGAGAGAATCAATCTGTCATTTCCAGACTGCTTTGATTTTGCCCTCCTCCCCCCCTGGCATTGTTCCTTAAAAATCTCTTCCCCTTTCCTATCCATTTCTCCCAGAGCCCCCATTTCCAGCTGCCCCTCTCCCTCATCAAAAAAACAACAGTGGCCTGGGTTTGGCCTAGGCCTTGTGACCTAGTCAGTGTCATAAAGATAACTGACTTTTAACTTGCACACAGTTGAGTGTAATGGTGACCCTGTGAGGAAGGGGCAGTTGTTGCCCACCTTCCTTGTCATTTTGTGTCTGGAGATCACCAAGGGAAGCAGTATGGTATGTCACTAGAAGGAATATTCATTTCAATCTTCCCGGGTGTTATATGATAGAAAGATCAGTGGATTTAGACCCAGAGGTCCTGGGTTCAAATCCCAGCCTGGCCATTTATTACCTACCTTGACTTATTATCTATGTGATGTTGGATAAACCACTAAATACCATTAGCTCCAATTCCTTTATCTCAAAAAGTAGGAGCTGAGTAAAATGGTTTATACCATTAGTTTTTTTAAATTTTGAGTTTCAAATTCTCTCCTCTTCCCCACCCATTGAGAAGTGCTACCAATTATGGTTTCCTTGCAGTTTTAATTCTATGGTTCCATAATCTCTGATCATTTGAGACTGAGTGACTTGCCCAGTGGAATACAACTGGTCAATAAGGCAGGATTTTAAGCTGGGTCTTTCTAGATGCCAGACTAGTGTTCAGTCCAATATGTACTGCAGCATCTAAAGGATAGACCATAATCTAGGTGATATGGCTTTAGGGACACTGGCTAACAAAAAGTCAAAGCTGCATCATATAGGTTTAACCTCTGTACTAGAAATAGAAGAGATCATGGGGATGCTGAGTCTTGAGAATGGCAGCCTGAACTTCTCACAATGGCCAAGTCCCATGCCTGTAGATGGTCTACAAAAAAGTCACCTTCTCATCAAGGAGTGGTGGCAAAGCAACAGTTTGGAAGACTCGGCACAAGGAATCTTTTAACAAGCATGTATTACTAAACACCCACTCTGGACCTAGCCCAGTGTGCTAGGAAATAGCACACTGGAAATATGTAGACTTTCCAAGTAATATATGAGTTATGTGAGGACAAGGGGGTGTTTTATTTTTGTCTGTGTTTTCAGTACTTAATGTGGCAACTGGCAAGTAGCAAATGCCTAATAACTATTGAATTGGTTGTTTAATTAAAATTGTCCCTGCCCTTTAAGAATTAACATTCTATTGCTTCTATGCTCATTAAAAAGAATCAATCAACATTTATTAAATACCAGCTCTGTGCTAAACTCCGGGGATATAAAAAGATGCAAAAGACAGTCCCTTCCCTCAGAGAGCTCCCTTCAGACCATAATGGAAACAGCCCAAGACTCAGAAACCCAGACCTTTGGAAATAACAATGCCTCTAGGCCAGTGCCCTCAGTTCTCATTCTGGAAAACAGCCCCTGTGGAGATGCAGCCTAGTTCCTCTTCCTGCAAGGGCTATAGTCATACTTACTGAAGACCCAGAAATGAAAGTTCTTGTTACCAAGGTTCTTGGCCCTGCTCAGTGGTTTATCAGAAATTGATATGATGTTTATCAGTGCAAATGACATTAGAGATGTTACTATATACTTTGTCACTGCACCCTAAGGACCACACAACCTTCCCACCTGACTTGCAGCTGGAACTTTCCATATGTTTTGTCTCTCCCATTAAAATGTGGGCTCCTTGGAGCTGTATTGTTTTTCTATTGTATTCCAAGTGTTTTGTGCATAGTAAGGGTTTAATAAATACTTAATCATTAATTCACTCATTTACTCATTCATTCATTCATTCATTTCTACAATATGAACTTAGGTGCTTTGATATGAACTAAGTCTCTCTACTGTCTCCTCTGGATACTCTTCAGCTTTATAAATATTCCTGTCCTGAAAATATGACACCTAGAATTCATTTATTCTAATGATAATATCTATAATTGTTTTACCCTTCTCTCTCCAGAAGGATAACTATAGCTATTCCAGGGGGAAAAGTAAAGTTTGAACTCCCCAAAAAAGTGAATGGTGAAGAATGCAAAGGGATCGCATACTCTCTACATCTCCCAGTCCACCACTTGACTGGGAAATTGGTCAGGTGTGGGAAATTGTCTCCAAAAGCTTCTCATACCTTTATCAAGGATATCCTAGACGAGACCTGCCCATCCTGTGGCCCATGGGCTGTTTGTGGTCTGCCAAAGGATTTCTTCTACACACAGAGGATGTATTCTTCTACATTTTTCGTGGGCTTCCTGAAATCATTTGGCAGGCCATAAGTTGTGCACTGTGCTAGATAATGTTCCGACTGTACATTATGTACAGTTTAAATTTACATTTAAAATGTAAATATTTTAGAACTGAGAAAGTAATCATATTAATTTGAGGAAAAACCCACATTGTCAGTATCCATTCAGTTGTCTTTTGAGAAGGTAATGCTGCTATCCATATTTTTTTCACCATTCTGTTGGAATTTTCCCCACTTTAACATGTTTTAAAAACTGATCTTCAAATATCTTACTGTTGTGTTATGTCCAGCCTGAATTTTGGACTATGTGGACTTGATTACATCTTGCTTCCCTTCTACATTTCATTTTCTTATGCTTCATCATCATTTCCTTGTATAGTACATAGGCAACTAAGATGTTAATGTCTAAATGTTGTATTTCTACTTTCATAAAAAATAACAATAATTCTCTATAGGGAAATATCTGGCAAATATTTTCCATTTTGTACCTATTTGTTATCTTGTTGAAGAAGTAGCCCTGGGCACAGAAATTTCCAGCATAATCAAAGCATAGCCTTACTTATGGCTACAAGGAGAGAGAGGTCCTCAGGACAGAAAGGCATACTGAGGAGAAGTTTTTCATCCAACTGTGCATGGCTAAACATTTTTATACTTTTAAAGGGAAAAAAATAAACAAGCATCTTCCACAAGATTAATGGAGTTATCCTAAGTTGGAAGATTAGTGGAAATATACAAATTAGATGAGATAAGGGAGGTATCCAAGGTGGAATCATTCAAGTTTCAAGAGCTGTAGGGGGGTAGATGGTTGGAAAGTTCTGAGGAAAGAGGCAAAATGTTAACATATAATTTATTATACCAAATAGTACAAACATTTGCATTCTTTTGAAGAAAGCAAACTTTCCCACATAAAACAGAATTTTTCCCAGTAGTCTTTCTAAAAGGTAGCAATCACTCTTCTATTCCTAGGCCTTTATAAGAATTCCAGGCTATCTAATGGCCCAATGAAACAAACGAAATCTAGTTCCCTTGATTCCTCCTTCCTCACTTGTGGTATTTCTAGGACACAAGGGAAATCATCCATAATTTCAAGGCCTTTCTCATCATTTTTGAACATGAGTTGGCCAACATCACCAGATATTGACAGGTGATCCTTGGAGAAGCCAAGGTCCGTTAGAGAGATTCCCTTTTTTTGGCAAAAGGAAAAAATGAATGGTTGGCTGACAGAAGACATAGTAGATGCAACAGCAACCAACCTAACACCAAGATTAGGAAATTGACACTACTAAGGGATATGAAAAAACCTCCGGATGTGTGTACACATATATGTGTATTATGTATACATGTATATACATATTTATAAATATACATTATATATGGATATATATCAATATATCAAATTTTTTTGAGTCTTATTAAGTGATATATGTATTTATTTACTTTATTTTCTAAAGTACATGATGTTACATTAGCTGCACTTCTCTTCATTTTGGTCTTGCACTCATTCACTGAAAAGTGACACAATTGAGTATCTCATGGAATCTTATTTCTCGTGTCCTTTCGGTTTGTGATTTGAGAATGTACTCTGCTAATTTTCATATTTGTCTATTGAGGAGCAACTGGGCAACCATTCCTCCATTTAGGTGCAAATTATTTACATCATTTCATTGAACTTAGGGTGAGAATGACAACATTGGCATGATTCAATGATTCTATGATTGTACAAACTCATTCGTCATCAGATAATTCTCTATCTTTTCTTCTCCCTCATTCCCTCTCTCCAAAATTCTAGATGACAACCATGATAGGGAGAAGACCATGGGATTTTGAAGGCTCTGCCACCATAGACTAAACTTTGATTATATAAATAAACACACATCATATACATTTTATTGCTGTCCTGAATAGCATTAGATATTTTACCATAATTTAGTACAATTTGCATTAAGGAACACTGATATAGAAGGCTAACGTAGTGACATGGGAAGCAAGATTCATTCATGTACCATAGATTCAACCCCTGCCCCTCTTTCTGACTCGATATTATAACAAGGTAAAAGAGATTGACTGAAGCTATCACTTAGGGGTTATCATTGGGGAAAACTATAATTTTGGGATTTCAATGGGGTAAGATATCTGAGAAAACCAGTTGACCAATGAAGGTAAAACCATTGTATTCAACTTGAATTATCTACTCATTTAAATGCTCATTGACTCATTCACTAGCTTTCACCATGAAGACACAGCATCCATATAACCTCATACAGAAGCAACTTTTGTCATATTATAACATTACGCATGTGTTTGTTGGTTTATATAGCTATCAACCAACTTCATTGATTCATGTCATTCAGACTTTCATTTAAGTCAAGAATTGGGTGTGCTCTACTTGGCCCTGGAGAGCAGAACCGGACTCAATGGGGGGAAATGATAAAAAGAAAAATTTGGGATTAACGTCATGGAAAACTTAGCCCAAAGTAGAATGAACTGCCTCAGCAGATGGTGAGTTTCCTCTTGTGACAAGGGTAATATTTGCTAATATCCTGTCACCTGGACCACACTGATTTTTCCCTTAAAAGGTAATAAAAATTATCCTTGATTATTCTAGGGAACAAAAACTTAGACCTTTGAAGCAGGTTCTTTGGGACTTACTTGCAGAAGTCAGTACACTGTTAAATTACAGAGGCAGAGTAGCTGCACCCAACCAAATGCATTCTGCATTCTTACAGAGGAAATTTTCTGTATGATAGTAATTTCAGCTTCCTTTTGCTAACTTTTAGGCCATCTCTAAGTTTCTTATTTCATTCTGATCCTAAACCTGAGCCTATCCCTACAATACCCCCTGTTGGAAGTGTTAAAAAAAAAAGCTGGATAGAAACTTGCCAAATATTTTCTATCAGGGGTTCATTACCCCTATATGTTGGCCCTAGAGAGTTTCTGAAGCCCTTTCCAATTCTCAGATTCAGTAGGCAAGACCTCAGTATTTTGAGGAAATCACTATCATAGGCAGCTACATGGCAAGATCTATTGATCATTCCTGAAGTCAAGATCTTAGTTCAGATCTTTGACACTTACTGACTGCGTGACTTTGGGTAAGTAATTTAACCTATCTGTGCCTTATTCTCTTTATCTATAAAATGAAGAAAATAATAGCAACTACCTCCAAGGGTTGTTGCAATGATAGAATGAGGAATATTTATAAAGTTTCTTGTAAACCTTAAAGTATTATACAAATTCTGGCTATTATTGTGATTCAGATCAAGTAAACAGCAGGGAACAGCACTTCTTTTCATGATTGGGCTCAAATTGATCGTAATACTTGTAATGGGTGGCTTGGTATGACTGTTGGTACATAATCTATTGTCCTTTACAAAAAATGATGTTACTGCTGGTTCACCAAAATCAACCTTTTTATTCTGACTTTTCCTAGTAGTGGAGATGGGATACCCTGAGCCACCGTTCCTTTTCTGACATCTCCTTCATGTCTGATGGTAGATATTTGTCTTTGGGAATCTATTGACAAACAGAATTGAGGCAGGGGCTGGTAGAGCACTGGACTGGGAGTCAATAAGACCTGAGTTCAAAATCAGCCTTAGACATTTACTAGCTGTGTGACTTGGGAAAAGTCACTTAAATCACTGTTTGTCTCAGTTTTCTCAACTGTAAAATAGGCTAAATAACAGCACCTATCATGCAGGGTTGGTCTGAAAATCAAATGAGGCAACTTTTTAAAAGTATTTAGTATAGTACCTGGCATATAGCAGGTGTTATATAAATGCTTGTACTGTTTTGCTCTTTCCATCCCCCCTGCCCTGCCCCAGATTAGAGAGTCATTAACTGAATGGGGTTGAGGATCATTGGTCATTTTGAATTAGACATTAACCTCTAGGTAGAGCTAGGTTTCAAGGTTCATTTAGGATTAGTCTGTCAGTATCTAGCTGGGGTTAAGGATGCAGTCTGCAAGCTCACAGATGGCAAAACAAATGAGCCCCTGTTAAGCTCTGTATCCTATAAGGAAAACTAAATAGCTTGTGAGAATTCTCCACCTCAGCCCCAGTTCTTACATTCATTTAACAATTCCTCTCAGCTTAAGTATGCCCAGGAGATTGCAAGGAGCATTGCATGACTAAGGCAGGAATAAAGCCTTGATTTTGTGTTCAGTCATTTCAGAGGCAATTGAAACTGATTTCCAGCCAAATTGGGAGTGAGCAATTTGCTTGGAGACAGCACCCACTCCTTTTTTTGCAACTGGAAGTATGTTGGGGCTCCAGTTCATAAGTCTGGTAGAATTGCTTTGTTTCAGGGACAGAGGAAGTAGAGAAGGCATGGAGTAGGAGGCAAGCCACAGAAGATTAATTCTGAGGACTGACAAGGCATTGACTATGAGTGCAGCCTTCTTCTTCCATTTTTCCATAATCAAACATGCGAAACTTTTCTAGACGACATTGATGGCCGATTCACAGACACCGAGTAGTGGAGGAAGTGTAGGGAAGACCTATGTCTTGGTTTTCAGTCTATCCTGGGGAACATTAAATTAGTCAGAATATGTGACTAAGTGGGAAAACCCAATAACAGTATGTCAACACAGATGCTTTCATGTATTAGCTCCTTATCCCTCTGTCTTTACCAGAATAACTTTGCAAAACATGTTTCATTGAGCCAGGTGATAATGTTTCCAAAAATGTCTCTAATTTTCCTTTCCCCTCTTTATTCCTAATGTTAAGAGGTTATTCTATTTCCAAGTAAAGTTCATCTTGGGTTACTATCTGGCACAGGACACATGATCCTCATCATGGCCATTGATGTCAGTTCCCAGGTTTGCTTTCAGTATTGATGGATGACATCAGGACTCAGAAACTTGAGACACAGTCAAGAAGTTAATGCAAGACAGTACCATGGCCCAGTTTGCATTTTAAGCAGCTGATATATTGATTACTTAATTATCAATATACCAGACCCCAATTCATCTTGGCATTTCAAAGGCATAAAAATATCATCATTAACAACAACAGCAACAAATAAGCAAACAGAAATGTGGGTGCCTGAAGGGAAAAGTATCTTGTTCTCCCATAAGCATGCAGAGAACAGAGTATCCATGCTCTCAATGAGTTCCTGATAAGGAATGGGACATACAAAGCTTATTAAGTTACAGGGGTGAGATTAACTGCCACATATGATGGGGAAGGATTCCTTTCTTTGATAAGTCCAACAGGGCATGCTTATATTTCAACCACCCCAAATGTAACTACAGAGAAAAAAAGTCTCAGCATGCAGAAGAAAGAAGAAAAAACCATTGCTTAGGGTAGCATAAAGAGTACAGTTTTGGATTTGAAGTTGGGGGTCTTGAATCCCATTTCAGTTATGTGACACTAAATACATCACTCACCTTCTCTGTGCCTCAATTTCCTTGTCTGAAAACTTGGAATGATAATAGTATTTACCTCATAGGTTATTGTGACTACTAAATCAAACTGTATGTGTGTGTGCATGTGTGCATATATATGTGTATGTATATATGTATATGTATACACATTTGTATACATTTATGTATGTACATATTACTGAGCATATCTTCAAATGAAATATACTATTTGTTGTTGCTCCTGCTGCTATTGCTGCTGCTACTGTTGTCATTCCATATCTGACAAGTACTAGCTCTGTGACAATGTTCAGGTCACATTTTAGTCCAGTTTACTGATATAAAAATTGTAATATATTTCTCAAAGAACCTAGGTCACAAGCTAAAATGAAATAATGGGTTAAACCTTATTCATCCTTCAATGATCTATGTAAATTGTATGTAAATGATCTATGTAAATTCAATGTAAATTCCAAATACTGTTATTAGGTTGAGAAGATTTTCAAGAAAATTCTTTATGGGAGACTGAACCATGTCCCTAAAAAACTAACAGTAATAGCAGGTTAAAAAAAAAAAAAAGCTTTTCTCTTGTTTCATAGTAAAACTGTCTCTTACATAGCAATGTACTCAAGTTGATTGGTTCAGCACAAAGGACAGTTCCACTCTTTTTTTTTTTTTCTCCTACCCTCCCAAAACCATTTTCTGCTACCTCACTGCCCCTTGCTCAGGGTCATTCTCATGATTTACCAGTTGAAATTATCTTCAGTAGTACTAGTGCTTTTGCAAACATTTGATGTCTCCTTTGTTATATAAATATGTTATTATCTATTGCCCTAAGTTTCTCTGTCCTGCATCCTATCCTCTCAGGGAGTATATTCTGTTCTGTGAAGTCACAGCTATTTTCTGGCTAAACTACTTTAGTATAATGTGTTCAGTGGATTAGAATTAATATATTGCCCCTTCTTCATAAATATTTGGTGTTGGACTCCTAAGGGACATTAGAATAGAGTGGAAAGAATATTGGATTCAGAAACAGAAAACTTGCATTCTTATTAAAACTGTGCTGCTTAGAGAACCATAGGGTGAGGTGTGAAGCACTTAATGTCTTTTGGCTTCAGTTTTCTCACCTGCAAAATGGAGGAAGCATGAACTAGGTGATCTCTAGTTTCTACTATTTTTCTACTCTAAACTGTGTGATTTTGCTAGTGATGTATATCTTTGGGCAACTCACTCCCCCTTCTTAGGTTTTCTTTTCCTTGTTCATAAAATGAGGAATTTGGACTATACAGCACCCATGGTTTCTTTGGTTTCTATTATCATGTACATTTTAAAAAAGATTTTAAAAAAGATTCTATTATCATGTACATTTTAAAAAAGATTTTTAAAAAAGATTTAAATAATGGATTACAAACACTGCTAGACTATTTGGAGGGCAGAGATTTTTTTCATCAGCCCTCCACATCCTCCATCTGGAGGACCTCCAAGATGATCCATGCATACAGTTTTGGTCCAACCTCCTTAGTCTCTTAACATGAATCAACAATTTATTAAATCCGATACACTGAGCTAGGTGCTAGACTTAATACAATGAGAAATGAGAAACATTTCCTGTCTCCAAGTAGGTTACAATTTGTAACAGAGGATCTGCTTTTCTAAAAAGGAAAACAACTTTTGAGAGGTCTTCAATCTACTTTAATCAAGCACATATATCATTCACTTAGTTCAAGGGAAAAAGTCAGCACCCTGAGCTTCAGAGAAAATACAGAGAAATAAAGAACAACAGACAGAGCTTCCAACTCTCTGACCATAAGCAATACATACATCATAGATCAACAGACAGCTCCAACTGTCTGACCATTACATACATACATTGTCACCAGACAGAGAAACACTAACATCTGGGTTTTCAAAGCCAGGAGACTCCCTAGCATTTCCCCAGAGTCTCATCTGGCCAAATAAATACTTTCAAAGAAGAAACCCCAAAGTAAAATCTCATCTCAGATTATTTGTACACTTTTCAGAGCTGGAGGGCAGTTTCCTCTGACCCAGAGCCTCAGTAGAAATTAACAAAAGGTACTGAGGCCTATTAATGGGTAGGGAAGATCTTTAACTCACACATACATACACACACATACACACACACACACACCATCAATCTTAGATTATCATTGCACTATCTAAGGACAGAGAAAAATCATGGCCCAAATATTTCAATCGAAGGGGAAAACATGTCAGCAATCATGCTGAAGGTGAAAAAAAAACAAAAAAAAATACTATGTGATAATACATTTAAGGGCTACAAAAATGTACATACTTTTTGACCCAGCAGTATCACTTCTAAGACTGTATGCCAAAGACATGATAAAAATGGGAAAAGGTCCCACATGTACAAAAACATTTATAGCAGCTCTTTTTGTGGTGGCCAAGAACTGGAAATTGAGGGGATGCCTATCAATTGGATAATGGTTGAACAAGTTGTGTTATAGGAATGTAATGGAATGCTATTGTGCTATAAGAAATGATGAACTCGGACTTCAGAGAGGCATGGAAGGACTTATATGAACTGATACTGGGTGAAAGAAGCAGAACCAGGGGAACATTGTACACAGTAACAACCACAGTGTATGATAACTGTTTCTGATATATTTAGTCTTTCACAATAATGCAAGGACCTAAAATATTCCCAAAGGACTTGAGGCAAAAACACCATTCACATCCAGAGAAAGAACTATGGAATCTGAATGCAGAATGAAATAAGACTATTTTCTCTTGTGTTATATTATGTTGTGTTTTGGTTTAGTTTTTCTCATGGTTTCTCCCATTCATTTTAATTCTTCTGTGCAACATGACTAATGTGAAAATGTGTTTAATAAGAATGTATGTGTAGAACCCATATAAGATCGTACACCATCTCATGGAAGGGGAGGGAGGGGTAGAAAATCTAAGACTTATGGAACTGAAAACAAATAAATTAATTCAAAAAAACAATTTAAAGGACCTTAGAGATCACCCAAGGCAAATCGTTTATTTTGAAGATAAGTGCACAGAAAAAGAATCACCCAAGACTTCACAGGTAGTCAATAATAAGCCAGATATCATCCATAAGTCCACTGATCCCAAATACAATGTACTTTCCACCACACCATTGTACACACCACCACAGTGTTTCTGTTTCCCTTTCACAGAAGGTGGAGAGATCATATACACCTTCCTGGAGGAAGAAGCCTTTGAGTTGAGCTATGATGGATAAAGGGGTGAAAAAAAGTCAACATCCTGAGATTGTGCAGATGGCACAAGGAATGGAGCAAGTAAAGACATTGAGCTGGAAAGTCATGTGGTCTGTCTGGAGAGTCATGAAGTCCAATTTGACTCCATATTTCCTTAAAAAATTTTGTGATTTGAGCTCCTGCAAGATAGTCCCCTACTTTAGCTGGGAATATTCAGGATAACTCTCTCCCTTAACTTTCCTTCTCATCTGCTTTTTCCTTGAGTCCCTTTAACAAATGGCTTCCAGTTTTCTTTCACTGGTTAGAAAAAAAAGTCTTTTTGTGTTTGATCTTTCTTCTTCCAAGACTCATTCTACTTTTACTTTTATCTCCTTTCAGTTATAGCACCACCCACTCTCTCCTTTAATACTGGCTCCCTGGTTTGGTTCATTATGCTAAATGTCATGGTTTCTTTCTCTTTTTCCTCTTCTCATTTGTAATACCTTCCTGTCATTGCTGACCTTAGAAAATGGTTGGGGGCCAGACATAGTTGAATGCCTCATGCAAATGTATGTTCCCACAGCTATGAATCCTGTGCCAAGGCCAAGTATTTTGATGGGATTGAATGATCAGATAAATTTTAACAACTCATTCATTTAAAAGACATTAATAGATTTGATTATTTGCTTATTTTATTGTCTGAATAAGGCAAAAATCTAATATGATCTTCGGCTGAATTATGAAAGGGGTGGCTACCAGGAATGAGGAAGTGACAGTCCAGCTATCTTCTGACCTCCTCAGACTATGATATCTGGAGTATTGTGCTCAATTGTAAGTATCATAGTTTAGAAAGGACAATGAGAGAGGGAAAACTATCATAGGAAAGTAAACAGGATGGCCAACAATAGCCCAAATGGTGAAAAATGCCTGTTGGGTAAGGACTGATTGAAGGAACTTGGAATGTTTGTCTACATAAGAGACTCTTCATGGGAAACATAATAGCTATCTTCAAGTACTCAAAAGTGGGCATGTGCAAGTGGGATTTAGCTAGCCTTCCTTGGCTCAGCAGGCAGAAGGAAGAGCAATGAATGGAAACTGCCACGTGATCAAATGAGCTCTGTTTAATTTTTGTACTACCAGTCAGTGTAAAGAGATGTCTTGGGAGGTAGTAGCTTCACCTTTACAGATTTCTTTAAATAGAGATTGGAAGACCACTCAACGAATTTCCCTTAGCTATAAGAGCCTCCCATTAAAATGATTTTTTATCTTGTACATATTTTTATATACTTATGCATTCCTGCTGTCTTACTCAATATACCATAAGTTCCATTTCACTTTTACATTTGTATGTTTCATGACTAGTATAATGTCTGGAACATAATAGGCACTTGATAAGGTCTTTCTGATAGTTAGCTAATGAGGATTATTTTCAAGTGTGGATTATAATGCATGGTCAATGGGATCCCTACTCCATCCCACTCTAAATTTCTATGATTCTGTCAAAGCATAATTTGGTTGCACATTATGTTATTCAATTCATTTCATTGAAATTTTACTGAGTTCCCATTGGGCTCCTACTCCTATAACCATACTTGTTGAATTACATAACTTTGGAGGTAATCATAGCTTTTTCATGGAGGATTCAATGAGAAACTAATGTTCCTGAAAGATATTTTTAACTAAAAAGAATTTTGCAAGTATAAATAGTTCTTGGTATATTATTCATACAACACATATTGTATTTCAGGATACTTGTTTACTTAGAATCTTGAAGTTACAAGTGATAAATAATAATAATATTGCAATCTTGAGGTTCTGAATGTAATTCTAAAGATGATGGTGATTATTATAATGATGGTGATGACATTTATGTAACTCCTTCAGACTTTCAAATATGTGCCTGTGTGGATAAAATTCCATTTGACCCTCACAACAATCCTGTGAAGTAGGCACTTATTGTCCTTATTTTACAGATAGGGAAATTAAGGTCAAACAAGTTAAGCAACTTACTTGGGGTCACACAGCTAGTAAGTATATGATGTAGTATTCGAACTCATGTATTCATGACTCTGATACAGCAATCTTCCTACTCTACTACCTTAATTCAAATGTCCCACACAAATTTAGAAATCTTTTCTAAAACTAATATAAATTCAAACATATTCCTACTTACTAACAGGTGTCAATAATGGATATTGAAAGTGGAGATAAACCAAATCTCCCATACTTACTTCACAGGGGATAATGTAAGGCTCAAATTCAATAATGTACATAAAATGCTTGACCTTAGAAATAACATCGATGCAAGACCATTTTAATGTTTGGTCATAGAACTGTAAACAAGAACTACATTTCCTAATTTGTAAATATTTATTTCCAACTATGAACTTAAATTGGCAGTAGGTCTTGAGACCTTGTAAACATTTACGTTATTATTAGCTATGATATTTGTTGGATTGGATTATACAGTATTATATTGACGTTATGTTTATAGCCCATCCATAATACATGTGCAT
Organism: Bettongia penicillata ogilbyi; assembly: GCA_023548195.1. Taxonomy (NCBI): domain Eukaryota; kingdom Metazoa; phylum Chordata; class Mammalia; order Diprotodontia; family Potoroidae; genus Bettongia; species Bettongia penicillata. Next base: position 7,546,020 of record JAJHZJ010000257.1, read on the forward strand.
AATGCTCCATCAATGTAAGGCATAATAGTATATTACTCTTGTTTCTTCCTTACTTCTACATGTAAAAGATACTGGATCCAGAAATAGTAATGAGAGAGAGAAAGAGAGAGAGAGAGAGGGAGAGAGAGAGAGAGAGAGAGAGAGAGAGAGAGAGAGAGAGAGAGAGAGAGCATTTTTCAGGTGCATAAATTGCTTATCATTCATGATCTCATTTGAAAGTCAAGATAAACCTTTGGGGTTTATATTACAGGAATTATTCTCCCTATTTTACAAATGAAGAACCAACGTCATTGAATGTTAAATGGTTTGTCCAAGGTCACAGCATGAGACCATAATTCAGGAGACAGTATTCAAACCTAAGTATCACTTTTTCCATATCCAATGCTCCTCCTCCTTTGGTACCACACTGTCTCTCAGAGATGCTATCTTTACTTACACAAAATACAATCCTATGGAATTCATCAGTCTTGGCACTTGTCTGCTCAAAGGCCCACTTCCCTGCACAGCTGTTTGGAGTGGTTGTGGAGATGGCTATAAACCAAGTAAGGTCTAAGAATCTCAGGAAGTCCATGAAGTTTCTGTGCTGGTCCTAAATCTGAGAGTTCCCATCAGTAAACAAGCAGTTCCCAGAAGCAGCCAGGACAAAGATCTAGTATCCAATGTGAAATTAAGAGTTCTCCAATACTGCACCTATAGGGTCTTAAATCACAGACCTCTGAGCTGGTCCAGGGTTCCTGGAAGGCTTCCAGTATTCTAACGCAAGCCAGGCTGTTTCAGTGCTTACAAAATTATTTTATTAACCTTGGAAGAAAATTCCAGACCATTTACAAATCTGATTTTGATCATTAACGTGCACAAGTGAAAGAAAGAAAACAGTCTCCTTCCCCTGGACACTTACTTCTCATTTGCCCATGTTAATCACTTGCATTTTCATACACGCATGTACACTCTGGGTGCATCTCTCTAAGTTCAAAGCGCAGATCTCATTAACTTAAGTAAATACTCACAAACTGCAAACAGCCTCACTAATCACCCTTTGACCAGGTCCAAATGAAGGATGAGTAGCATCTCAGAATTCTTTAGTTGGGCACTGCAGAGTCATAAAATCATTGACGCATAGAACCGAAAGGGGCACTAGGGATTAACCAGTCCTAGTTCAACCTTCTCATTTTCGTAATGAAGAAGGTGAAACCCAGGGAGGCCATGTGAAGTACTACTGAAATTGAAGTCAAGAACAACTGCTTTCTAAGCTTCCTTTAATTCTTACTCATCAGGGGACCTTGGACAAGACTTTTTAGCTTCTCTGAGCCTCATTTCCACCTCTGTGAAATCAAAGAATTAGACTAGATGCCCTCTAAATGTGTTTCAAACTCTAGATTCAAAAGACAAAATGTGAATTACATCACTCAACCAGTTAGTGGTAACCACAGACCAGAAAATGGGGTTGGCAGTTAATCTAATTAAAAATCTGATTTCTCCCCTAACAGTGTCAATCAATTACACTTGTGATGCCACAGTCTGGTATAGTCACTGATTTCCCCCCTTTTCTTCATCACGTTCCCAAAAGTAGAACAGTCATTGACCTTGGACAGCCGTTGACATACTCTAAGTATGCAAGTGAAGCTGCAGAAATGAATAGCGGTCATCCTACCCTGATGCTGCCTATGAATTACTGCAGACTGGTAGGGATGTTGCTTACTATGTAACCTTGGCAAAACAAGATCAGTTGTGTTGCTGGCTCAGGGCAGTTCACCTGTGTGTCCAGTCTATGTTTCTCTCTTAATGGCATTACTGAGGAGATTATTACTTTTTAATCAGAATTACAAAAATCTCAGAGTTGAAGGAAACTCAGGGGACATCTGTTCCAACCCAGACCTGTGTAGGAATTCCTTTTACTAGAAATCTCTAGTAAAAGGAACCCAGCACCACCTTCAGAAATAGTCTGTTTTCCTTTTGTTGGAAGGTTTTGCTTTTCTTACAAAGTGGAATCTATTTCCTTACAACTTCCGTCTTTAGCTCCTAGTCCTAATATCTGGGATCTAATGAGATAAAACTGAAATATTTTCCCATGAAATACTTTCACATACTTAATTGGAGTTGTAATGACAGCCAGTCATTCAAGTCCAGGATTCACATTCTCCAGGATAGATATCCTTAGTTCCTTTAACCACACACTATATAGAATAACTTCAAGGTCCTTTAGTACCCTCATCCTTTTGTGGTCCAGTATATCATTGGAACTGGAAGGGTGTGATTTAACACTCCACATTCTACAAATATCATTTAGGATTGTTTCAAGCAAGGAAGTCGTTATAGATGTTGGATATACTCCAATTTGTTAATAAATGATACAGAAAGATAGAGGTTGTGCACATGGGATAGGGCCATTCTTACCTCTTATAAAAAGTGGTATAGAAGGCAATTCCAAGGACATTTAAAACCATAAAAATAGGTAGGCTATTAATGTTTTAAGAGTGAGAGATAAGAGATGAAAACCCATATATTGAACTGATAGTCATGAAATATTTTCTAAACCTAGAGGAAAGCCTCCAGTGAATTGAATGGATCTTTTTCCAAACTATCTATCATTAAGTGTATTGCTGATCTAATCTTTTAAAATTTAATTTTAAAATTATTTTAATTTTTTTAAAGTATTTAGTTTTATTTTTCTCCATCACAAGATTATAACTGCGAGCAAAGATGCTTTCATGATAGCATCACCCTTTCCAAAAACTCCAACAGCTCCCCATCCTTCCCAGCAAAAATTTCAGACTCCTTAGGTTGACATTCTAAGCTCTTCATGATTTGGGTCTGATTCACCTGTTTGATGATTGATTAAGGGACTTGTGAAATCTGCTTTAGCTGAATGTTTTAATGTTTTTATTTGACTTCCCTTGTAAAAAAAAAATCCTATAAGAATAGAAAACATATATGAGTATCTCTTTTCTTTATGAATAAGAGAGTTGAATCCCAGAGACTTAGATCTAGAGGGTAAACCCATATCTAAAGAATGTGGTAGAAAGGAGCACTGGCTCTAAAGTCAGAAGAGTTGCATTTTAACTGATACTTACAACCTTCAAGATCTTAAATAAATGCATAAACTTCCTGGGTCTCCATTTTTTCATTTGTGTGGAGAAAAGGTTTCTAGATGAATTCTAGATAGGTGATGAGACCTCTTCAGTTCTGAATCCATGCTCCTCTGATCCTATGACACAGCAGAAAGACAGATTTTAGCTTTAGATAAAGAAAAAATTCCTAATCAATTGAGATGACTGGCAATGAGAAAGTCTACTTTAAGAGACTATGAACTCCACATCATTTGAGGTATTCTGACTGAGAATTTCTGACCATTTCCAGAGGATGTTATAAATAGGAGTCTGGTTCAAGTACAAGTTAAATTAGGTGACAGCTGAGTTCCCAACTAACTGTGTGTTCATAGTTTTTCAAGGAAATACAGTGACTTGTCCAGGATCACACAGCTTGTTAGTACAAAGTTAGTACTTGTCAGTTTTCTAAGTCCAGAATATCTACCCCAAATGAAGCCTAAATATCCTTGCTTGATACTGCTTCCAATATGTTTGCTGAACTCTCAAGTAGTGATTCCAGTGATAGAGATTAGAGGGAAGGGACCTTTACAATCATTAGAATAGTGCTATTTTATTTTCTGGGCCACTGCTGAAAATGGCACCAAGATGTAGTTTTGAACCTCAACTTGAAGACAATTTGATGCCAGAAAATCTTGGTTCAAAATCCTGACTCTGCCATTTAGTATCTACATGACCTTGATCAAGTCAATTCACCAATCCAGTAGCAGTTTTGCTTGTAGGATGGGGGTGGGGATGGCCTTTGAAGTTCTCTAGATCTATGATTTTACAATTAAAATTCAAGTCCTCTGACTGCAACTTGTCTTAAGACTTAAAGAAAGAAAGGTACTTGTCCAAAGTCAAGGTCACACTTAGGAATTAATGACAGAGCTATGTATAAATGTATCTTTCTTGACACCTTAATTCTATGACTAGATATCCACTAAGGTGCTTCTTAGTTCTAAATTTAACTACACCTAATCTACTACAGGGAAATGGGGAGCCAGGAAAGGGCTTGCTGTACAAAATATTTCTTTGGTCTCCAGTGGCTTCTAGGAGAGATACATTAATGGAAGATGGGAGAGCCAGGAAAGTCTGGAAAGGGGACAGTCAGTGTATAAAAATGATAAGGTTTTTCTAGTCACTGGATCATAGATTTAATGCTAAAAAGGGACATCAGAAATCATCTGTCATAACTCCCTTTCTACAGCTGAGGAAACTGAGGCCAAGATAGGGGAAGCAATTTGCTTAAGATCATCCAGGTTGCCTTTGGCAAAAACAAGATTTGAACCCTTCTTCTTTCTCCAAATCCACAGCACTGTCCATTACAACACACCACCTTTCATTGCAGTCTGTTCTGGGAAGATTAATATCAGACCAAGGCAGGCTGTTAGTAATTTTTGAAGAATGAAGTTCTAATCTGAAGCTGCCAAAACAGATAAGGCAATGAACCTCAGAGCAGTCAAGATGAAGTGAAAATACATTTGGGTTCCATGGCTATGACTCCAAATGTTGAAATCAGTCCAGGTGATACACAGAGTTAAACAACAACTGCTAGTTGCCTCTCAGTGGAGAAGTGGGATGGGGATACTGGAAGGACTGATAAAAAATATCAGATCTTTCTAATGGCGTTTGGTGACACATAGAGCAGGCTCCATTATAGGTAAGAAAGAAGAAAACCATATTGGTTCTTTGGGACCAAAAAAGTGGTCCTTGACAACCCATGCGGTATTTCCAATGTAGACAAAAAAGCCAAGGAATTTGATGCTGTTCAAAGTTTTGTGACTCGATTTTGGACTTCTCTTGACAAAGATACTGGAGTGGTTTGCCATTTCCTTTTCCAGGTCATTTTACAGATGAGGAACTGAGGCAAATAGGGTTAAAAGGACTTGCCCAGAGTCACACAGCTGGTATGTGTCTGAGGCAGGATTTGAACCCCGGAAGATGAGTCTTCTTGATTCCAAGTCCAATGCCCTATCCATTATACCATCTAACTACCTAAGGAGTTTGACAGAAGCTAACATTTTCAGACATATTAAAGTTTCCAAAGCAATATATAATATTGTGAAGCACATGAAAATATATCCTTGACAGAATAGACAGGTGAGAACAATTTGTTCCGATGACCATGAAGGTGGCTGAAGCAACAAGCTCTGTGGGATGCTGTGGAGCACTTAGAGTTTGGTCACACGTTGAAGACACCAAGGTCATCTACTGTATCCTGGGCCATCGACTTCAATGATTCTGAATCAAAGAATAAGGCTAACAACTTTGTGTAGCTTTGCCTCACTTAAATCCAGTTCCCTCAAAAATCAAGACATCACCCAAAGGATGAATGACAATTATGTCTATATCCATATCCATGTATATATCTATAGCTATATCTCTATCTCTCTATCCAAGTGTACAGTAATAAACAGACTGTCTCATTGCTAGAAGGGGTTCTCTTTTGTTTGTTATCTCAGTCATCTGATCTGTCACCATTAGAATTTTTCTTGGGTGTCATGTCAAAACTCTCACGTATGTGTCAGTGGAGCCGCCCAACATCTGATAATAATTTTTTTACAAAATTAAAAATATTAGCTAGAGAAATGTATAGGAAAATATAGTGGTTTTGCTGAATTTGAGGTAATTAGCCTTTCAAATGTTTTTATACCTCCGTAGCATTTATATTTTTGAAGTTGTTTAAGCTTAAAACTGAACTAAGACTTTGGGAACATGGTGTTTATATGTATGTGCATAAATATAAATAAATCCATGTGTGTGTTTGCTTGTGTCTGTACTTTAATCATGACAAAGGTCCTAGGGGTTATATGCTGTTATCACTCCCATTTGAAAAGCAAGGTAGACAGAAGTTAAGTGATTTAACTAGGATCCCCTGTCTAGTCAACATCTGAGGAAAGATAAACTCAGGTTTCCTGACTCCAGGTTAAGTGATCTTCATTCTGGTATATCTGACTTAATAGCGATGGAAATCCTTATAGTCTAAGTCCAAGGTATTTTCCTTGCCTTGTGGAAAGGCAAAAAGTTCTAGATTCTTGGGACCTAGATTCCAGTCCTATTAGCTGTATGACCTTGGGAAAGTTATTTTAAGCTTTTTAACAGAGCTGTGCATAAGGTAAATTTATCAAGGGTTTTTCCATGGGCAATAACCTTTCAAGGGGGCCCACAGCATGTCTACTGCTTCATCAGGTAGAAAGCATGAGCTTCCTTAACCATCAATCAAAAAGCATTTTTAACTGTCTACTTTGTGCTGGAGGCTAGAGATATGGCAACAAAAGTGAAATAGCCCCTCCCCTCCATCCTCCAGAAATGTACATGCAAACTGCAGGGAAAGGAGGAATATGTATGGAGAAAACATGCAAAATAAAGACATGTTATTAGAGTGGGGAGGGTGAAAACCATAAGCAAATAGAAGGGAAAGAATCAGGAAGACTTTATATAGAAGGTGATGTTTAATCTGAGCTTTGAAGCCAACATGGGATTCTCAGACATGGAGGTGAGGAGAGATCACATTCCAGTCATGGGGCACACAGCCAGTGAAAAGAGACAGAGATGGGAGATGAGGAGATGTATAGGAAGAAAATCGAGAAAACCTTTAAGTCATGAAAGGTAAGTCTAGAAAGGTAGATTGAAATCGGATTGTGAAGAGTTTAGCAATAAAAATGAGCTAAAATGAGAAGCTATCAGATGGCCCCTCCCTCTCTCACTGGGATCTTTGTATACCAATCCCTACTCCCACCAAAACTAAGCCTCAAGGTCTCTTTTACTCTCATACTTTGGAACCTAATGGTCAAGATTTCTTCTCTTGGCTTCTCACACCTAAGCTGCCCTCCTCTGTCTCTGCCCCCACCCAACACCTCCCCAGAAATATCCTGAGATATATCTTTAATCTTACTCCAGAAATCTAAAGAAAGCCCTGCTAGGAGTCAGTGTCTATGCAGGCTTAGGGGTCAGATTATTTTCAGGGTTGAAGGTCAGTCCACATTACTAACCGAAGCACACAGAGAAGGGGTCTAAAATATTTATTTTAATCATATTGTGCTCTAATCACTACATTGTCTAGCTTCATATCTACAGTCCTACTTCTAAAGAGCCACTCCAGTCCTCATTCTGTCAAGTATGACACCCTCTTTGCTGACCCACCCGTGGGTACTGCAATGGCTTTGGGCTTCAGACGACCTGAGTTAAAATCCTACTGCTGAGGATTACTACCAATGTGACCTTGGGTAAGTCACTGAAACTTCCCGGGTCTCCCTTTCTTAATTGGGCTAGATTGTCTCAGATGTCACTTTCAATCCTAACTTTATGATGACTTTGACATGATGTAATGAACAGATTGTTGAACTTGGGTGTAAGGAGACATGGGTTTAAGTCTTTTCTCAGAGAGTTACTGTTTGACTCAGGTTGGTCATTTACCTCTAAAAGACATTTTTCCCTTCTGTAAAATCATAACAGAATCTACCTCACAGAGATATTCTAAGGATCAAAGTAAGATAATATAAATAAAGGACTATCTAAATATCAGTTGCTTTATGATTTTTTTGGAGATCTGAAAGTATTTCTTTTCATTTTTTTTATTTTATCGAATAAAACAAGCATTTCCATAACATAGTAGATGATGGTACATGACTTTATCCACCATGCACAACTTCCTGTTCCTTCAAATTATCATGTAAATTTATTTTATTTTTTTCTCTGCCCCCCCAGAGGGTTACCATTGGACAAAAATAAATGTACACACACACATACACATGTACATACGTATATATACATATATGTAGAAAACAATTCTATATATATTTCTATTTATGAGTTTTTTCTGAATGCAATTTTTTCATATATCCTTTGTTATTAGTTGGGTTTTTATAATAGGAAAAATAACATTTGTTCAGTCATACTATTTACAATATTAAGAATGTTCTGTACCTCCTTTCTCCCCACATATGACCGCCATCCATGCATTTCCCATAGGTGGCATTTAGAGCTATCAAACTTCTACATAACCTTCTGAAACTTTGCCTTGGTAGGGAACTGGCATGAGAATAATTGGTGCTTAGAGCACTGGCTCTATACCAGTCTTTCCTTGGCATCATCAATGGACCCTCCCCCTAGGGGCCCAAGGCTCTGGTCACTCTCCTGATTCCTTGCCTTGAAGAAGACCGATACACTCAACTGTGCCATAGTATGGACTGAATGTGTTCCAAGAATATATTCTCCCTTCCAGGATGTTTTGCATAGAAAAAAAGATGTCAGGGAGGGCAAAATTTAATCCATAGCAATAAACCTCTAATAACGCAATTCAAGACTGTGCCAGCTTGGTGGGGAGTTTCTCAAATCACATCTTACTTTGCTTGAATATCTATTCACTCCCAGTTTTATTCTCTAAATCCAGCAGAGATCCTAGGGGTCATCTCATCTAGCTTTCCCATTATACATTTGAGGAAACTGAGCTCAGCAACACAGAGAGACTTACCCAAGGTCATGCAGGTTGGAAATGGCACATAGGAGATTTGAACTGGGTTCCCTTGAATGTTAGGTCAGCACTCATTCCATTGCAAAATATTTGGCAGAGTGTAGAGAAAAATTAATAATAATAAGACTTTTATTTTCATCATCTCTTAAAGTTCACAAAGAATCCCTCCTTTCCTCCATGCTTCTAGAACCAAATATAAAATCCTCTGTTTGACTTTCAAAACCCTTCCCAACACGGCCCCTTCCTACTTTTCCTGCCTTGTTCCACCCTACTGTTACAGTCCGGTTGAGAATTTTCACAAGAGGCTCAGAACCCTGAGGAGAAAAAGCAAGGACTCTGAATTCGGTGGCCTAGAATTCTCTCCCTCCCCATCTCTTGCTCTTGGCAGCCCTGGCCTCCTTCAAGTATCCACTAAAATCCCTTCTCCTCTGATAAGCCTTTCCCTAGGCTTCCTTAATGCCAGCTCCTTCTTTTCACTAATCATCTCCGATTTATACTGTTGGTATCTTATTTATACATTGTTGATTGCATATTCTCTCCCCTACAGAATATGAGCTCCTTGAGGGCAAAGAATGTTTTTGTCTCTCTTTGTATCCTCAGTGTTTAGCACAGTGCCTAGCCCGTTGTGGGAGATTAGTAAATGTCAGATGATTTGTACATTTGACGTTAATCACGCAAGGCAGGTAACATGAATATCATTAACCTTATTTGTTAGCAAACTGAGTATCAGAATGTTCAAGTGACTTATGTAGGGTCATGCAGATAGGATTTGAGATGAAGAAGTAGTTTGGGGAGCTTTTTCTCTAGGAACTGGGAATCTTATGATATTGCTTTAAGTGCTTAAAAAAAGAATATTTCAAAACATAGAAGACAGAGAGACAAGGAAGAAGGAAGGAATGGTATAAAGTGAAGATGAATTGACCTCCTTAGAATTTCTGTTGCTGTAGAGGTAAAAGGGTAAGAATCTGAGTCATGTGAAATTTGAGTTCAAATTCTTCTGCCACTTGCCATTCTGTGGTCATGATAATGCCAAAATCACAAAGCTCTTTTAATTTTTAAATTAGTGGCTTATTTTTCAACTTAAAAAAATTTTGTAACTTCATAATCTCTCCCTCCTGCCGCCTTTTGACTCTTTGTAAAGGCAAGCAATATATTAATTATACATATGAATTCACATAAAACATTTTCATATTAACCATGTTGCAGAAAAATTTCTATAAATATTTATCATGCACCTACTATGTGTCAGAAACTATAGTGGCCACTGGATAATACCTTTGTATCATGTAAATGAACCATCCTGAAGGTGCTCCCTTGTTCTCATCTGTGAAATGGGAATAATGAGCAGCATGTATCTCTCAGGTTTGATGTAAATATCAAAGGACATAAATGCAGGCATTTCATTTTTCAAGTTTAAAAAGATCAGGACTAAACATATGACTTCATTGATCCAGGGAACTCCAAGATAAAGAAAGTCACTCTGCCAAAGGAGTTTAGAATTCTCTCCAACCCCAAGTCTTGAAGAATTGAGCAGAGGAGTGAGAGAGGTTGACTTCTTCGGGATCACAGAGCCAGGATGTATCAGAGGCAAGTCATGAATCCAAGACTGGATTCATGGCGAAGGGTCCAACTTTCTATTTATCACACTAAAATTACAGCTCTGTATAAATGTCATTAAGCAATTGATGAACATTCTATCCATTTATCCCTGTCTATCTCTTTATCATTAGGTGGTATCAGGTCCCATGGAAGCCTGAGTCACATGAGTCCACGGTGGGAAGAATTTGCTGAATGAGTGGAACAGGAAGAGGCAGAGCTGAGAGAAGATTGGTCAATCTAATCAGAGCTGGGAAGAATGTGGGCAAGCAGTCAGCTGACTAGTGTGAGTGAAAAAGCTCATTTGTGATTTTGTTTAAGGGAACCTGCTTGTGATTTGTTTATGGAGCTGGTTTGTGGGAAGCCTAGCAGGGAGAAGGCTTGGGAATGATGTACTCTGCATAATTATTGTGTATAGATTTTTGTTACTATGGTGTCTTCCCACTTTCTGGTGTCTGAATAAATGTTTTGTTTCTGTCTTCCATGTGGAGAGTCTGTTGTATTCCACAATGCAGAATTGCACAGGAATATATTCATGGAGGCCATAGGTGATGTGAATATTGCATTGGTGCTACATAGATAAATAGACACTAAATAGATGATAGACACAAAGAGATTATAGATGATAGGTAGGTAGGTAGATAGATGATAGACAGACAGATAGATAGAAAGATGATAGAGTAGATAGATAAATGATAGATAGATAGATAGATAGATAGATAGATAGATAGATAGATAGATATGGTAAAACACCATTGTGGAAGAGGAACAGATAGGAGAAAGAGACAGGAAGGAAGTAGGCAACATAGCTAAGGCTTCTGATCATACAACAAAAGATGCAAAGAAAAAGGAACACTTTTGAATACTGGAATTGGGCTCCATGCCACACAATAGTTCTGCATTATTGGCCATATTCAGACAGAGGGTGGATGATGATGTGGTAAAGACGTTGCACCAAGGACACTTTTCGTGGGCTATGAATATAAACAAAATGAGATGTGGGAAGGAATGTTATATCAGGATTTGGAAAAAATGGGTTAGTGTCCTGGCTCTTTCCCCTAGCAGCCATATGACTTCAGGCAAATCACTTCCCCTCTGTGGTTCATAGTCATCTTATGTATAATCATGCTAGTTAGTGTGTCCATGGTACTTTAAGGTTTGCAAAAAGCTTTACAAACATTAGCTCATTTATTCCCCCCAATAAATCTATGAGGTAGGTGTTATTATTATCTCATTCTAGAGATGAGGAAACTGAGCTCAAAAGAGTTTTTTGTGCTTTGCCCAAGATTTTGAGGAAGGATTCAAACTCAAGTCATCTTGATGTCATCTCACATACTACCCAATGAAGTACCTGGCTATCCCTATAAAATGATGGAGGTGGGTCAAATGACTTCTAAGTCCCCTTCTATCTTTAACATCCCAATACTTCTAAAGTCCCTTCAAACATTTAGTAAAGACAAACACAACCTGCAATATCCCTTGAGCAACCACTTAAAGAAGTCTACTCATTGAATGAGTGTATCTCACTCAAAGTGAGAATGCTACAAGACCATAGTCTGAAATGGCTAGTGTCTCATAATGCATCCTAGGTCATCTCCAGCCATAATGATGAATATCAGGCCATTGGACCCAGATGGCTCAGGAGAAGATAGTGAGGTTGGTGACCTTGCACAACCCTCCCTCACTTAAAATCAACTGCAAGTCATGTCATCATCTTGATGTCATGGTCCTCTTCAAGAATGAAGGGAAAAAACAACTTCTATGAATATGACTTTCAAATATCTAAGGTCAAAAGAATGCTATTTCAATCCTTTAAGGGACACCTCCATTTTTTAGCCTCCTTCAAATAAATCTTGCCTTTAATACCAACTAGAGGCTTAAATTGAAGAGTGTAAACTCCTTATGGACAGGGACTGATTTAATGTCTCTCTTTTATCCAACCTAGTTGTTCATCCAGGACCAAAGGGGTTACATTTCAGTCAGTCAGACAAAGGAGGAATCATTGGGGGTAGGGTAGTTGGAGAGGACCTCCCAGAATCAAAAACTTTGAGAGCTGGAAGGGACCTCAGAGACCCTCTAGTTGAACTCACATATAAAAGGAATCCTCACTAAAACACATCTAACCAATGATCATCCAGTGTTTTGTGGAAGACCTCTACAGACAGAGAGCTCACTACTTGAATAAAAATGAAAGAGACTTGAAGGAAGAGGTTGAATTTGGAATGCACCTGAAGCAATAGGTAGGATTTTAATCTGTGATATTCCTTCTTTTTCTTTACCTCTCTTGAATAATTTCATAATTAAATTACTTAAATATTTAAATTAAATTGCTCACCATCAAAATATCTAAATAATTAAATAAAGGCTTGAATAATTCAACAAGCATACCTTAATGGTGCTAGCAACCATGTTAGGTGCTGGAGATAAAAAGATAAAAATGAAGTGATTCTACCTTCAAGTAGTTTATATTTTCCTGAGGAAAGGTGTTAAGAACATGCAAATAGATAAGTAAATATAAGGTATGGTATATAGGAAAGGTACATATAAGGTAAATAGAAAGCAATTTTGAGGCAAGGGCACAAGCAACTGGGGACATCAGCATGGACACTATGTAGGAGGCAACTGACCTGCCTGAATTTGCCAGTGGGTTCAGATTCCACAAGGAAAGAGAGACACCTAGAAATACTGGCCACCACAATGGTTTATTAGCCTTGTAGGGGAAATACAGGGGTAGGAATTACTGGACAAACCAGTGTGGTAGTGCAGCAGGGTACAGACACTCACACACACACACACACACACACACACACACACTTATAATAATAGTAGTCAAGAAGAGGGAATGGAGTGGTGATTCACACAGAAGAACAGAGAGCTCTCATCTACACCTATCAGCACTATCAGCATTGGGCTTTCCCAATGGCGAACAGCCATGTGCCTTTGGATCCCAGACACTTTATTTCCTTCCAGGGGCTTATCAGGAAAGGGGCAATCTCAGAGGTCTCTGATGGTGGCAGTAGGGGTTATCAAATGATACCAGTGTTCTCACAGGCCTCCTTAGCACTAAGGGTGATAGCGCAGACCATTAGTTTGAGGCTTACTCTCTGTTCAAATAAAACTTGTTCCCTGATCAGTGACACAAATTTGAGAACGGAAGGAAGTTACAGTTTCTAGGAGTTACAACGTATTCTCATCCTCTCTTATAACCCTCTCATGACTTCTCATTTCAAATCCCTTTCCTGATACCGCATCATCTTCTAACCAATTAACTCACTTTCCCATTTCAATTTTTCTCTTTCCCTCCCTGAAATCCTCTTTTGCTCTTCTATTTATTTCTCTATACCTACCCCTCACAAAAAATGGATTATATAATTCCTTACCCTTTGGAAGACCAATGATAGATACTTGGTGACAACATGACCATACAGAAAATTCCTTGAATGGACTTCCAAGAAGTCCATTTCTAACCCAGAAGTGATCCATTATCAGAGAGTCCTTCTCCCCTTTCCCACTGCACTCTTTCCTTGATGAATAGGCTGGTGAGCCAGGCCATTTACAAGATGAGAAACTTGCCAGCTCTCAGCTTAATGTAGCTGTCAAAAGCCCCATTATCATTCATAATATTCTGTGAGTTTCAATGGTTGAAATGGACTTTGAAAATTTTAATGGGTAGGTTGTTATGGTAATAGGAGAGATCTTTCAATCAATAAGCCTAATTACCAAGATGAGTAAACTCCTAACAAGGGACTAATTTTGACCATAAGTTTGTGCTTTTGGTCATTTCAGCAGAACTGGATTAAGAATTTCAGAAAGACAGAGTCTGGGTCTCAGGAAGAAAAAAAAGGGTGGGGGCAGTCATCCTCATCAGTACTTATTGACTTTTTGGTGGGGCCAGGCATGTTGTAGGTATGTTAACTCCATCTACCCTATGCCTTTGAAGCACGGGCTAGCGAGGAGTGGGCAACATCCACAGTCTTCCACTTGCTACCTGAATGACTTTGAAGAAATCACCTCTCCTCCTTCCCTCCCCTCTCTGGCTGTATTGTTCTCACCTACAAAATGGGAAAGAAATTGGACTTAGTGTTGGGCCCTCGAAGTTTCTGTTTGATCTGGTGGTGTCCCTGTACAATTGTTCAAGGTAGCATGCTATGTAGTACAGAGATGACTTGACTTGGAGTGAACTTCTACATCTGACTAATTATCAGGTTTAAGTCAATTAACTTCATCATCCTAAAAGAGACTGTGAGTTACTTCAGAGCAAGGACAATCCATTGTCTTTCTTTGTACCTTCAAGGTTTAACATTGCATGTGGCACCTGTAGGATCTTAATAAATGCTACTTGACCAATTAACCAGCTTGATTTATGAATTCACTGGTATAGCAAATTCCTGGGTAATTTCAATCCTGTCTTCTGCAGAAGATTGTTCTCCATTCCCCATTCTCCACAAGAGATATTTTCTTCCTTCCTTTTAAAATATTATATTATATAGCATTAATATAGCATAACATAATATTATATGATGCAATGTATGATATAGCATAGAATAGCCTGATATGATACATGATGTAATATGATATATAACAATAGCATATATGTTATAATGTAATATAACAGAATATAAAGCACAATACAATATAATACAACACAACATATAATATAACATAGTGTATAATATCATATAACAGAAGATATATTCATAACATGGTCCATCTAATAAGAGTGTTGGTAGTTCAGGGGAACAGTTGTAGACATAAATATTGTTCTTAGTGTAAAATGTCCCACAGCCTCAATTATCTAGAGCCCAGCTACAGGCTCAGAACACAACCTGCCTCCGAGTGCAATGTACACATTAAGAAGGAGGGAGTTGTTTCTTTCTTTCTCATTCTAGAGATCTGTTGCCAGCGACTTCCAGCTGCTGGAAAAGATGGCAAGA
The DNA here is from genome assembly GCA_023548195.1 of Bettongia penicillata ogilbyi. NCBI lineage: Eukaryota > Metazoa > Chordata > Mammalia > Diprotodontia > Potoroidae > Bettongia > Bettongia penicillata. Next base: position 7,561,109 of record JAJHZJ010000257.1, read on the forward strand.
GTCCAAGGCTGGGTTCATGATATCAACTCAATTAGTTGCACCAGCCAAAAACGCTATAATATGGAGCAAGTGACTTCCATTCTCAGGAATCCATTCCTTCCCCTTTTAAATAAGCCGGTTGTCTTCACAGATCACTAAAGTCCCTTTTAATTCTGGCTTTGACTCTCCATTGTTTTCATTTATGTGTAATCCTAAGGTTACTTGAGTTCATTGACTTTGTTGTTTGGTTTCCCTGATAGCATTGTGTCGTTCCCTTGGTTACAAGTCAAAGGATGCAGAAAGACACAAAAAGTGAGAAAAGAAGAGGAAAGAGAGAAGGCAGGTTGTGAAGAGCAGATTCTAAGGGGGAGGAGGGGATGCCAAAGGTTTTAACAATGTGACCCCAATCTAGGTTTAAACTCTACCTCCAATTGTTCACCCTGAGTTCTCTTTGCAATCAGACATATCCAATCCCTGGAATTTTTTCATTCCATTTTCCTGCCTACCTCCAGTGAAATTTCAGGAAGCCTTCAAGATGCTACCAAAGGACCACCTCCTCCAGAAGCCTTCCTAGATCTGCCTATCCAGATGTCTTCTCTCTCTCTCTCTCTCTCTCTCTCTCTCTCTCTCTCTCTCTCTCTCTCTCTCTCTTCTCTCTCTCTCTCTCTCTCTCTCTCTCTCTCTCTCTCTCTCTCTCTCTCTCTCTCTCTCTCTCTCTCCTCTTAACTCTTTCAATATTCTTGCTGGGGTTTTCCTGTTGTTTTTACATTATATATTTTATCCAGTAGATCTCTCCTCTTCAGAGAGATCCTTACAAAGAAGAAAAAAAAGAAAAAATACCAAAACTAAGCAAATTTTTGTCCAATTGCAATCTTATGTGCAGAGTTCTATCCCCACAGACCCTCATCTCTGCAAATGGGAGAGGAAGGTGTCTTCCTACAGCTCTTCTTGGTTATTAAAATTACATTTTTCACTTCTTTTCTCATCTTTTTGTTAATTATTACTTTGTCTGGTGTCCTTCTTTAGGTGGTGATTTGAAACTGGATCTGGTCATGAACTCTTCCCCATCTACCATCCCCTAAATTTTGTCCTACTGATCTTTAAAGATGGATGACAAGATGATGGCAGATTCAGGTGGGGAAGGGGTGATGAGACCGCATGCATCAACAGAGGGATCACTCTTGCAACCTAAATATTCCCCTCATGATTACTGGCTTCAGTTCCTAAACTTGCTTTTTAAGCCTTTGAGTTTCTTCTCACATCCCATTTAGGTGACAGAAAAATGTGGTGTTTTTATATTCTATCTCATGAGGCCCCCATGGAAAAGACAAAAGACTTGCAGGGCCAGGAGTTCAGAGGTAGCCAGACGGTTTTTTTATGTATGCATCTAACTCCTTTTATACTTTAACTTTGAGGCCATCTCCGTCAGGAACTTTGGGGATTCAAAGGAACAGTGTACTCCTGAAAATATGGGGATTAGTTAGTAACTACTTTTCTTGCTACAGATTCCCAGTAAATATCCTTTTATAAAAGCCAATTGATGTCAACTGACTGATTAATATTGAGAAGCATAACAAATGGGGGCTTGTAAATGATAGCACTAGAAACCTCATCCTCTCAGGGTTAACCCTAAAACCTTGAGGGGAGCAATAGTCATTCCTATTCTAGTATGAGTTAGTAGGGTGACCCCCAGATGAGGGGCTGTATCTAGAAGCAGGTTTGTAATGCTTAAAGTATAATTTAAGTTTCTAACTCTTGTTTTATTATGCCTTCAGAGGCTCATCTGTTTAAAAAAGAAAGAAAGAAAAGAAAAACATATTTTGAGTTTTTACTCAATACTGACCCTTATTACCAGGCCTTATTAATAAGAGGCAAGGTTCCTATCCTTGGGCAATTTCAACACTGGCACCTTAATGAAATATTCAACCAGTCCTTGTCTGTACAACAAGAGAAGTAAGTACATTGGAAATATGTGAATGGATGGCTCTATTCCTTACCTTGCATCTGGCCACTTGCCTTCTTGTAGACAGAATTACATGGTAACTCAACTGTTAGGAACATAACAGTTCTATTCCTGGCCTGTAGAACTGCTGTGGTAGTATTAAAGTGTGATCTAGAGATTTGCTTTTCTTGTTAATTTTTTTCATCAATGATTTGGATAAAACACTGAATGCAGACTTATCAAATTGTTGTGACACCAAGCAGAAAGCCTGGCTAAATCAAATGGAATATAGTCAGAATTCAAGAACATGCCAGCAGGCTGGAATATTGATAGAGCTAATTTAACAGAGATAAATGTGAAGTCTCATACTCAGGGTCACAAACAACTTCACAAGTACAAGATAGTGGAAGCATGTGACATAGTTGTTTAGCTTTAAAAAAAAAAGATCTGAGTGTATAGTGGACCACAATCTCGATGAGCCAATAGTTGATATAATAGAAAAGAAAGCTGATTTCATCTATAAATCAGCATAAAAAGTTCCATACCTTCCAGGACTGGAGGAGTGGTTGTTTCGCTATACTCTGACATCTTTAGATCATGTCTGGAAGACTGTGTACATTCTGCTTAATCTGTGAAGAAGCCCTAGGTGTGGCCTTTTGACCGAATCCGAATTTTACAAAACGATGTAAAATTTGGAGTCAGTCAAGACTCTAGAAAGCTACATGTTGCCTGAAGGCTGCAGGTTCTTACCCCTGCTCTGGCATAATGATTCTTAGGTTTGGATCCTGCCAGCTTTTGTTTTATTTTGATCATTGCTTTTCAATATATTAGATTTCCTTCCCAATTTTGTGAATCGTGCATTTCTCAGTAGCCTGATAAAGAGTCCATAGACATCTCCAACTGATCACATTAAGAAACCCAGTTCTAGTACAGTTGGATGCCTTCACAGTCTGGAAGAGCTTTCCAACTTTCTAATGCTTGGTCCTGATGATGTCTTTTTCGTCTTCCCCAGATGTTTGCATGTTGTGCGGATATACTCCCAAGTAGAGGTGAAGAAGGTTGGGTAACTACTGCTGTCATTGCTGTTGCCAGGACAATCCACTGTGTCTCCTTTTCTCCCTCCCTAATTGGCAAGGTTCTTCACTTATGAGTCTTAGTGCCATTTTCTCTTTGTCCTCCTGAGAGGTAAGGCAATCATTGTTTCCAGTTCACACTCTCCCTGCCTGACTGAATCTCTCCCTGGAAATCATGCCAGTTGGGTGCCGTTGTGAAAACTTGTTTACAAATCCAATCGTTGCCTGCAATGTGGACTTGGCAGCATCTGGCACCTGGCACCCCCCCATTCCCTTGGCCCTGGCCAGACTTGGGCAGAGAGGCTTCTGAGATTCATTTCTGTTGATGGAACTGTGGATGGGAAAGAAGGGAGAGTTAATTTCTAGGGTTTTATAGCAGGTTTTGGCAAGGGGCAAAAGAAATCAAAGGCTGTAAGAGGCAGTGCCAACAAGATGATTTCAGCTGGAAAGTACTGAAGGGAGCTTTGGAACAGGAGAATACTTTGCATTTCTATAGAATTCTCACCTTTATTATAGAATATTTCCTTCACACAGCAGGTGATTTGGGAAAACTTGAAATTTGTCTTCTGCTTCAACGACTCATGAGATCAATGGTCTAGAGATAGAAGGGACCTCAGAGATCACCTAGCCCAACTCCCTTATTTTATGGATAAGAACATTGAGGCTCAGAAAGTTTAAAGTGTGCCTTAGGATCATAAAGTCATAAACCTAGATTTGGAAGAGAAATAAAAAGTCATCTAGCTTAGCTTAATGTTTTTGATGAAGAAACATGTAGTTTGCTCAAGGTTGCATGGGTACTAAGTATCAGAAGTGATATCTGAACCCAGGTCCTCTGAATCCATAGAATAGCTCTTTGTTATACTATTTGTGACCATATTCCTCCTGTTCTACTGGGGAAAAGATTGTCAGAAGAAAAAGACTCAGAAAAGACTTTGTTTTTTCTAAATTCAGGGAACCTTTAATCCACCAATGGGATTCATTACGGAACTCAATGAAATTATTGTAACTTTCATCTGAGGGTAACCCAAGGCCATTAATAAACTATAATGAACTACTGAGAGAGTTTACCTTGTCTTGGAGACATTTTGAGTTCTTACTTCTGAAAACATCCACTGATAAGGCTAGGAAGAAAATGACTTTTACCCATAGAGGAGCTTCGCTAGAAGCAAGCTTTTATAGGAAGTGGAAAGCTATAAACAGACCCTAATGAAGACAACCATTAATAATTCTGCATTGAGCCAATATGAAGGAGCTGGCTTCTTGAAGAGTTGGTGCTTTTTGTTTTTGTTTTTAAGAAATGATCGCAATACCAATGGCCCATAGCATGGATTTCTAACTGCTTCCAAACCCATGACTCTTCAACATTCTACCCATTACGTTTCTACTACAGGTTCAACATTCTCAATTACTTTAACACATCCTCATTTGTTACAGCCTCTAGGTAGCCATCTATCTCTAGGCACTCTCTAGCTACTATTACTCTTGGAAGGTGTCAACCAGAATAAAAGTAAAGATAGGGCCTGTTTTGATGCTTTCAGAAAAAAATAAAGATGCAAAGACTTATATGAACTGATGTAAAGTGAAATGAGAAGAACATTGGATGCAGCAATAACAATATTGTAATGATTATCAATTATGAAAGACTTAGCTACTCTGCTCAAGAAAATGATTCAGGACAATTTCAAAAGACCCATGGCGAAAAATTTCCTGCCAGAGAGAGAGCTAATGAACTCTGAGTGCAGATGGAAGCATACTACTTTCTTACTTTAAGTTTCTTGGGTTTTCTTTTTATTTCTTTATTTTGTTATTTGCATAATAAAGAAATGTGTTTTGTATGACTTCACATGTATAATTGGGAGAAAAGGAGAGAATTTAAAACTCAGTTGTTTATTTTTAAAGAATACTAAAATGAAATAAAAACAACAAAACAGAGATGGTCTGAGAATAAAGGAACCATCAACTTCATATTTCTAGAAGCCTCTCATTCTAGATAGCCTGAAATCACTTGTGATTGTATTTCCACTTTAAGTAGATAGACAGTGAAGTAGTTCAATAAGGACAGAGCTGACCCTGGTACCAGGGAAACCTGAGTTTAAATCTGGCCTCAGATATTTACTAGGTGTGTGATCCTGGGAAGGTCATTTAACATTTTAAAGCTTCTCTGCCTTAGTTTTCTCATTTGTAAAATAGAAATAATAATAGCACCTACCTGCATAATTGTTATTAATATAAAATGTCAATATTTGTACAGTGTCTTAAAAACTATATAAAATATCATCATCATCATCATCATCATCATCTTAGAAGTTCCCTAAAGGTTCTACTCTTCATTTCACAGAAAAATAAAATCTTGGAGACAGAAGGTCCATATCTTTTTTTTTAAAATATAAATTTATTTAACTTTTTACATTCATTTTCACAAAATTTTGGGTTCCAAATTTTCTCCCCATTTATCCCCTGGCCCCAACCCAATACACCGAGCATTCTAATTTCCCCTATCACCAATCTGCCCTCTCTTCTATCATCTCTCCCTTCTCTTCTCCCCATCTTCTCTTTTGTCCTGTAGGGCCAGATGACTTTCTATTCTCCATTAACTGTATTTCTTATTTCCTAGAAGCAACAACAATACTCAACAATTGTTCCTAAAACTTTGAGTTCCAAATTTTCCCCATCCCTGCCTCCCCACCTGTTCCCTTTGGGAAGGCAGGCAATTCAATATAGGCCATATCTGTGTAGTTTTGCAAATGACTTCGATAACAGTCGTGTTCGGTAAGACTAACTGTATTTCCCTCCCTCCTATTCTGCCCCCCATTGTTTCTATTCTGTCTTTTGATCCTGTCCCTCCCCAAGTGTTGACTTCAAATTGCTCCATCCTCCCATTGCCCTCCCTTCCATCATCCCTCCCTCCCTGCTTATCTCCTTCTCCCCCACTTTCCTGTATTGTAAGATAGGTTTTCATACCAAAATGAGTGTGCATTTTACTCCTTCCTTTAGGCGAATGTGATGAGGGTAAACTTCATGTTTTTTTCTCAGCTCTCCTCTTTTTTCCTCCACTAAAAAGTCTCCTGCTTGCCTCTTGAATGAGATATAATTTACCCCATTCCATTTCACCCTCTCTCCTTCCACTACATTTCTCTCTCACCATTTACCTTAATTTCTTTTAAGATATGGTCCCATCCTATTCAATTCACTCTGTGCTCTCTGTCTCTGTGTGTGCATGCATGTGTGTATGTGTGTGTGCGTGCATGCATGTACATGTGTGTGTGCATGTATGTGTGTGTACGTCTATGTGTGGTCCCACCAACTACCCAGATACTGAAACGTTTTAAGAGTTACAAATATTGTCTTTCCATGTAGGAATGTAAACAGTTCACCTTTGGTAAGTCCCTTATATGACTTCCCTTTGCCGTTTACTTTTTCATGCTTCTTCTCATTCCTGTGTTTGAAAGTCAAATTTTCTTTTCAGCTCTGGTCTTTTCATCAAGAATGCTTGAAAGGCCTCTGTTTCATTGAAAGACCATATTTTCCCCAGAAGTATTATACTCAGTTTTGCTGGGTAGGTGATTCTTGGTTTGAGTCCTAGTTCCTTTGACTTCTGGAATATCTTATTCCATGCCCTTCGATCCCTTAATGTAGAAGCTGCTAGATCTTGTGTTATCCTGATTTTATTTCCACAATACTGGAATTGTTTCTTTCTAGCTGCTTGCAATATTTTCTCCTTGACCTGGGAATTCTGGAATTTGGCCACAATGTTCCTAGGAGTTTCTCTTTTTGGATCTCTTTCAGGTGGTGATCGATGGATTCCTTCAATACTTATTTTGCCATCTGGTTCTAGAATATCAGGGCAGTTTTCCTTGATAATTTCCTGAAAGATGTTGTCTAAGCTCTTTTTTTGATCATGGCTTTCAGGTAGTCCCATAATTTTTAAATTGTGTCTCCTGGATCTATTTTCCAGGTCAGTTGTTTTTCCCATGAGATATTTCACATTCTCTTCCATTTTTTCATTCTTTTGGTTTTGTTTGGTGATTTCTTGGTTTCTCAGAAAGTCATTAGCCTCCATCTGTTCCATTCTAATTTTGAGAGAACTATTTTCTTCAGTGATCTTTTGAACCTCTTTTTCCATTTGGCTAATTCTGCTTTTGAAAGCACTCTTCTCCTCATTGGCTTTTTGAATCTCTTTTGCCAATTGAGTGAGCCCATTTTTCAAGGTGTTATTTTCTTCAGCATTTTTTTGAGTCTCCTTTACCAAGGTATTGACCCGTTTTTCATGCTTTTCTTGTATCTCTCTCATTTCTCTTCCCAGTTTTTCCTCCACCTAACTTTATTTTCAAAATCCTTTTTGAGCTCTTCCATGGCCTGAGCCCACCAGACATCCACCTCAGATGTCTGGGATAGAGAGGCCCCAAGCTCCACGTCCTTCCCTGATGGCAAGCATTGTACTTCTTCATCAGAAATGAAGGGAGAAAGGAACATCTCTTCCCCAATAAAGTAGCTCTCTATGGTCTTATTCTGCTTCCTTTTTCTGGGCATTTTCCCAGCCAGTTACCTGACTTCTGAGATTCCTCTCCACCCTTGCCTAGATCTGCCCAGCTACTGCTTGGGGTCTGAGATTCAAATGCTGCTTCCCAGCCTCAGGGCTTTCTGTAGCAGGCGTGGCTGCTATTCAATGTAAGCTTAAGTTCTGGTGCTGGGGTGGGGGCAGGGCCACCTCCCAGGCTCAGTTCCCTCAGGGGGTTTATGCAGAGACCTTTGGTAATGGAGCTCCTGTCTGCTTGGGGTGTCCCGGGCTGCCGCTGCCTCTTCCACTGCCTCCCGAGGGGGCCTGAGTCACGGAGACACCCCACTCCCCTCTCAGCCAGCCCAGAAGTCTCTCTCACTGACCTGTAGTGTCTGTGGATGGAGGGACCTTCCGGCCGCCAGAGATTCCATCCCTGAAGCCTGGTCAGATCTGCTCCTCTGGGTGCGCGTGGCCAGGGCAGCTCAGGAGTGGGCTCCGCTGTCTGCAGTGTGACGGACCTTTAGGGACGGCTTTCCAGGGCTCTCTGGAACGGAAATCTCTTCCACTGCATTGGTGGGCACTTGTTCTGCTCCAGAATTTGTGGGGAGTTCTCTTTACAGGAAATTTAGCATACGGGTGAGTCTTTCTACTCTGCCATCTTGGCTCCTTCCCCCCCCCCCCCCAGAAGGTCATATCTTGCAACATATATCTGAAGAACCACCCCCAACCCAAACCTGGCCCCCAAAGTTGTCATCTCGATTTTCTAGAACAGCCTTTTTCAAAGAAGTCGTTTCCACTTTAGCATAGCTCTGGTTGTTAGAATGTTTCCTTACTGCATGTCCAAATTTGTCTCTTTCCAGTTCTCCCTGTTGTTATCTTCTTTTCTCCCTGGCACAAAACAGAATAAATATAAACCCTTTCCCCACAGGACAGCTTATCTCATTCCTTTAGTCTGTGCTTACATAGTATGATCTCAATACCCTTCATCATTCTAGTAGCCCTTTGGACATTGCATTATCAATATCATTCCTCAAATGTGGTATACAGTGGGTAACCAGTCTTCCCAAATTGGTATAACCAGTACAATGCACAACAAAAGCATCCCCATCTGATTCCTGAGTCCTGTGCTTCCCTGATTGGAGTCTAAGATGAATCAGAACTACTTATTACACATGTACTTTGCATCGTTCCCTGTGTTGAGGACTGAGGATTCAAAGAAAGACAAAGATATGATTCCTGTTCTCAAGGATCTTACATTTGAATGGGGGAGACAAAACATAGATATCTTGGCACATGCAAGAAGATTACATACACCTTTGTTGGCTGCCACATCATGCTGGTTACATTAACCTACAGTCCTTCAAGCTTTCAAAATTGTCCCTCCGTGAACTGCAATCTAGTCCTTTCTCCATAATCTCACACTTATGAAATAAATACTTAGATAATTTGTTCTTTGGACCTAAGTCTCTCTGTCTCTGTCTCTCTGTCTCTTTCTCTCTAAATATATGTGTATATAATTTCATCATATTAAATTCTACTCAAAATATACAACTGAATGTAATCTCAGGCATCCCTGGCAAAGTAAGAGCTCCACTATCTTGTGAGTGTACAAAACCTAAGGGATGAGGAAGAGCACATGTCTTTGTATGGTGCGGGTGAGAATTGCTTATGGAAAGAAAAGTTATTAGGTAGAATGACATAATGTGACTGTGAAATTCTAGTGTTTTGTGACATTGGCACGGCCTTCCTGTATCAGGTCTCAGGGTGTCTTCTTACCTCCAGTCTGTGGTGAGATAGAACCTATTTATGGCACAGTAATTGAAGCAGGAGATGATAGAAATAAAACTTACTTGTTCCACCATCTATTCTCTCAGAATCATTTCCTTCTGGGACCCCACAGAGCTGATGAACACGAAGAGCCTGGAATCTGGCAGTAACAACCCATTATAGTGGGTGCAAATTGTATTTTGTTATTTCAGCCTGTACCATATCTGCATAGAAGATAGAAACCAAGCTGGGCCTGAGCAGGTGTGAATGGTGTAACCAGAGAGTATGAATCTTTTTCAACAATGCATATGAAGCTCTTTTGGAGGAACTGGAAATTTTAGTCTGGAGAAAAGAAAGCTAAATGAGGAGCTTTGTTCAAGTGTTTGAAGGGTTGTCCCATGGAGAAGCAGCTATTGGCTGCTATTGGCACCACAAAAAGAACCAAAAGCAAAGATTAAAAATTATGAAGAGACATGTGTGTGTATCTGTGTGTGTTTGCTACTAGGAAGAGCCTTGTAAAAATAGAAGTCTCCAAAACTAGCAGGGACTGCTTCAGGAGTAGGGTGGGACTGTGGAGGGGTGGGGTGGAGGGGAATGGAGGGCTCATAGGAGGTGATTGTGCATAATTTAGATGACCGGGAAGAATTCTTTTTTGAGTGTGAGTTGAACCAGATTACCATTTGACAACATATGACATGACTATTAAGGACAAAGATGAGGGATTGAGTGAAGCAAAGAAAGCATTTTTAAAGCACTTAATATATGCCCAATACTATATCAAGAACCAGGGAATAAATTGTCAATCAATCAATAGACACTGATGAAGTGACCCAGGCCCTGTGACACGAGACCACAAGATATACACAGAGAACCAGGAGGGAAGATTAGACAACCACAACGGAGTCTCTCCAAAGTTTCTAGAGATTTACTTGGACATTCACTCTGGTATGCCCCCCCACAGTGATCCATGAAATTCACAAAAGATGGGTTGGCCCAATGCCTGTTTCCTTAAGGGACTGAATGTGGCATATGCAAAGCTTACATGACCTTCCTCCCTCAATTCAAATGTGGGCATGACCCCTAAAGATCACTGCTCACTGCTCACCCCACCCATGTCCTTTGAACCTACAACCATGAGCTCCACTCCTCCACCCCAAAAAGGAGAATGAAACTTCAAAGACTGATACTTTTCCAAAACTCTTTGCCTCTGAGTCAGTTCACAATTTCCTTAGAAAGTCGTTACTTTTAAAAAAAGATGAAAGAATGAAAAATTCTTTGTAAAAATCCTTTATATGCCAGGCACTATGCTAAGTCTTGAGGAACAAAATACAAAAACAAGATAATTCATGCTTTCACTTATATTTAAATGAAAAGACATTTAAATAGAACATTGAACTATAATGAAGTATATTTATAAATATAAATTTTATATTTGAAGAAAAGCTTATATTTAAGTGAATCAAATATTCTTGATCTCAGATCCATAAATCTGTGGATAGATTTCAGTGGGTCCTGAAATGGTAATGAACCTGAATGGGGGAAAATATACCTTTACATTCACTGTCCTTTAATTGAAATTTGGCATTTCCTTCAACTATTGGAGAAATGATCTATAGGCTTCTCCATACTTCCCAAGGGGTTAGTCTATCATATAAAAGAAGGTTAAGAATTCCTGAAAAGGGAGATAATGGCAAAGGGAAGCTTTGGTCTGGAAAGTTACAGAGTTAGTTAATGACACTATAGTACAATTAATTAATTTCTTTTCTAGAATTAATATCGTTGCGTTAATGATTGCTTCCCAAGCTAAAGGAAGAAAGAGAATAGGAGGAACATTGCAGGAAGACTATCATGGAATGAAGATGGACAAAGGACAGCAACATGGGTTTCAGGTTTGAGAGAGAGTAGACTGTCAGTAATCAGGAACCTGCAGAGCAGGATTTGGAGCATCTGGTTCGGGGCAGATCCTGTGATGAGGAAACATGGCATAAAGAGAAATACTCATATGAAGAACCTATACTACCCCCCACATCTTATTATTTTACCCAAATTTAGCATTTTGGAAAAATATCAAAGTTTACTTTGCACGGGGAGCTGAATGTAGCCATATTCACAGTAAAACATCTTGAGCCAAGGTCAGAATCAAAAGTAGAAAATCAAGTCTTGGGAAAGATTTAGGTCACAGAATTCTAGTCACTTTGGGACTCAATTTCTTCATATGCAAGACAATTTAGTCGAACCAGAGGACCTCCAAGTTCCTTTCCAGGTCTATGACTTTGTGATTCTAGGTACCACAGGACTTTAAGAGGTTATTTCAGGACTAGAGTACTGCAGCCATCTACATTTATTCGTGACATAACAGAATCCTCATTATGATGGACCTGACAAGCAGTCCATCAGACTGTACGTTCCTTGCAGGCAGAAACTGTCTTTTGTCCATTTTTTCTATCACCATTGTTTGTAATAGCAATTTAGATGAAAGATCTTTCTCATTAATTAATAGGCCCATATGATCTGCTTAAATCACCTGGAAGTCTAAGTCACATGTAGTAGGAGGAGCTTACTGAAGAGGTAGAACAGGAAAGGTGCAGTGAAGCTGGAAGGAAGTGAGTGAATGAGATCAGATCAAATGGGATAGAAAGCAGGCAACTGACACATTGTAACAGTTGATAGTGTGAAGGCTCTGATTGAGGCAGGGAAGTTTGAGAAAGTCTTTCCCCCCTCCTGTAATCATGTTTATTAACTTCTTGATCAGCATGATGGATTTTGCATTCTGGGTCTGGGATTTGGCTTTCTGGTGCTTAAATAAATGGTTTTTTTTTTTCCTTCCTTCTATATGAAGAGTCTTCTATACTTGGTGATTGAGAACTGTGCTGGTATATTCATGGTCACCACCAGAGCTGTGAATATTGCCTTGGCTATACATTTGGTGTCATGAACAGGATTGCAAGATATAAAATCTCCATTTGGAGGCAGAAAGGATTTAAAGGAAGACATTAATATCCCAGGATGGGAGGATTTACCATATTCCTCACTAGCAAGGGAATAGACTAAAAGCATTGGGTGAAAACTGGGAAGCAAGGTTACAAGAGGGAGAACCTGGATATTTGGAAAGGTGTTTGCAGGGAATACCAATAAGACCAGGGAAGGAATTGGCAGAGGTAAATAGGGGAGGCTAGATTTTACTAAAGGCTTACTGTATTATGTGCAGAAACAGAGATGAGCTGCTTAAGGAAAAAAATTAGATGGAAAATAGTACAAGAGCAGTCTGAGGGGGTCTCAGGTGGATGGAAAGACTTTTCATTTAGCTCAGAAGAAGCTGAAGGCTCACAAAAGAAATGCATATGTGACCTTTGTACAAACTCAGCCTAGATGCCACAGTGACAAAGGAAATGAAATAATTTTGAGGAAGAAGTTTCCCAGTCAGAAGCACACCCAATAGTGAGATAGAAACAGGAGAACCAAGGAAGTAACTCAATGTTTAGGGAAATTATTGAGGATTTTACTCAACAGTTCACAGAAATTTTGAGTAAATTCACCCAAAGGATGGGAGAAATGTTAATGTCTTGGATGGTGAGAATCAGTGATGATGGAACTGGAAGAATAGTTATAGATCCTGTGGACTGCCTGAAATTTATAGATATTAGTCAGAATCCTTTTGTACAGAAAACTCTCAGAGATTATAATATGTAAGGAGGTAACAATACAACTCATCTGTTAGCTTTGGCTGCAGAAGGCTGTAGTAGGCAGTATCCTACTGACTCTATGTGGCCTAGTGGAGACAGACCCTGGTATTCACTTAGGGACTGTATAAGAAAGTTAAAGGAGGAGGTAATGAAAGCTGTCATAATGATTGGAAATACAAATGCATACTCTGATATTCCCTTTGAAGTTTACCATAGAAATATAATAGTGAAGATGACTCCTCCTACTTACAAGCACTTGATTTTGATGCTAATAATTGGGGAAATAGGGCATCTTCTTTCAGAGGTGCTGGACAAGGTTCCATAGTTAGATGACTTAGGAGACTGAGAAAAGACAAAATTGCTAGAGAGAGAAGAATAAATAGCCAGTTGATTAAAATCAGAATAAATTGACAAGGAGAGAATTGTTTACTGCTCCATTGAGATCAGGGGTAGATTTTAGGGGCATAGATGATAAAGAATGTATCGAGAAAAGGGACTTGGTACTAGACAAAATAAAGAAGTAAGAACTGCCCGTACAGATTGTGCTGAAACCTTGTATTCAAGTTTGTCACACTTTCAGGAAGAATAGGAAGTTGACCAAACCTCAGCTCAGATTAATATTAGCAGCTCGAGGAATACATGTATTGGCTGGAGTGATAGATTCTAATTATGAAGGAGAAATTATTGTAACATTCCAAAATTTAGGTGATGGACCCATACAGTTTTGTAAAATTGATAGAATATTTCAAGTGACTACTATTATTCCTTGTGAAATAAGACCATTTATGAAAACTTATCGTCCTTTTGAAATAACAGAGGAACTGAAAGACTGGGTTCTACTAAGGGAATAAAATTGAGAGCTAAAGTATGGGTAAAACAGAAGCCAGACTATGTTCCAAAGGCTGCAGAAATTATAGCACATGGGAAAGATAATACCATAACTGTTGTTTATTCAGGAGAAGATGATTACCAAATTGTACCTTTAACATATATTCTACCATGAATGAGGTTGTGAGGTTGTGAGATTGTAAGTCTGGAGTTCACGGACTCCAGAATCACAGCTGACCCGATGTCTACCCTGTTTCTGGTTATCATTTCCTTGTTTTCATTCCTTTGCTTTTTATCTTTTCATCTGTTAAGCTTGTTTGCTAGATTTGTTTCCTTTAGGCTCAGTACCTTCCACCTACATCCCTTAAGCCAGATGTCACCTCCTATCTATGATGATGATGACGATCTCTAGACCTGAAGTTGGCAAAACTCTAGATACCAGCTAAAGAACTGATCTCTCAAATGGGACTTCTTGGGGCAAGGACAGCTTTATGTCCAATCTCAGCAAGAAGCAGTAGTGGAAGAAGAGACCTTTGCTCCTTACTACAAGATTTTGGGCTCCATTGTTGAGGAGAATGATGGGGTGCTTGTAATACCAGTTGTCCCTCTGACCTATGTAATGAATATGAAAGATCTTGGGGCCAAGCATAATAGTAATTTGAAGGGAAGTATCTTCCTCATTAATTGATAGGCTCATATGATCTGCTTAAATCACTTGGAAACCTAAGTCACATGTAGTAGGAGGAACTTGCTGAAGGTGCAGAACAGGAAAGGTGGAGCAGAACCGGGAGGAAGTGAGTGAGTAAGTGGGGTCAGGTCAGAGGGGAAAGAACACAGGCCAACTGACACATGCCCAACTAACACACTGTGACAGTTGATAGTGAGAAGGCCCTGACTGAGGCGGGGAGATTTGAGAATGACTTTGCCCCTTGCTGTGATGACATTTATTAACTTCTTGGTCACTATGATAGATTTTACTTTCTGGTTCTGAGATTTGGCTTTCTGGTATTTAAATAAATGTTTTTCTTCTGCCTTCTACATGGAGAATGTTTTATACTTGGTGATTGAGAGCTACGTTGGCATATTCATAGTCACCACCAGAGTTGAGAATGTTGCCTTGGCTATACACTGCTTAACATAGTGCCTGGTACTTGGTAGATGTTTAATAAATGTTGACTGGTTGTGCTTGAATAACTCTAATGAGGAGAAGTCTGCTAGGCTTAAGGTAATTCATTTCATTATAGAATAGTTAGAATTATCAAAAAGGGCTTGTTTCATCTGCTATCAATCCTAAATTACCCTCTTTGCCCTTTCCCATCCATTTCTCCTAGATCTGTGCTCTAGATCCAAAAAGACAAGTCTAATTTCTTTTACACATGATGGTGCTTCAAATAGCTTAAAAGAAACATCATGTCTCCCCCAATTCTACTCTAGGCTAAACACATTCTGTTCCTCAAACAATCTTCTGGGTACGTAGACACATATTTTTGGTTGCCCTTCTCTGAAATCCATCTGTCAAGCTTTTGAATAGGGTGGTAGAAAGAATGTTCAACTGAAAGTTGTGACCAAAGTGCCAGCCCTGCCCCACTTCACTACGTATGTGTACAGGTCATTCAGCTGCTCAAGGTGTTGCTGGTTTTTTCATCTTTAAAAGCTAAAAAGTAGTAGAAAAATCAGTTCTAAATTAATGGTGCTATGATCCAAACAGGATCAGACCTTCACTGCTCAAAAAGAAAAGAATTTCTTCTAGATGTTAACGTACAGCCCTGATTTTGCTTCTATCCTGTTATTTGTTTATGAAGATGTTGCATCTTCCTAGTAGAATACAATCTCTTTGAGTACAGGCACTGCCTCACTTCTATAATTGTATTCCCAGAACCAAGCACAGTATCTGTCATATCTTTAATAAATATGTTTAATATCTTTAGTAAATATATTTTAATATATCTTAAATAAATTCTTGTTGACTGGTTGTTTTTAATTATACAAGCTTCACTGGTCATCTGTTAGAGCATTTAAATAGACCTCTGTTGAGGGGGAGCTTACTACTTCTCAAGGTGAATTGTTTCACCTGTTAAAAAGTTTCCTTAGTAGGAAGTTTGCCATTTAAGTAAATTGACTTCTGCCTTCCCATAATGTCCATGCTTTGGTCCAAAGTCTACCCTCCCAGACCAAACTGAATAAATCTTATGCCCTTTCCATATGACAGCTTTTCAAATATTCAAAGACAGTGATTATGCCACAATTCTACCCCAATTCCTCTTTTCTCTAGACTTAATAGGCCCATTTTTTTCAACCAGTGTTCACCATATGGTCTCCAGTTTCCTATCACCATGGTTAGCATTTTCTAGACTTATTTATTACTGTTCTTCCAAATTTAGCAAGTGCAACCCCTGAAGTCAGAAATACAACTGCATCCTTTCTAGGGGACATGTATGCTAGTCCATTACTAGAAAACATACATGACTTCACAGCTTCTGAACAGTTCTTTTGTACTCATAACTGGGATTGCCTGGAGAATGATTAGTGCTTGAAACAGGAGCACTCTCTCAAATGGGAGAAATAGATCTTTTTATTTCTTTGTTTTTGAGTGTGTTGCTATAACTATCTTAGAATTCCAGCAAGGCCAAGAATGTACTTTCCTCCCCAGTAGTAATGATAATCCATAGTTCAAGTGAGCTGTGAGAGCATACATTTGTCTAGATGAGATGCAATTAAGACTGGACCTTGAGGCCTTGACAATTTCTTCTGTTTCTTTCCCTGAGCCCATGTCACCAAACACAGATCTTGAGAAATGGATGGTTCCACTCCTGATGGTAACCTCATGAGTTTGTGAGTTCCTGGGTTCTTGAATTTCTGAATTCAAACCAGTTGCCCAGTGAGAAGGAATTCTTGTAAACTCTACTACTTCTTAGAGGAGATGATCACTGATGGGATAATCTTGAACCCAAAGAAACTAAAGAACCACATCCAAATTCTCAGTAGACCTGGTCTTATGAGTTGATCCAGACAATAAAAATCTGGGTTAAATAAGTATGTTTTAAGCAGTCCCACACAGTTGTCTTTACCTTCCTGGAGGTTCTAATAAGTGTGATGTTTGATTTTAAGTATTTGTGATTATATTCTTAGACAGTCATTTATAGTTTAAGCATTTCTTTTGTGGTGCTATTTATTACTTGATCTTATACTTAAAATCAGTCTGAAAAGGGCCTCTCTTAATAACTTTTAGGGAGGTCCAGGATTTGAACCATATCCAAGATTTATTGAGATTTTTCTCCTCTTTCAGAAAGGAGGAAGAATAAGAAAAATCTTAAAACCTGGAATCTGGACCAGAACTCAACCCAATACTCTAGATATTCAAACCATAAAAAAATGGAGAAGAAAAGAGCAGCAAGAGTCAAGATTTATCACCTCTAGTGGGCTGGATACTGTCTCTCTTAATGTAGCCCCACATCAATTACATTAACTACCACACTGTAAGCACAGACTGTGAAAAAGAGCCTAAAACCCAAAGGCTTTTTAGGTTGTGTATCTCTGTTGAGTTTCACACTTTTGAGTCTCTTTGAAATAAATCACAGGATTATAAGACTTTAGAGTTAGTACCTCAGAGAAAATCTACTCAGGGCATCAGAGATTTCAAGCTGGAAGGAAATTTAGAGAACATCTTATCTAACACTTCCATTTTACAGATAAGGAAACTAAGGCCAGTGAAGATTATTAGACTTGGCCGTAGTCTCACAAGTAATTAAGTGTCAGAGCTGGGATTTGGACTCTTGGGAATCCAAGTCAAGCAGTGTCTCTATCCAAGCATTTTGTAGATAAGGAACACAGAGAGTCAAGGAACTTTCTCACAGTTATACAGGTAGATTCTAGCCTTTACTTGGGTCCCTCAGCTATCCTTTGTCTTTTCTCCTGGTGAGAATATACATTAGTGAATTCTACGTTTTCCTTATCAGATTTGTATTATTCCTTAGCTATCAGCACTGATAACCTCAAGTAGGCTGTGCTGGTCTCTAGCCAGCTGAAACTCGATTGACCTCCAGTGGCTTCTGTGATGGTCATGGCTCTAACAAGCACCTCATCTTCCAGCCATCATACAATAGATCTCTGACAGGAAATATTTGTACCAGTGCTGTTGTGAACACTGTCGCTACTCACACTTAAAGTTCAGAGAGCAATTTCCTCCCAGCACATATCACTATCTCCACTTTACAGATAAAGAAGGTGAGACTAAAAGAGGGTGAATAAACTGCTAGAGATGCTGCCTAGTCAGGTTCAGAATTTGAACCTGATTCAGTTCTTTTGATTGCAAGTACATCATTCCTTCTGAAAATCATATGGGTGACTGAAGTGAGTAGAAAGGCTGTCACAAGAACTATTTAAGGTCAAAGGTTGAGATTTCCCCAAGATGTTCTTGGAAATGCCACAAACTCCTTTCCCCTGACAACCTGGGAATTCTTCTTTCTTCAGAGATTATTGGTTGCAAAGAGAGCAGTCTTGTATCAGTTGCCAAGATCTGTTCTATTAAAGATAAAAGTAAAGTGGCTGTGACCTATGCCAAGACTTGAGGCTCTTCTCTTAAAAAAGATCCAAAAAGCCCTCTCCCTCCTTTACAGAGTCTTCAATTGACCCATAAGGGCTAGTTTTATTTGAGAATGATAGAAACAGCAGGGATATTCCATAAAGGAACTGTGCATAGGAGAACAGTAAACAACAGACAGGAGGCAACAATGAGAGAGCATTCGCAGGGAAGGTGAGTAGCCATAGGCATCCTGAAAGCATGATGCCCAAGAGACGTGTGTGATGATGGGAGGCTCTGGCTGGGCCTAATGTAGAAGACATTTGGTTCCAATAGATGTTTTCATGGGGAAAAGCTCATCTTGGTACTTTTGAGGTGGATTCAAGTTTCTTCTGTGACCCATACAATTGGCAAAGTTGAAAAAATTTAGCATTGGAGGGGTTGTGGGAAAAGAGGCATACTAATTTTCTTCTGGCAGAGCTATAAATTCTTTTAACTATTCTGAAAAAGCAACTTGGAAACATGCAAGAAGAATTACAAAATTGTCCTTATCTTTGACTGAAACTCTTCTAAAGCTATCTGCAAGTTTTAGGGATGATGCCAACCTGCACTGATAGAGAAAATCCCTCCTTGGGAAGAATTCATACCAATGAAAGCTCACATCCAATCCACCTAGAGATCATTCTCCTGGGTTTAAACCTTAAGGAGACTGATGGAAGCCAGAAAGATCTATTATATTATCAAATATTCATAGTACTGTTGGCAAAACCAAAAAGATGGAAAAGCCATATGGTATGCCCAACTTACTCGAATATGGTTGAATAAACAAAGGTATATGAATGCAGTGGAAAATGATTCTGCAATGATAAATGATAGATACAAATGAATAATAGAAACTTGGAAAAATGGGAAGGATCCTATCAACTGTGGCCCAGGACTCCCCATCCTAAGGTCATATAGACTGAATCTGATCCTAAAGACTAATCTGTAGCTACTGCTCCCAACTCAGAGGTTCCTTTTGGGAAATCTTCTGAATGAAATACATATAACTTGGGTTTATGTTTCTTTATTTGTAGATTTAGTAGTAGTAAGTAGTAGTTGTAATTATTAATATTATTGTAATTATAACAGGTATAATAGCAATTAACACAAATACAATTTAAGGTTTTCAAAGCGCTTTGGAGACATTGTCTCATTTCATACTCACAAGAGTCTTGTGAGGTAGATACTTTACTCATTTTACAGATGAAGAAACTGAGGTACAGAGAGCTAAGTAGCTTGGTCATGGTCACCCAGCTAGTAAGTGTCTGAGGCAGGACTTGCACTCAGATTCTCTTGATTGCAAATCCAACATTTCTTCCTCTGTGACACCTAACAGCCCAACCCTTTCTGGATAACAGGGTCTCCAACTGATGCATAGGCACTCAATGTATAATTTTTGAAACAAGTATAAGACAGCAATTATTCTATTGAAATAAAAACAGAAAGGATAGAAACAAACATATATTATTTGCCTATTATGTGGCAGGCACTCTGCTAAAGCACTGTATAAGTATTACCTCATTTTATAGCCACAAAAACTCTGCAGTGCAGGCTATGGGGTATTCAGGGAGGGCTAGCACCTCTGCTGTTAAAGCTTGCTAACCCCTTTTCAGGGTTACTCGTCCATCATTGGCGTCCACTTGTCACCTAGTTCTCTCCTGTGGATCCAAGAAGTTGTAGCAGCCACAGCTCAGTAAAACTGTTTCAGTCGATAGGCTAAACCAGGTTGGAGGTAACTCAAGGCCTTAAATCTGTTGGTGAGTTCCCCCAGCAGAATGGGTAGAGGAGGACAATCTTGTCTGATGGCCATGAAAGCAGCTGAAGCAGGTGCCGTGGAGGGCTTAGACTTTGGTCAGACAATAGCGACACAAAGGTCATCAGCTGCATCCCAGGCCATTTTCAGTCACTCTGTTTTTTGTTTTGCTCCTGAACTTTGGTGGCTCTGGAAGAAAGAGCGAGGCTGATGACTTTGTACAACTCAGCCACACTTAAATCCAGCTCACGTACAACTCAAGGCCACCCTATGGTCACTGGCCCTCTTCAAACAACAATCTTTATATTTATTTAACATTTGAGGAAACAGAAGTAGACAGTGGTTAAATAACTTGTTCAGAGTCACACAGCTAGTAAGTGTCTGAGGCTGAATTTGCACTCAGGTCTTTCAGGTCCAATGGTCTTTCCATCATGTCACCTCACAGTCTATAGGACAAGATACACGGACTCATAAGAGCCCTGAACAAATAAACTTAGCCCTGAACAAAGCACTCAGTCCAGCAGTTTCTTCTAGAAGCCAATATTTAGGAATTCCTTGTCTCTTTCAGTGACATACACTATTTAATCGAATCAGAATGACCTCCTTCTGTCCAACAAATGATACAGAATTACTTTCACCTGCGCCTTCCCAATTACAAGAAAAAGCAAATTGTTTCAACTGCTTCAACCCCTACCTTCACCACTTTCCCTTTCTAAGATTTTTATTTATTGAACACCCAAATATAAAGTGTTGTTTTCTTTCATTTTTTTCTCAATTACACTTGAACAAAATGATACTCTAAACAGGCAATAGTTATATTTTCCTTATTCCAGAATACAAACCCTAAACTATTCACCTAGGGTTTGAGGAACTGTTCATAATACTGATATTGTTTACTTTTCCCCATTGCAATTCCATTTCAAAGAATTTTCCATTGCTTGTTTTCTCAAAATTCATACTTAGAAGTAATTCAGGGAAGATTCATTTTCTTGAAGGATTATGATTAATATCATAGAACAGGTTATACTTAGGCATCATGTATTTTGCTTTGTTTTTCAATATTGCATCTTTCATCTTTTTGTTCTTTTTATCTCTCAATGATGGTGCATAGATCTAAATCATTCTGGCTAAGACTTCCAGGTACATGATCTGTTTCTTATTTTTAACTGATCTCTTTAATGTTCTCTCTTTGACCTAGATTCTCTGGAGTTTGGCAACTGCATTTCTAGAATAATTAAATCTAGTGTTTTATTTGTTTCTGGTTGCATGTTATGGGCTCTTCTCCAACCCCACTTTTCTCTTTGGTTTCAACACTTCCAGAAAATCTTATTTCATGATGTTCTAAAATGGCATCTTCAGTATATTTCATTATGTTTTCCTATGAAGTCATGGGACCCTGCCTTCCAGGTCAATGTTTTTTTTACCATATATTTTCAACCTTCAGATTATTCTGTTCTCTGATTCTACTATTACATTTCATGTTATATCACCAAACTTTTAAAACTCTACCTCCTCTACTTTTTCAGACTTCCAAGATTTGGTTCAAAGTCTTACATATTTTTCTTTTCTGTGGTTTTCATTGATAATAATACTAATCAATTGCAACAATTAACAGCACTTTAAAATTTAGAAAGTGCCTTTTCTCATTTTATCCTATTGAGAAATAAGCACTACTTTGACTACTTCCATTTTACAAATGACAGGACTGAGGCAAACAGAGGCTAAATTATTTTTCCAGGGTCACAGATAGTTTGAAGTCAGAATTGAACTCAGGTCTTCCTAATTCCAGATCCAGCACAATATTGATAGTATCATCTTGTGGTCTAAGAGATCTCGTTTGACTCTTTATCCTCTCCATCAGTTCTTTCATTATGTATTGTGACACTTGAGGTTCTTGTGGCTAAGATATTCTCTTTTCCAAGGATCCAACTATAATTGCAAAAATATTATTTTTGGACTGGAACCCTCTTATAATATTTCTCCAGTGTCTTGGGAGATTTTCTTTGCTTGCCCATGTCCTCCAATTTACTGCTCTTTTTGTTTCCTATGAAGATTTTCTTTAGAATATTTCTTCCCTTTCCCTTTAGTGTATTGTTGTTTTAATCTGGCACGTTAGCTTTTTTCTAAGGTAGAATAGGGGTGATATACAATGTCTGAATTAGACATCTTGTCATGTATTATGAAGAGATACTGAGTAAAAACAACACCAGAAGGACAACATACAAACAAATATAAATATGCCAATGTGAAAAAATATATATGACAACATAACTCAGGCTAAATATAATGAAAAGAATAAGAAGGAAGGAAGCAAGGAAGGAAGGATGGAAGGAAGGAGGCAAAGGAGGGATGGAGGGAGAGAGGGAGGAAGGAGAGAAGGAGGGAAGAAAAGAGAGAAGGAAGGAGGGGAGGAAGGGAGGGAGGGAGGGAGGAATAGAAGGATGGATGGAGATAGGAAGCTATGTCTGAAGCAATTATGATCCAAGAATTCAACCTGTTTGCTTTAGGTGGGACTCTATTTATTGCTGTCTACTTAGAAATGGACTGTATTCTTGATATAGTTGTACAGATGAATCCTGAGTGAGCTAGTCAGTTCCTACAATACTTGTTGTAAGATTGTTTAAGAAAATGTTTAATTGGGGTAAAAATGCTCCAACTTTATGAATGAAAATTTAAATGGTGTGAATAGGAAACCAAAATCTGCCTGGAATATTTAATATATGGAGCAAATTGTTGTCCTTGGGAAATGGAAGTAGTAACTCCAGGAGTGAGTGTAGAGGGCTCCAGATGTCTACTTGATTAATATTGCAATCTTTCTAATTTTAATAGCAGCAGTAAGCAGTACTACTAGTAGTAGTAGTAATGTTTGTCGCAGATTGGTTAATGTGGCAATGTTTGAGGGTGAGTCACCAGCAATATCAGCAGTTAAATGAAATAAGAGATCAATTGAGCAGAAAAGGAGAAATGGAATAAGGAGCTAGATAGGTTATAGAGAGCAGCAATTCACCTTGAAGAAGAAAATGAGACTATAAAGCAAGCTGGTAAAGGACATTGGGCAACTAAATAATAGTTTTAGGAGAAGGAAGCATTAAATCAGACATCGAGGGCAGAGGTGGCAAAATGTCAGGCATGATGGATATAGGCTGTTATAAGCCCAACACACAGAATTACATTAAAAATATTAGGTTATTAAGAAGAAATAGGAAAATAGGTTTCTTCTCGTATGAGCTGATATTAAGCTAGAATAGATGATGGATCATATTTAAATTGTCTCTCTTTGTAGACTGGGTTAATAAGAAGGAGAGGCTCAGATGACCTGGAAAGTGATACATAATTAAGAAATTGGGAATAATGTTTTATGTGGGTCTGTAAATACAGGTGTCAGGCAGTGTGTTAGGTGCTGAGAATAAAAGTGTACCTAGTCTACTGCCAGGCACATATTCAGGACTTAATTAATGCTTAATAATTAATATACTGAGGTAAACAGAAGTCAAACTATGCATGCATAAGACATAGACGGAGATGTATACAGTGGCTTTTTATGGTACAGCAATAATAGTAAGTCTGGGAATTTGTCTATTGAATGATTGTAAACATTGACAGCATAGTCAGAGTATCCCAGATGCTACACCCTGGGAGAATTGGCATTCTTCATTATCAGTCTATCAATAGATACTTATTAGGAACCTATTATGTGCCAGGCACTGTGCTAAATTCTGGAATATAGTGAAACAAGGTTTAAGGAAGGTAAGGCCCTTGAATGAAGAACCTGGGAAGTAGAATGTATTTGAATCCTCCCTCAGACAGTTCTGTGCTGTGTGACTCTGAGAATGCTCCATTAGCCTCTGGTTCCTTTTCTGTAAAACTGAGATAATAGCAATTGCCTCACAGAGTTTTTATAAATATTAAATGAGTTAATAGAGTAAAATGAGTTAAAATCAAGCTTAAGGCTGATATGAATGCCAGGTATTATGATATGTGAGTATATTTCCAGGTTCTAGGAGATTAGTCTAAATTTGAATTCAGAGAAGTGGGCTTACATGGGCTTACTCTTTATTTATCTAGGGAATGTGGAGTTCCCTCATCCAAAGGATTACTTTAAAGTCTTTATGATTAGAATAAAAATCAATCATCAAATCAAAAGGCATTAACTGAGCATGTGCTATGTACTCCACATAAGGCCAAATGTCAGAGATACAAAGAAAGGCAAAAACAGTCCCCTACTTGAAGGAGCTTAAATTCTAATGAGAGAGACAATGTGTAGTTAAGTAGGTGTGTGTGTGCGCGTGTGTGTGTGTGTGTGTGTGTGCATGTGCGTGTGTGTGTGCATGGACCAGGCACATGTTTATGGATCCCCTGTTTCAAGGTTCAACACTAGTATATGAAGGTCAAATTTGGGGAAAGTCCTATACCTTTCTTTACAGTGGCAAAATGGGAGTCAGTTGGGGAGTTAGAAATTATATCAGGCTTATAACTCTGTGTTTGTGAATGAATGATGCTGGCACTTAGAGAGAGCAGGGGGGAAATATAGCTTTCATGAAACTCAAGCAGGATTGACTGAAGGCAGAACACACACACACACTTACACATACTATGTATGTGTGTATACACATATATATGTGCATATGGGGGTTATTTGAATTGGGAATTCATTGAGTTTTAAACTGAAAAGGAATGATGGAGAAATATACCTACATATATGCACCAAAGTACATAGCACACAGAATAACTGCTACCTCTAATTACCCCCTCCTCCCACTTACTCTCCCTTCTATCATCTACCCCACCTTCTGCTTATCCCCTTTCCCCCTACATTCCCCCTGGTGTAAGATAGATTTTCATACCAAATTGAATGTGCATGTTATTCCCTCATTAAGCCAAATGTGATGAGAGTAAGCTTCACTCTTTCCCTCTCAGTTCCCCCCTTTCTCTATTGAAAAAGCTTTTTCTTGCCTCTCTTATTTGAAATAATTTGTCCTATTCTACTTTGCTCTTTCTCCTCCCAACATATTCCTCTCTCACCTCTTAATTTTATTTTTTAGATATCATCCTTTCCTGTTCAACTCACCCTGTGCCCTCTGTCTATATGTATATAATCACTCCAACTATCCTAATACTGAGAAAAGTTACAGTTATAAATATTATGATTCCATGTAGGAATGTAAAAAGTTCAACTTAAGTAAGTCTCTTATGATTTCTCTTTCCTGTTTACCTTTTCATACTTGTCTTGATTCCTGTGTTTGAAAGTCAAGTGTTTTATTCAGCTCTTGTCATTTCAACAACAATGCTTGAAAGTTCTTATTTCACTGAATGACTGTTTTTCCCCTGAAGTACTATATTCAGTTTTGCTGGATAGGTGATTCTTGGTTTTAATTCTAGCTTCTTTGACTTCTGGAATATCATATTCCAAACCTTGAAATCCTTTAATGTAGAAACTTCTAGATCTTGTATTATCCTGACTGTATTTCCACTGTACTTGAATTGTTTCCTTCTGGTTGCTTGCAATAATTTTTCCTTGACATGTGAAGTCTGGAATTTGGTTACAATATTCCTAGGAGTTTCCCTTTGTTATCTCTTTCAGGAGGTGATTGATGAATTCTTTCAATATTTGTTTTACCCTCTGGTTCTACAATATCAGGACAGTTTTCCTTGATAATTTCTTGAAAGATTATGTCCAGGATCTTTTTTTGATCATGGCTTTCAGGTAGTCCAATAATTTTTAAGTTATCTCTCCTGGGTCTATTTTCCAAGTCATTTGTTTTTTCAATGAAATATTTTACATTGTCTGCTATGTTTTCATCCCTTTGGCTTTATTTTGTAATTTCTTGATTTTTCATAAAGTCATTAGCTTCCATCTGCTCTATTCTAATCTTTAAGAAATTATTTTCTTGAGTGAGATTTTGGACCTACTTTTCCATCTGGTCAATTCTGCTTTTTAGGACATTCTTCTCTTCATTGGCTTTTGGATCTCTTTTGCCAAATGGGTAAGTCTATTTTTAAGGTGTTATTTTCTTCAGCATTTTTGGAGTCTGCTTTTGCAAGCAGTTAACTTGTTTTTCATGATTTTCTTGCATCATTCTCATTTCTCTTCACAATTTTTCCTCTACTTCTTTTACTTGATTCTCAAAATGAGCTCTTCCATGGCCTGAGATCAATTCATATTTTTCTCAGAGGCTTTGGATGTAGGAGCTCTGACTTTGTTGTCTCTTTCTGATTGTATGTTTTGGTGTTCCTTGTCACCAAAATAAGTTCTATACTCTGATTCTTTTTCTGGTTTTTGCTCATTTTTTCAGCTACTTATTTGACTTTTGAGTTCTTTGTCAAGGTAGTTCTCTGCTTCCCATGGAGTTGGGAGGTGCAATGGATGATGGAGTCATCTGCTCCATAACCCCACAATCTGTAAGCCTAAAGCTCCAGAAATAGCCACTGCTGCTGCCACTGCTCCTATGCCTCTGCAGCAATGTCCTCCTCCATGGACTTCTCCACCCTCTCCACAGATTTGATCTTGGGGCCCAACCACTCTACTGTCTCACACAGGTCTCACAGGTTTTTTCCACTGACCTTACAATTTGTCCTTAGTGTTTTGGGGGTTGTAAAGTCTGGAAACCAGCACAAGTGCCTGAGATTCAGTCCCCCCAAGGTCTTCTCAGGTCTAAGCCTGTGTGGCATACACTGTACTGTGCTCTGCTCCCAGTGTGATATGATATACATTTCCTGGTGGCCTTCCAGGCTGTCTTGGCCTGGAGATTTGCTTCACTCCATCATTCTGTGGGTTCTGCTGCTCCAGAATTTGTCCCGAGTCATTTTTTATAGGTATTTACCTGGGCTCAGGGGAGAGAATGTTAGCAAGTTTGTGCTGTTACTCTGCCATCTTGGCTCCGTCCTCCTGAACTGAGTCTTGAAGACAACTTTAGATAGTAGTAAAATTCAGATCTCTGCCTCAGATAAGATTCTTACTAACATACACCATAGTAAGAAAAGTCACAATGATCTAATACTTTCAGATTTGCCAAAACACTCCCCATGTATTATCTCATTTGCTCCTCTCAGCAGCCTTGGGAATTAGGGGTAATTTTTATGTTCATTTTACAGATGAGGACACTGAGACTGAGAGAGAGAGTTTTGGTTTTGGCTAGGATGGCAGGAGCTGGTGTAGCTGAGGGGGAAGGTGTTAATCTCAGGTCTTCCTGTTTCTGGGTCTAGTGTGGCTTAGTGGACAAGATGCTGAACTTGGGGGCAGAAGCATTTGACTTCAAATACAGCCTCACACACTATTTTTCTGGCCCTGTAAGTCACTTAAACTATCAGTGCCTCAGTTTCCTCATTTGAAAAACTGAGGGAGCAGAGTGTTCTCAGTGACTTCTAAAGTCCCTTTCAGGTGTGAATGAATGAATACCAAGCCACCTTTCTAGGCATCTATCCTGACTCCCTCTTAACAAATAAATGTGCAAGATCATGTGGACTCTTGTGTTCATTCATTCTTTTGCATTTTTTTTTGCCTAATTTAGGGGGAGAGACTAGACTTCAGAAGAATTAGATTTGTTTCCTGGTTGGAATTTATATATTCTGCCAAAACAAAATTTAACATTTTGCTGAGTGTTATGAAAAAAAATGAAACTCTGATTTGCCTGGTCACTATCAAAATTGTCACTGGGGATACTAGTTATAACTGCTTCCAGATATAGATAAAAAACACATAAAATTAGAAGTAACAAGTCAGAGAGTGGAGATTGGAAGATTTCGCATTGCCATCATCCCCCAGCCCTTTATGGCCTTGTGAGCGGTCAGCTCCTTGAAACTCTGTAGATTAGAGCTGTCGTCATAAACTCACATAGATGGGAACATTTAATCTTTTTTTTTCTTACCTCCTATTATTCCAGGAGCATTTGATTGTGGGAACATTTCCCTCTAGAACAAGAAATCCAAAGCCTTGACCCTTAGTTATTAATACCTTGCATGCAGATATATAGAGCCCTGAGATAAATCACCACTGGAGAAACAGAGCGTGTCCCTCTGTGTCACTGGATGTAAGCAACATCCCTTAGGGGCTGTGGAGGGAGGTAGGGCAGAGTAGACTGTCTTCATCTTTTCTCTATGGCAGCGGCAGCTGGTCAGCTCTAAGCTCAGAGCAGGTTAGAGGCAGAGTCATCCTTCAAACATGAAAGATGAAAATGTGGATTATTCAATTGGGGCGGGAAAAGAGAGGGGATCAATCGAGTAGGATGGTTTTCCTTCATTTTATAGAAAGATTTTTCATTTTGAAAAGGATACACTGACAGTTTTTTTTCCCCAGAACCACATAAATTTAGAGTTTGAAGGGTTGGGAACTAGCAGAGTTGAAAAGGAATCCCCAATATAAAAAGTGGTAATCTGTTTGAAGTCCTTTAAGAAGGGAGAGCCCATTCCACTCAAACACAGGAAGAGAACTTCTAGGCCACCGAGTCCACACTCCTCATTTTAAAGAACTCTATCAATTGTACCACCTGCCTGACCAATTTCCTTCTACAGTCAGAGACCTGTGAGAAATTGCTGGGATTCTTGGGAGACAAAAGAACATGAATATAATAATACTTTAGGGCTCAAAACTGCTTCAAAATTAACAAAATACTTGTGACAGCCCTGAAATGCAGTGCAATAGCTCATCAATCCATGGTATGTAAGAAGAAATTGAGTCATAAGCCGATGGATTGACTCACGTGGAATGTATTGCTAGTAGGTAGTTAATCTGGGACTCAAACCCTGTTCTTTAGGCTCATTATCTATTACTGTTCAGTACGTTGCAGCCTAGAGAACACTGGATTGAAGTTGGGAGAGCTCTGGGTTCAAACTCCATCTCCTCTCTTTACTAGAATTGTGGACATGGGTAGGGTCCTTAATTTTTCTCAGCCTCCTTCCACATCAGAAAATAAGCTGGAAAAGGACATCAGAAATCATCCACTACAATTTTTCCTCAATTTATAAATGAGAAAACAAGGCCAGGATGGAGGTGGGAGTGGGAGGTGAATGAATTGCCCAAGGACACAAAGGTAGTATGTGTCAGAAGTCAGGTATGAATAGAGTTGCTACAACTCCTCAATTGCACCCTACTACCCCTAGTATCTACATCACAGAATTATGGAGCAGCTAGTGAGAACAGTGGATAAAGTGCTGACCCTGGAGTAAAGAGAATTTAAGTTCAAATCTGATCCCAGACGCTAACTAGGTATGTGACCCTAGGCAAGCCACTTCACCTTACGAGAGAGAGAGAGAGAGAGAGAGAGAGAGAGAGAGAGAGAGAGAGAGAGAGAGAGAGAGAGAGAGAGAGAGAGTGAGAAAGAATTGTGAGGTTCAAATAAATTTCCTTCAGGATTTACCAAAGATCCCACCTTCTGCAGAAGATCTTTCCTGGTCCCTTCTCCACCCTCCTGCTACTAATACCTTCCTTTTAAGATTGCTTTCTTCCTCTTTTGCATATATCTTATATTTGTATATATCTTTTATGTATTTCGATAATTATATGCTATATTACCTATGAAGCAATGAATTTAAAGAGTAAGTCATAAAATGTCATATAAACACCATCTATTTTTATAATCAGAGAAGTTACTGAAACATTTCCATTTGCATAGGGCTTGATGACTTGTTAAGTCCTTTCCCTCCCTTGTCTCATCTGAGCCTCTGGATGAGATGACCTTTGCAACTCATTTTTTTTTTTTATAGAAAACAAAGCTCAGGGATGGGAAATGACTCATCTTAGGGCACACAACTTGACTGACTGAGATTAAACTTGAGCTTAGATGGGTCTTTCCATCTCATGCTTAGTGCCTTTCTTGCTGTGCCAATGAACATGATAAATGAATGATGTGAAAACCTTACTTGAAAGAAAGCTGGGGAGAGAGCACAGACATGAGTAACTTCACCCTCAGGAAGTTGACTGCTGTAGATTAGAGAAGGGACCCAAAAATGGCAGACTGGAGGTGCCAAAGAAACTCTAAAGACTCCTGAGTTTTTCTGAGGACTTTCCCCTTCAGGCTAGACCATTATTTTGTCAACATTGTGCCGGATGCTTGGACAAAGAGTAGATGATGGGGAGAGATCAGGAAGAGAAGAAACATGGCACAGTCACTAGTGTATTGGATTAACTATGTGACCCTAGACAAGTCACTTAAACTCACTCAGCCTCAGTTTTCTCACCTGCAAAATGATAGTTTTAGACTAGATGACTGCCAAAATCCCTTTCAACTGTAAATCTATAATAATTAAATAGAATTCTAAGATGTGCCCATATTGGCAAATGTTGACTATCATTGACAGCCTCTAGCTTCAAATTACATTACATTTAAAGTCTATTTTCCCAATCCCTTCCAGTGGCTGAACTCTTGCCCTTTACTCAATGAATAAATTCTAATTCCAGGTAAGTGTGATGTCTTTTCTGTGCTGAGAAAATCACCCACGGGTTGCATTCCTTAGTGTGAAATGTTCTTTATAGTTTCTGAGAAACCTCAGCCAAAGTGATTAGGACCAATCAGTCTTGTCTTTGTGGACTTTAACAGGGACACAAAGTACCACACTACTTAGGTGGTCCTGTAGTCCTCAGCCTAATAGTGATAGAATTTGGGGATAGCACAATCCAAAGGATAAGTGGTAATAAGATCTCCTTGGAAACCTCCAGACAATTGTGGAGAAACAGCAATCAATCCTCTATTAAGTGAGAATAGAAAAATAGTTAGAAAAAACTTTACTCTTGGAAAAGTCAAGCAGCCAAATGACTGAAATGGACCAGATTTCAAACTCTGAAGTCCTTTAAGCCTCAAATGAGCTTTCCCTCCATGTTCTGCTTCTGACTCTGCTGTACTTTATCTATGATGCCCCAGGAACCTTTTCATTTTAGTTGTTGCTACTGTGGTGGTGAAGCACCACCCTTCAGTCTTGTCCAGCTCTTCCCCCATTTGGGGTTTTCTTGGCAGAGATACTGGAGTAGTTTGCCATTTCCTTCTCCAGGTCATTTTACAGATGAGGAAACTGAGACAAACAGGGTTAAATGACTTGCTTAGGGTCATGCAGATGGTAAAGGTCTGAGTGTGAATTTGAACTGAGGTTTCTCCCAGAATCTCCATTTTGAAGAACATGACTAAGCTAGTCAGCATGTCTCCATTCCTTCCACCATACTCCTGATTACCCCAGACTTTCTCTACAAAGCCCCAGCCTTGGAACATTTTTCTCTTTCTCCTTCCCCACCCTTTACCTGCTCCTAATTATGTCATCATCCCCCATTCAAATACCCAAGGGCTCTTTCCCCTTATGTTTATATTCCCAGTGCTTAGCAGAGTTCCAATACACATGCTTGTTAACTTGAAATCATTATCTGACTTTTACGAGCTAAATTTCGTGGTGGCACTTTGGAAGAAGCTAGGTGGTCTGGTGGATGGACCACAAGACTTGGAGTCAGGAAGACCTAGGTTCAAATACTGCTACAGACATTTATTAGTTATGGACAGAGAGGAAACAACCCCTTCATTTCCTCAGCTATAAAATAGAGTTAATGGTGGCACCTACCTCACAGCTATTGGGATGCTCAAATAAGATATGTAAAGCATTTTTGTGTAAACCTTAAAGTGCTGTTATATAATAGTTTCAACCACTACTATTATTAGTGTATGCTCCCATTTATATTTTCTTTGTATTTTCTCTCTGGCAGAACCAGGTATCAAGGACTAAATGGTTCCAGTATCACAGAAATCCCCAGTTAAAAGGGACTTCAAACCCCCACCTTAGTAGTACTTCCTTCTCCTGTTGCCCAATAATAATCTTCTACCTACAAAACTCTCAGGATCATGAAAAGTAAATGAACAAAGTAATAAAAAAAAATTCCATGGAGCTAGAGCTAGAGAGACCTAAGAGGTAACATGGTCCAATAGTGTTACTTGCAGTTGGAGATGCTGAAACTCAGAGAGGTTAAGTGAGTACCCAAGGTCACACTGATAGTGTAAGAGGCAAAATTTGAACCCAGAGCCTCTAATTCTACAACTGTTGAGATTTAGGAGTGCTGGGGAAACCTAAAATATCAACATGGCAGGTCTTGCCTGAACAAATTTGACTCAAGTCTTTTTTCAGTCAAAGAAAAAACAAAGTTTATTTAAGATCCACCATATTGGGTAGATGCTTAAGGAATATGAGAATTTGTACCTCTAATGCTGGTGAGTGGGATTGAATCTGAACTAGATTGAATCTGACTACCTTAATGGAGGCAAGATAGATCATATGTATACACACACACACACACACACACACACATATATATATACACATACACACACACATATATATAAAGATTGTGGGAGGAATTGAGGGTTGGCCAAATGTCTGGGGTAACTAGAGGAGGGGTTTAGGGAGGGTCTTGGGGAGGAATCTAAGGAGGATCTTGCTAGAACTGGGGTGACTAGAGATCAGAACGAAGAGGACGAGATTTTGATAGGATCAAGGGTGGGGGGGAGGTGGAGCCAAGATGGCAGAGTAGAAAGATGCATATACTCTAGCACTTCCCCCACAGCCCACAAAATACCCATAAAAAATGACCCTCAACAAATTCTAGAGCAGCAAAAGCCACAGAACAACAGAGTGAAAGAGGTTTCCAGCTAAGGTAACCTGGAAAGTCAACCAGAAAGGTCTATCTCACAGGATGCTGAGCAGAGCAGAGCCCAGCCCTGTTTGCTTGACACCAGGAGAAACAGGACCTGAACAGACCTCCAGGGCAAAATTCCCAGCAGAGAGGGTCCAAGATCCCTCAACCCACAAGTGACAAGGAAAACTCCAAAGGTCTGTGTGAGAAGACTTTCCCAACAGGGTGAGAGGGGAGCAGGGTCTCCCTAGCACTGGCTCCAGGCAGTGGCAGAAGCAACAGCAACAGGAGCAGCAAGAGCAGGCAATGAGTGGCTACAGTGGCCGTGGATGCAGCCTGGCTTCATTTCCAGGCAGCTTGGTTTAAAACCTCTGGGGGAACTGAGTAGCTGATCTGAACTTCAGGCCTCAGTGGTGGTCCCACCCTCACCCAAATCCCCTGAGGGAAATGAGCAACTGATCTAAATTTCAACCTTGAGCATGGTACTTGGGGGAGGAGGAGCATAGGACTCTCCTCTTGACAAAAGATTCATAAGTCAATTAACTGGCTGGGAAAATATTCAAAAAGGGGGGAAAAAGACCATACAATGTTACTTTCTTGGTGAACGTGTCTCCTTCAATTCTTTCAGAAGAGGAAGAACGTGGCATACTGTCAGAGGAAGTCAGAGGAAGGAAGGTTTCTGCCTCCAGTACCTCCAAAATGAATATGAAATGGTTTCAAGCCATAGAAGAGCTTGAAAAGTGAGTGAGTAGCTTGCTAAAGGAGAACCAAAAAAATTCTGAGGAAAATAACACCTTTAAAAACAGGCTAACTCAATTGGAAAAAGAGGTCCAAGAAACCAATGAGAAGGAGGCTTTAAAAAGCAGAATTAGTCAAATGGAAAAGAAGGTTCAAAAGCTCACTGAGCAAAATAGTTCTTTAAAAAAGAGTCTTGAGTTCAGGGAAGCTAATGACTATGAGATAAACCAAGAAGTTAAAAAACAAAACCAAAAGCTTGAAAAAATAGAAGATAATGTGAAATATCTCATTGGAAAAACAACTGACCTGGAAAATACATCCAGGAGAGACAATTTAAAAATTATGGGACTACCTGAAAGCCATGATCAAAAAAGAGCTTAGACATTATCTTTCATGAAATTATCAAGGAAAATTGCCTCGACATTCTAGAACCAGATGACAAAATAAATATTGAAAGAGTCCACTGATCACCTCCTGAAAGAGATTCGAAAACAGAAACTCCTAGGAACATTGTAGTCAAATTCCAGAGTTCCCAAGTCAAGGAGAAAATATTGCAAGCAGCTAGAAAGAAACAATTTGAGTATTTTGGAAATACAGTCAGGATAACACAAGATCTAGCAGCTTCTATATTAAGGGATCGAGGACTTGGAATATGATATTCCAGAAGTCAAAGGAACTAGGATTAAAACCAAGAACCACCTACCCAGCAAAGCTGAGTATAACACTTCAGGGGAAAAACTGATCATTCAATGAAATAGAGGACTTTCAATCATTCTTGATGAATAGACCAGAACTGAATAGAAAATTTGACTTTCAAACATAACAATCAAGACAAGCATGAAAAGGTAAACAAGAAAGAGAAATCATAAAGGACTTTCTAAAGCTGAACTGTTTACATTACTACATAGAAAGATAATGTTTGTAACTCTTGACACTTTTCTCAGTATTTGGGTAGGTGGAAGGATTATATACATACATACATACACACACACACACCCATAGAGAGTACAGGTTGAGTTGTATCAGAAGAAATGATATCCAGAAAAAAAAAATTAAATTAAGGGGTGAGAGAGGAAAATATTGGGAGAAGAAAGTGAGAAATGTCAAGGGGCAGGCTGTCATTCATAAAAGAGGTAAGAAAAATCTTGTTCAATGGAAGAGAAAAGGGAGGAAGTAAAAGGGGAAAAGTGAGCTTACTCTTTTCACATATGGCTTAAGGAGGGAATAACATGCTCACTAAATTTGGTTTGAAAGTCTATCTTACACTACAGGAAAGTGGGGGAGAAAGGGACAAGGGGTGTGAGGGGGATGAGAGAAAGAAGGGCAAATGGGAGGAGGGAGTAACTAGAAGTAAACTCTTTTGTGAAGGGACAAGGTCAAATGAGAGAATAGAAAAAAGGTGAAGACAGTGTAGGATGGAGGGCATTATAGTTTGTCTTGAGCAACATGACTATTATGGAAGTCTTTTGCAAAATGGCACATGTATAGCCTGTATTGAATTGTTTGCCTTCTCAGTGGGGATGGGTAGGGAGGGAGGGAGAGAGAGAAGTTGGAATTCAAAGTATTAGAAATGAATGTTGAGAATTATTATTGCATATAACTGGGAAATAAGAAAGATGGGTAATGGGGTAGAGAAATTTATCTTGCCCTACAAGAAAAGAGAGAAGATGGGGATAAGGAAAGGGTGGGGTGTGATAGAAGAGAGGATACACTGAAGGAAGAAGTAATCAGAATGAAAGGTATTATGGGGTGGGGGAGGGGAGAGATGGGAAGAAAAATTGGAACTCAATATTTTGTGGAAATGAATGTTGAAATCTAAAAATAAATAAATAATATTTTTTAAAAGAAGGACCAAGGGTGGGAAGTAGACAGAGGCAATGAGGAGGTAATAACAGATAATGGAAGGTGAGGCTAGTTTAAGGGTAACAGAGATTTCAGCCCAGCCATAATGGAAGGCTTATGGCCTCAGGTGAATGCCAGATCAAATGGGAAGATGCAAGGAGAGTTCAAGGGGGCTCCCAGAGCCTATACACCATCACAACTACTATTTCCAGTCTAAATGGCCCCAAAGATAGATTATTGAAAAATACATCTAAGACCAAGGGATTAAAAGTAAGAAGACCAAGAGTGATTTGGGAATCATAAAGATCCCTAGATTAGAGTTAGAAGACCTGGTTCTGAAAGTCTGAAAGACCCTGGACCAGTGCTCATAGAAACTTAAAGGATAGCATTGACCTTTCAGCAATCCACTTAGATATCATGAATGAAAGTATTCTTAACATGCAACATATATGAATCTGAAAGAACACTTTTCTTCACTGCTATATAACTTGGACTGTGTTTAGTATTCTGGGCCCTATGAATAGATCAGGATACTGTTGTTGTTATAAGGTAGAGGAGGTGATTGTTGGGAAATGAATGTGGCATAAAAAAATAAATTAATAACAAATTTTGTTTTGTTTTAAGGAAACATGAAATTGGCATTTGGATTAGCATAATGTGCCCTACCCTGCACAGCAGGCTCATGAGACATGAACCAAATTAGAAACACTAGCCAGCTGACATTTCATCTGTATAGGGATTTGGGCACTCAAACTAGATTCTGAAATATTTGTTACAGTTTCAGAGAATTAGTAATTCATGTTTTTATATTCTTATTTATTCAAGTGCTTTTCTCAATTGTCCAGAGCTACAGCTGGGACTAGCTCAGAGTGATGGGATATTTTGGATGACTACCTAGGGGAAAGAAGCATGGGTAGACAAATGTCTAATTTTGGCCCACTTAGATCTAACACGAAAGTGGAGAATATGGCATCATTATCTTCCATACCTAGTTCCTGTGGAGACTGACTTGCTACCATTAAAAATCTTCAATCCTAGAGTGATACAATCACATAGTTGGAAACAATCTTAGTCAAATTTAGACCAAACACCTTTCTGAAGCGTGAATATTCTTAAAAGAATGAAAAATTCTTTGGGCCCTGTGAGTTTTTCAGAGTCCTAGATTGACTTCCCTCTTCCATTTCCATTAATGTTGCACAAATAATAATTTGTGTTCAATTATTCTCAATTGTATCCAGCTCTTTCTGACCACATTTGGAGTTTTTGTGATAAAGATAGTGGAGTGGTTTGTCATTTCCTTCTCCAGTTTATTTTACAAATGAGGAAACTATGGCAAACAGGGTTAAAGTGACTTGCCCAGGATCATACAGTGTCTTGATAATACATTTTTGCTGTGAATATTGCATTGACTTTACACTCAGCTAGTAAGTGTGTGGGGCCAGATTTGAACTCCTGAAGATGAGTCTTCCCAAATCCAGGCCTGATACTCTATCCACTCTGCCACCCAGCTGCCCTTCCCCCAGTAACAGTAGACACCAAGCTACTCATACAGTTCTACAATATTATTGGTAATAACATTCCCTCCAATGTTGAGATCACAACTCATTCACACCTAACCATGTTCTACTACTATCATCCACATCCTCTCATAATTTTTACACATGTATCTATCTGATATTCTGAGAGATTTCCTTAATTCTCCTGACATCCAGAGGTTATCTGTGGCAGACTCATGCTGCCTACAAGTTATCAGTGGAAGTTCTCCCCACATGACCACCAATGATGGGGTAGGGCTCTGGGAACCCCCTTTAATTCTCCCTGAATATTCCTATTTAATCTGGCTTTTCATGCCCAAATCTGTTACTCTTAGCCTAGTGTAGCCTCCATTGTCTGTTACCTCCCCAATTTCCTCCACCTATTTCCCACCCTAGATCATATCAAAATCTCACTCTCTTGGTTCTGACCTCTAGTCACCCCAGTCCCATCAAGATCTTCCTTAGACTTCTCCTCAAGACCTTCCCTAAACCCCTCCTCCCATTTCCCCCCAGATCCCTCTCATAGTCTTTCTGTATATAAGTTTCATCTTGTCTCCATGTTAGACTCACTCTAACTCGGGTTCTATCTGACCAGCTTGTCTACACAAGCATTACAAATACTTAGGCCCCAAAGAGTCAGCCTAACATGGTAAATCTTTAACAAACCTCATTTTTTTTTGGCTAAAAGAAAGCTTGAGTCAAATACATTCAGGTAGGATCCAGAGTATTGGCATTTAGGGGTCCTGAGCACCCCTAAACCTCAACATATGAATCCCTAAACTCAACACCACTACTTTTTATTCAAACATTTCTTATGTGAAAGATATCTTTTCCTCTTTAAATCCCTTACTTGTTACATGATGTATCCAGCTCATGCTTACCATGAAATGAAAACAATAATAACTCATGTTTAATGTGCTTTACATATATTAGTTCGTTTGAGCCTCACAGGTTGACCAGATAAGGTAGGTGTTATTACTATCCCCATGTTATGGGTGCAGAAATTGAAGTAGAATGAGGTCAAGAGTCTGACTGGAGACCATAGAGCAAGTGTATGTCTCAGGTGGATTTGAAATCAGACCTGTCTCATTATAAGTTCAATGTTTTCTCCAAAATAATTGGAAATCTTTATCAACTTGTAATCTGGATAAACAAGATAAGGAGCCATGGAAAAGGTGAGATTAGGGGATACATCTTATGAAGGTGGTTCAGAAATAGTCCCTGAAAATTCAGCTTTCCTGTCTCCACTATTTGGCCCAGGGTTGGCCCACCTATACAATAGGAAAGACTGTTAGAAGTTGGTAAAGCCTGCCACATTCTGGAAAGCAGACTGATACTGGGTTGGCCAGCAGGAACGTGAACATTCCTTCACATGTGAAGTTCCAGCTCTTTCAGGTTCTACAGGATCTAACTGGTGCTTTCCAAACTCACTCCAAAGTGGTTTCCCTGGACCTCTACCCTGGGAGTGACTCAGCTCAGACACCCAGCAACTAATGCACCTATTTGTTTTCTTCCTTTTCTGGCTCTACTGACTTACTTGTCTCCCTGGAAATGCTTCCGGATGCATTTCATTGAAAGTCACTGTCAATGTGGGCTCAGTCTACCTTCGAAGGTTAGCTTCTGGCAGATTGAAATGTTCGTTGCTGACTTCCATAATTGATTCTGTAGATGTACTTCCTTGAAATCCAACATGGGGGACTGAGCATCTGATATGGAAACGTGGCAAAGGAAGTATTTACAGATGGGAAAGATGAGGCTCTGGAAGGCTAAGTCACTTCTACAGGCTCATTTCAATATAATGAGTTGGTACAGAGACTTCCACCTAGGTCTTTTGACTCTGAGATCTGTATTTGTAATATTACATTGTTACACACACTCTTTCTCTAAACATGCATGCAGCAATGCATGTACAATACCTCTTATGGAAGCATAAACCCTAATCATATAACAATAAACATTCAAGAAATGATATTGCTTGTTTGTTTTTTACATACTATATGGTTCTTTGTTACTTTCTGTAACCTTCCCCATTTTCTGGTAACATACTTTAGGCTCCAATATCTGTCTTTTTAAACATAAGCCCAACCTAGCCTCATGGAAGGGGAATAGATGAGAAAATGTATGTCCTGAACATAGGGCAGCTATGGGGTGCAGTGAATAGATTGTCAGACCTGAAGTCAGGAAGACTCATCTTTGTGAATTCAGATCTGGCCTCAGAAACTTACCAGCTGGGTGATCCAGGGTAGAAGTCACTTAACACTATTTGCTTCAGTTTTCTAATCTGAAGAAGGAGCTACAGAAGGAAAAAGCAAACCACTGCAGCATCTCTGTCAAGAAAACCCCAGAGGAAGTCATGAAGATTCAGATACAACTGAAACTATTCAACAGCAGAATCCTGAGCAAGCTAATCCTAGCAGACTCCTCATTACAAGACCAGTCCTTTCCTCCCCTATTTCAATGGAAACTGTGCCATTGGAGGGGGCAACATGGGATCAGACATATTGACCATGTGCTCATAAATGAAATGCATTATTTCAAAACCCAGTCCTAAGGAAAATCCATTCCTTTAGCCTCTGTAATGTTCTTTGGCAATCACTCATCTCCATTCCAGCTGCTCCAACAACTGACTTGGGAGCCTCATCAAGAAATGAATTCAATACCCCATTAATAGCTTGGTCCTGGATACACATCCTGAGAGAAATACAAAATACAGATCATAGGGTCTTGAAAAGCCTGGGTAGTTCCTTTTTTAAGTCATCAGGCTTTTACCACAATGGTCTAGGTTTCAAGTCCCTAGTTAGGTGGAAAATCCCTCCCACATGCACTAGATGGTCACTGAGGTTCCTGCCACATCTCAAAATCTGAGACATTGAATCTAGACTTGAAATACAACTACTAGCTAATGTTTTTTTTACAATACTTTAACACTGGCAAATCGCTTATAGGCATTATTTCATTTTAATGGTTATACAGCTCAGGAACTCCCCTTATTTTACAGATGAGAAAACTGAGGTCCACAGAGGCAGAGTGCAATAACTTGCCAAAGGTCCCACAACTTCAAAAGTAGCACTCTGGATTTCAAGTCCAGGTCCTGTGAATCCTAATCCATCCCTTACTTCAGCGTATCATGTTGCCCAAAGACACTGCAATAAAACAGGATGCCACATTAAATAATCCATAATACTAGTAGAGGGTATAGGCCTGCTAGTACAAGTAGCATGGTATGGTAAAATGAACTGGCCTCAAAGTTATGAAAATTTGGGTTTAATCTCACTTCTGACATATACTGTATGTATGACCTGGGTAAAGTCACTTAACTTCTCAGGGACTTCAGGCAACTTTTTAATGCCATAAATTGTAAAGCAGGTGCTGATCTGTGGCAACTTTTTAATGCCATAAATTGTAAAGCAGTGCTGATCTGTGGCTCCAGTGGAGGGAGTTTGATTGCAGAGAGTTCTTGATAACACTGAAATCACAAATCTCCTAAAAAATAAAAGCAGTAACCACTGCAATATGAAAGGCATTACAAGAGTGAAAGCTTTCTGAGGACAGGGACTTTGTCTTATTCATTTCTGTATGACCCTTCAGATCCCAGGAAAATGAATGCAATTCTATGAAAGGAAAACCAAGACTCTCAGTCGACCTTGGCTGATACAGCCAACATTTGCATGTGGCGAAAGGTCAGCACATAATTTAGTTAGTTATGGCTTGTATTCTGAAGTCCATAATCAAATATGCTCTATATTTCCAGATGACACAATTACAGCCTTTCTTGATTATCAATAAAGCTAGGGCTGTAGATAATTAAATTATGTTTCCTTTCATGGCTTAGAAAAAAGAACCTAAGTTCAAAACATGGTCTTGGGAGATATTTAGAAAAGATGAGTCAGAGACTGTTTCTCCCTCCTCCCTGGTAACTGGAGAGTGTCACAGATAGAACCAGAGATGTGCGAGTCATGACCCAAGTTTTAGGGCATGCAACAGTACATGAGCCTGAGAGCAGGTCTAGTGATGTCCAGGAGGGGTGTTTCAGCAATGTGTTCTTCTGCAGAACAGCTGGACCCACATTTAAGGCAGCGATCATTGGGAACTCTATGTTGGAGTAGCTTTCCCGTCCTTCTTCAATGGGGGGCTTAGTACAGCTGGGAATGGGTTTCCATATTGGTTTTCCAGCCTGAAATCCCTTCAGACTTCATCTATGTGGTGTGAAAAACACCTGTTAGGGTAGACAGATTTTGAAACACTAACAATCTACAGCCAGATAAAATTCCAGGTCCAGTGAATTCTATAAGCCAGTACTGCCAACATATCAGGGCTTTCATCTTCCCATTTTAGTGGTTCCCTAATTACTGTCTGACCCTGACAGACACACACTCTTTCTCAACCTCAGTTTTCTCATCCCTAAAATACAGGGATCCCTAAAATCTCACAATTTATGCAAGAAAAAAAATCAGACAACCAGTGTAAAACACTTTATAAGCCTCGGCGCTCTATAGAAATTAGAGTTTTGTTAGAATTACTATAGTCAACATCACTTAGTCTCACCATTTGTTTCTTTCCTTCCTTCCAGCTCTTCCCTCTAAGACTAAGCAGGTTGAGTGTATCCTTTCTTTCACTGGATAGGTCTTTTAATATTTAAAAACAACTCTAATGGCCACCTCAGGCTTCCCTTCTCCAGGTGAAGCAATCTTAGTTCTTAACAACCAATTCTCATACCATATGGACTGAAGGTCCTTACCAAGCCTGGTTGTTTGATATTCTCCAGTTTATCAATATTTTTTTTAAACCATAATGTCAAGAACTTAGCAGAGGATTCTAGATGTGTTGTAATAAGGGCATAAGATACTGGGACTTCTCCCTCCCCCAGTCCTAGATACTCACCCCAAATGGGCTTTTAGAGGTTTGGGACAATTGGATACAATAAGGAAGAGGAGGCAGCAGTGGTAGAGATGACACTTGAGGTAAAGCAGGCTAAGCCTGGGCTCCAGAGCTTTCCATGGTGGTCAGCACTGTCCAATGGGAGAATGAGGAACATGTGACTTTTGCCAGGTGCATGAAGATATAGAATACTAGGGCCAGAAGACACTTCAGAAGCTACCTAGGCCAATTCTTACTTTTTAAAGGTGAGGAAACTGAAAGCTGGATGGATTAGGTGACTTGGCCAAGGTCACAAAGGCAAGTATCAGAGGCAAGATTCTGACTTCAGAATCAGTGGCCTTTCCCCTGTACTCTTTTGTATCTATGCTTTTGTGCTTTACCTTTCAGGCATGGCTCTATTGTCAGCTAAAAGGAACTCTAGCTCCTGGCTTTTGCTGGCTCTCTTGACAAGCAAGCCAGGTCATTCCTATGTGGCATGATCAGTGGGGTCAAAGGACAGTCTGGGCTTCTTCCCATGATAGGGGAAAGGGGCAGTGGCAGTCTGGGGCAGTACGGATTTGAGGACTTGAAAAGACAATGGTTCAGGCCATCCAGCTTTCAGGCAACTCAGATATTATTTCTATTTCATGACTGAGACAATTAATGTCCAAGGACTGCAACAATATAAATGCAAAGAATGCTAAATGAAACCTACATGTTGGCTCTGCAGAAGAGAGAAAATGCACCTTCCTTCTTTGCAGAAAAAAAGGAATAATGAGTATAGAAACAGTCCATACACTGTCAAACTGATCTGAGGGGCTAGACTGTTTTTGCAGAATTGTTTCCTCCTTCCCTCCCTCTCACTCTCTTTCTTTCTTTTTCTTCCTTCCTTCTTTCCTCTTTCCTTCTTCCTTTCTTCCCTTCTTCTTTCCTTCATTTCTTTCTTCTGTCTTTTCTTCCTTCTTTCCTACCTTCCTTTTTTTTTTTTTTACTTTCTTTCTCTTTGTTAAAAGAGTTGATTCTCAGAGGAGCCAAGATGGTGGAGTAGAAAGATGCACATATGCTAGCTCTTAACCCACAGCCTATAAAATACCTGTAAAAAAGAACTCCCAACAAGTTCTGGAGCAACAGAAGTCAGGGAACAACGGAGTGGAGGAGATATCTGTCCCAGAGAAACCTGAAAAACTGACATGAAAGGTCGATCATGCACCAGACCCAGAGCAGAGCCCAGCTCTGCCTTGGCCATGAGGCACCAAGGGGAGCAGATACGAGCAGACTTCAGGGACAGAATCTCCAGTGGCCGTGCAGGTCCCTCCACACACAGGCATCAAAGGTCAGTGACAGGGTCTTTTCAGCTTGCCAAGAAGGGAGCAGAGTGTCTCCTTAACACAGGCCAACTCAGGAGGCAGCAGTGGAGGCAGCAGCTGACAAGAGTTCCCAAAGCAGTCAGGAGCTCGGATCCATTGTTGAAGATCTCTACATAAACTCCCTGAGGGAACTAAGCCCCTTGTGGTGGCCTGGCCCCCACCTGGGCACCTGAAGTTAGTATCACACTGAATAGCAGCCCCACCCCCGCTGAAAGCCCTGAGGCTGGGAAGCAGAACTTGAATCTCAGACCCCAAGCCCTAGCTTGGTGGAACTGGAGGCAAGGTGAGTGTGCCCAGAAAAGGGAAAAAAAATAAGACCATGGAAGGTTACCTTCTTGGTGAACAGATATCTCTTCCCATCCTTTCAGATGAGGAAGAACAATGCTTACCATCAGGGAAAGACATAGATGTCAAAGCTTCTGTATCCCAAACATCCAAAATAAATATTCAATGGGCTCAGGCCATGGAAGAGCTCAAAAAGGATTTTGAAAAGCAAGTTAGACAGGTGGAGGAAAAACTGGGAAGAGAAATGAGAGAGATGCAAGAAAAGCATGAAAAGCAGGTCAACACCTTTGCTAAAGGAGACACAAAAAAATGCGGAAGAAAATAACACCATGAAAAATAGGCTAACTCAATTGGCAAAAGAGGTTCAAAAAGCCAGTGAGGAGAAGAATGCTTTCAAAAGGAGAATTAGCCAAATGGAAAAGGAGGTTCAAAAGCTCACTAAAGAAAATAGTTCTTTCAAAATTAGAGTGGATCAGACGGAGGCTAATGACTTTATGAGAAACCAAGAAATCACAAAACAAAACCAAAAGAATGAAAAAATGGAAGATAATGTGAAATATCTCATTGGAAAAACAACTGACCTGGAGAATAGATCCAGGAGAGACAATTTAAAAATTATGGGACTACCTGAAAGCCATGATCAAAAAAAGAGCCTAGACATCATCTTTCATGAAATTATCAAGGAAAACTGCCCTGATATTCTGGAAACAGAGGGAAAAGTAATTATTCAAGGAATCCACTGATCACCACCTGAAAGAGATCCAAAAAGAGAAACTCCTAGGAACATTGTGGCCAAATCCCAGAATTCCCAGGTCAAGGAGAAAATATTGCAAGCAGCTAGAAAGAAACAATTCCAGTATTGTGGAAATACAATCAGGATAACTCAAGATCTAGCAGCTTCTACATTAAGGGATCAAAGGGCGTGGAATAGAATAGTCCAGAAGTCAAAGGAACTAGGACTCAAACCAAGAATCACCTACCCAGCAAAACTGAGTATAATACTTCAGGGGAAAAAAATGGTCTTTCAATGAAACAGAGGACTTTCAAGCATTC
Source organism: Bettongia penicillata ogilbyi (assembly GCA_023548195.1). Classification (NCBI taxonomy): domain Eukaryota; kingdom Metazoa; phylum Chordata; class Mammalia; order Diprotodontia; family Potoroidae; genus Bettongia; species Bettongia penicillata. Next base: position 7,605,468 of record JAJHZJ010000257.1, read on the forward strand.
TTGATGAAAAGACCAGAGCTGAAAAGAAAATTTGACTTTCAAACACAAGAATGAGAAAAAGCATGAAAAAGTAAACAGCAAAGAGAAGTCATAAGGGACTTACCAAAGTTGAACTGTTTACATTCCTACATGGAAAGACAATATTTGTAACTCTTAAAACTTTTCATTATCTGGGTAGTTGGTGGGACCACACACACACACACACACACACACACACATGCACGAATGCATGCACTCATGCACGCACACACATACACACATGCATGCGCACACAGAGACAGAGAGCACAGAGTGAATTGAATAGGATGGGATCATATCTTTAAAAAATTAAGGTAAATGTATAAGAGAAATGTATTGGGAGGAGAGAGGGTGAAATGGAATGGGGAAAATTATCTCTCATAAAGGAGGCAAGCAAAAGACTTTTTAGTGGAGGGAAAAAGAGGAGAGCTGAGAAAAAAAACATGAAGTTTACTCTCATCACATTCGACTAAAGGAAGGAATAAAATGCACACTATTTTGGTATGAAAACCTATCTTACAATACAGGATAGTGGGGGAGAAGGGGATAAGCAGGGTGGGGAGATGCTGAAAGGGAGGGCAATGGGAGGAGGGAGCAATTTGAAGTCAACACTCTTGGGGAGGGACAGGATCAAAAGACAGAATAGAAGAAATGGGGGGGCAGGATAGGATGGAGGGAAATATAATTAGTCTTACACAACCTGACTATTATGGAAGTCATTTGCAAAACTACACAGATATGGCCTATATTGAATTGCCTGCCTTCCCAAAGGAAATGTGTGGGGAGGGAGGGATGGGGAGAATTTGGAACTCAAAGTTTTAGGAACAACTGTTTAGTATTGTTCTTGCTACTAGGAAATAAGAAATACAGGTAATGGGGTATGGAAAGTTATCTGGCCCTACAGGACAAAAGAGAAGATGGGCATAAGGGAAGGGAGGGATGTTAGAAGGGAGGGCAGATTGGTGATAGGGGCAATTAGAATGCTTGGTGTTTTGGGGTGGTGAGGGGACAAATGGGGAGAAAATTTGGAACCCAAAATTTTGTGAAAATGAATGTTAAATAAAATAAATTTTAAAAAAGGATTAAGTACCAGCCAAAAAAAAAAAAAGAGTTTATTCTCTGGAAAATGAAAAGGAAGGGATACATTTGTAAATTAAATCTATGTTAAAAACAAAAGATATCAAATTAGAAAGAAATGGTGCCCTGGAAAGACTGCTACATTTGAAAGCACCAAATATGGACTTAATTCCTAGTACTACATTGCAACCTTGGCTATCACTGCACCTGGCCAAGATTCAGTTTCTCCATATGCTGAAGGGATTGGACATTAAATAACCTCTAAGTTTTCTTTTACATCAAAATCCACAGTTCTACAAAGAGATGACCTTGATGTTCCCTTCTGGATAAGAATTCTAAGACCTGATGAACATGGACAAGGTCACCAGTTTTAGTGATACAGGCAGCAGCCAGCATGTGTCAGAGGGTGATGGGAGGCACTATGGAGGAACTGAACTTCACCTAGCACAGAAATGCTTTTGTCATAGCAGGAAGTGAATTAGCTGAAATATTTTTTTTTTTCACCAGGATGCCACTTCTCATCTTGTTTTTGTGTCTGATTGTTTTCCCTGGTTGACCTGGTTTTATCTCTACCCTTTTGCCAAGTCTGACTCATAATGGCTCCCCACTGAAAGACCTCAGAGAGGATCCTGCTTCTTCTCCGACCTGCTTTAGGACAACTGCTTTAACTGATGAATCACTGAGTCAATAGGACACCAAATTCCTGCATAATCAGGAAATCTAGAATAGCAAACTCTCTACCTGGAGTCTGGAAAAGTTATTTCCATATATCACCTTCCCTTCTCTACCAAGACCCTCCCTGACTCCATGTAAACTGGCTCATGTGTCTGTTATCTCCTCCTTTTGATCTATATTTTTGTAAACCTGCTTGACCCTTCGCATCATATAGGATGTTTCCTCTCCAGCCTCCATGCCTTTTCATTGACTGCCCTCATGCCTGGTAAAGCTTCCCTCCTCACATCCACTCCTTAGCTTCTCTGACTTCTTTTAAGGACTCAGCTCAAGAACCATGTTCCATAGTAGACCCTTACCTTCCTTCATCTTGTACCCCACATACTAGCACCTTCCCCTCTGAAGTTACCATATATCTATATACATTTTGAATATCATTATTTATGAATACATGGTTTGCCTCTTAGAATGGAAGCTCCTTGTGGGCAGGGGCTTTTAAAAGCTTTTTCTTCATCTTCTCAGGACTTAGTTTCTGGCACATAGAAAGTACTGTATAAATTCTTATCTGATGATTCACGAAACTACCCAACTGAGGTGGCACAGTGGATAGATTGCTGAGTCGTCATGAAGACGAGTTCAAATCCATTCTCAGATTCTTACTAGCTATATGATCCCAGCTCTCTTCACCTGTCTCAACTTCCTCATATGTAAAATGGGGATAGAACAGTTACCTCCCAGGGTTGTTACGTTGCTCAAATGAGATAATAATTGTAAAGTGCTTAATATAATGCCTGGCACATAGTAAGCACTCTATAAATGTTAGTTATTACTAATATCATTATTATTACTGGACATTTCTCTACACATATAACTTTTCTGCACAAAAATCTTAAGTGATGATCCACTATATGTTAAATGAAATTCAACCACGTTTACCTGGCATTCAAGGCCTGTGGCAATCTGACTTTTGGTGCCTGCCTAACTTCACTTCATATTTCTCATGGCATTTTAGAATTGGCAGAGACCTTAGGGTGGTATCAAGTCCACTTTATAGACAAAGGAATACAGACTGAGCTTTTCCAATATTCTATCTTGTGGAGTTACTTTTGTATTGGAACAATGTTGGGCAATAGGTTAAGAATCTCTTCCAACTTTGTATCATCTGCAAACATGATGAGACTTCCTCCTAGGACTTTGTCCAAGTAATTGATAAAAATGATGAGCAGTTCAAGCCCTGGGCATGCTGTCACTCATTGGGGACCATCTTGGAAGGTCATAGCATCATAGATCAAGCCAAAAAGGATCTCTGAGGTCATCTAGTCCCTCTTCCTCAACTTATAATTGAGGAAACTGAGGGTTATTAAGTCACTAGTTCATGATGGCACAATAAGCCTCAGAGGTGAGATTTGAACCCAGGTTCTCTGACACTCTAACCAAAGCTGTTTCATTTGGGCCCAACTATTCAACCAGTTCAAAAAGCTATCTACTTCTGTTGTTGAGTCATTTC